>CAJQUW010015055.1:0-70165 GCA_907163375.1 Prostheceraeus crozeri
TGCATAGCACACTATGAACATTGTGACTAGTCTGTGCTGACGATTTATCTTCATTGGCTTCCCTGCCATCCAATCGGACAGCTTCGCTGATTGAATCGATAACTCATGCGGTCATAGGAAATAGAACATAGAAATAACCTTCTATGCTCTGCGTACACTCGGCTATTCAATCTACTGATGACGTTAGAGTAGCTCATTAGCATTCAGTCAGACCCCAAAATCGTCACGCTAAAAATGTTGATTGCAATATTTTTCAATGAATAACAATTTCCCGGGATCCCGCGTAAATTTTCCCGGGAAACGGGAATCCCGAAATTGTGCTATTTCCCCGGGAAATTCCCGGATTGAGATACCCGGAGGATACCCTAGATTTTTCTCACACATTTTTTCTCACAATCTTTTCCTCAGCTATGCCACGTGGTATCTGGCCTATGCAGCGAAATAGGGGCCACCATTCCAATCATTTGGGTAAATAATTGTGCCAAACATATGCACTATACAAAATATTCACATGGTTTCCTAATTCACTAATTAATCATAACATCTGATATTTTTGATAAGTGTGGCTCATAAGTATTTAATGCAGTAATTTTGAAATTTCTTTCCGTCCGAATTCTAGGAAGTTTTGCGGTAAGTGGAGAATTTCATAAAGTAAAAAAGAAAAAAACAGAGTAAAGAGCCACTCTGCCCAATACGATATTTATTTTTTCATAAAGTTAGGTAACAGATCAGCAAAAATTGTAAAAAAGCAAATCATAACTAGTAGTTTTGATAATTTCATAGAGTTAGAAGTCAAATTATTACTTCCAAGAACAATTTGAAGGGCTGATTACTTTCATTAATTCATCTGCTGAGTTTTAGACAGCTGTGACAATTTGTTCTCCATTCGTTGTAATTTCGATCACATCTATCAAATTCACTTCCAGCAATCAAAAATCTCTTCTTATCATTTCCTACCGTGTGTAGATAAGACAGCGATTGCAATGGTGATATTTAAAGCATCTGCCGTGAAAAATAGCCTTGCCTAGTGTTCACAATTGAATTCTAAGCGTAAGGCTTCAGGTTGAATATACTTGTCATATTGCGCAGATTCGTAACGGAAAAGCAATGTAATCAGTGCTATATATTTTGCCATTATATCAGATTATTTCAGAGCAGTGTTTCTACAAACTCGGTTTTTCCGGTCACATGCGGCCGGCTGAAGCATGATGTGTGGCCGGAAGGAGTCTGATTTATCAGTTCTCATTGCTTTCATTTCAATCAACCCAAATTCAACTTTCCAAGTCGACTCGTCAACGGCTCCAATTGAAAAGATTCGGCGAATCACACACTGGAAGTGAAGAAGTTCACAAGTTATGGGCACACGCTATCGTCAACAACACTATCGACTCCACAAAATACATAGGTGATCGACCGATGTAGTCACGGGTTGTTATAGCACAGAGTACGTCTCGCAGTGAATTTCACTGACTATCTTGTCTGCAGTTTTTTTCGATTCGTTGCTTGACTAATCTACGATTCGAGATGCCTGCGAAACGAAGAAAGATTTGAGGGTGAATAATCGGCGATTGAACGTCGAATGGGAGAAGGAATTCGTCTAATTGAAGATAACAAGTCATCTGTGTGTTTAATGTGTGACAGTCGCATGAAAGTGTTCAAAAAGAACAATATTTCTGATCACTTCATTAGCAAAGCAATGGGCCATATGACACGAGGAGAAAGAAGTAACCCCAAAATCATGGAAAAAATGATTGGCAATTACAAATAAGAAGTGCAGTTTTGATACTATTATGCGTATATATTATACGGCCGGAACGAAACATATTTACTTGAAATTGGCCGAGAGGTTTCAAAGTTTGCGGAACCCTGTTTCAGAGTATATATTGAGAATACATTTCGCATTTATAAGCAATGAAAATCGCGGGACATTGCTGTATCATTATTTATGTTTTTCATTGCTGCCGAATATGGGATCTCAATGAATCATTTAAATATTGATTTGACAGCATTGCTAAGCAAAACGAATTATTCCCTGAATTCATCCCAGAATAATGCACTTCAAGCAAACTTTCTGCAATTTCTACTGCACTTTGTCGCTTTTTAGAATCTGACGTCGTTTATAGGTTCGTAAATCACACAAAACAATCATTCTGGAAGCACGTAACATAGAGTAAGTATATATAGGTAGAGTGTCGACTCAAACAAGTAGCTATGATACAGTGAAAACATTTATATGAAAAGATTCAGTTTTTTGCGGAGATTACGTTCCTGCGATCTAAAGTAATATTTGATAAATTTTAAGAAGCTTAATTCTTGCAAATTATTCCTTTGTTTATATACTAGCGATTTGTAGCCTCTATATGAGTAGTATGAAACTCATCAGCTATTAAAAGGAATGATATTTACTAACTGGTATCCTAATTAAGCCGAAACTAAGATGATCATCAGTAGTAAGCAAGTGACAAACACTCGACCGGCGCCCCCCCCTCTGGAACGGCAGAGTGTCGTGGTCGGCCGCCGTGGTGCTTCGGGTCTGAGTCCCCCCCCCTCTGGAACGACAGACGTTGTGGTCTGTCGTGGTGTGCCGGCCAGGTGGGTTCCCGTTCACAACATGTTCGCTGACTCCCCCCCCCCTCTGCAACGACAGAGTGTGAGACTCGGGTGAGTTGGTCCGACCGCCTGGTTGACGTGGGCGACCGTCCAGGTTGACGTGGGCGACCGTCTAGGTTGACGTGGGCGACCGTCTAGGTTGACGTGGGCGACCGTCTAGGTTGTCGTGGATGGTGAAATGGCTGCCAGATTCGGATTCAGCGTAAAATTCTGCATCGGTAGGGTGAGTTTCAAGGCAATCGGCGAGAAAAAAATTTTTCTTCAAAATTTTAACAGAGTTAGAATTTGGGACGTTTTGGCTTGTAGCGCCCAAACGAAGCATCGGATGGGAAAACGGAGGCCAGATTCGGATTCAGCGTGAAATTCTGCATCGGTAGGGTGAGTTTCAAGTCAATCGGAGAGAAAAAATTTTCGCTGACGTCCCCCCCCCTCTGGACAGCTTGCTTCGATTTTGGCTTCCAGTGGACGGATTTTGTCGTGCGATAGCTCGTTTGAAAGCTAAGAGTGAGACAAATTCACTGAAAGAATCGGCTTGTTCCTATCTGTCTTCGTTTAGATGTGAGACGCCATTTAAGATTTTGGGACATTGGCGAAAAACGACAGAGTTAGAATTTGGGACGTTTTGGGCTGTAGCTTCAAAACGAAGCATCGGATGGGAAAACGGATTTCAGATTTGGAATCAGCGTGAAATTCTTTATCTGTATGGTGAGTTTCAAGTCAATCGGAGAGAAAAAATTTTCAACATTTTTCGAAAAAACGACAGAGTTAGAATTTTTGCGATGGCTGCCTACTGTAGAGCCAAAACGAAGCATCGGATGAGAAAACGGAGGCCAGATTCGGATTCAGCGTGAAATTCTGCATCGGTAGGGTGAGTTTCAAGTCAATCGGAGAGAAAAATTTTCGCTGACGTCCCCCCCCCTCTGGACAGCTTGCTTCGATTTTGGCTTCCAGTGGACGGATTTTGTCGTGCGATAGCTCGTTTGAAAGCTAAGAGTGAGACAAATTCAGTGAAAGAATCGGCTTGTTCCTATCGGTCTTCGTTTAGATGTGAGACGCCATTTAAGATTTTGGGACATTGGCGAAAAACGACAGAGTTAGAATTTGGGACGTTTTGGGCTGTAGCTTCAAAACGAAGCATCGGATTGGTAAACGGAGGCCAGATTTGGAATCAGCTTGATGTTATTGTCCAATGAGGATCATCATCCAATGAGAATCAAGCATTTCTTTATAAATAGCGAGCCTTCCACAGTGAGAATCATTCCATCGTTGAATCACACGAGTGACGGACGCACATTTTCTCTCTCTCTCTAGTTCCCTGTTCTATTATCCAACTAAAATGGTAAGTCGCTACTTCCCTCCCTCTCCTCCCTTGAACGTAAACTTAATACAATCTTTTTTCATTTTCAGGCATCTACTCCATCTGCTGCACTAGTAGGACAAAATGGCGGTCAAACGTTACAAGGTTCGCTACGGTCAGATCATCTACAACTGAGGCCAGTGGAAGAAACATCCAAGGTACATAATCCTACACCGCTACAGCGTAAATTTAAACAAGCCTTGCGTTATGATGATCATAGCGTAGTACTCCAAACGGGAATGCTCCCTTCCACGGATGTCAAGATAATGCACAATCAGTATGGGGACTACATACTGATCCCCGTGAGTCCGTACATTCGCCACCAACTTGATATTATTGAGGAGTACGTGACATTAAATATGGACATTCCTACTCCTCTTGCTCAAGAGTGGAAGGCGAGAGATGACAAGGATACTCCCTATAGAAAGATTTGGGATGGTAATCACATTTGCCTACCGGTATCACATTGGTGTACTTACTATAAGAAGGATGGAGATCATTCAATACCCATCAGATGTGATGAGCTCGGAGAAGGTACTTGGGATATCCTTTTCAAAGTGAATGGGCTATATTATGGTCGACACAAGGATAATAAAATAGCCTCTCTCTCCATGCATATGGAATCCATCCTATATATTCCGAAACCACCCAACGTGGACGACATAATTGATCAAATCCTTAACAGCAGTGGTACGAAGCGCAAGTCGGAGAAGAATGCTACATCAAAACGCAAATCAAAGAAGGAGAATTACTAGTCCTTTCCTAACTCTACCCTATGACAATTCGCTTATGTGCTTTGAGTGTCGTAGACGTGGTCTTATTAGATACATTTTACTTCTTCGTTGCCATCATATCATTTGTGTATTTTGTCGTGAAAAGCATCGATGTAATTCTTCATTTTGTAATATGTTATAGAACGTTTCCTTAGATGTGTAAATTTCCGTTTTAGGCTTCTATCATCATTTTTATGGATTGTGAGGGTGAACCTGTACAGGAGCTCAGTGCTATTGCTATGAACAATTGGACATATCAGATTGTTAGTGTCTATCATCAACATGCCAACTGCGATCCCAATGTTGATCAATGGGCGAGAAAACACATTCATGGACTTAATCTGAAATATTTGCAAGACTATGGCTTTTCTTGTGAGAGTGCTCTTCTTATTGACTTTAAACGATGGTTAGCTGCTTTCAATGTTATACGCATCTTTTGTAATAATCCTGGTAAGGAGAGGAAAGTATTTCCCAATCTAATCATTGATGATATTTTGCTCCCGCCTTGGGATAGTAGAGTGAATCAACATTATCATGAAGTCACGAAACGTTTTAAGGATTTGTGTGTTCCTATTTTGTCTGTTCGTTGTAGTAGCTACGTTCATAACCAATGCTTCTTTCCTCCTTACCTCAACACTGCCAAAGTCCTGTATGGTTATCATTGCTCGCTGTATGATAGTTATCAGCTGTATCTATTTTATCTCTTTCAAACCATTGATTTATAATGCATGCTTGTTACCGTTATTCAATAAATGTTACTATGAGAAGAGTTGTTGTTTTCATGCAATGGATGGGTTAGATAAAGGGCGATCATGTCTTTCTCAAACGACTGCGGAACATTACGTTTTCATAGGCAAAGTTTAAAAGGAGCTGTTCAAGATTATGTGATAAATTTTCATAAAGATGAGACCGACATCGAAGCAGTGGTCGATGATGCTAGCACTCTATTTCTAGAGTTAATGAATACATTCTCTGATAGCATTGTCATGGCGCGATTAGTTGCGAAAATTAAGTTTAGTCATTTTGGAAAGGAAGAGGTGGAAAGTCGCTCTTTCCATTTTGCTTCTTATTCAATGGAAGTGGTAGATCACCCCCGAAGAATTTTTTAAAAGACATATGATAAAAATTGCTGAACGTCTTAACGCATTTAACCATCATGGTAGCAGTCTAGTGATTGAAGCGATTTCAGATATTCACATTCAACTTTCCATAAAGAAAAATTGAAAATGCAGTGGTACTTGATTGTAGCACAACTGGTTTTCGAGCTATGTCTGCTCACTCTCGAAGTATATTCCTTCTGTACATGCGTCTATTATTTAGAAAAGGCTAGCAAATTCATATCTTCAAAAAGACTTGCTATAGACATCAGTAACGGTGAAACTATGTGTTGCGATGTATGTAAGCGAAAGGATGGAAATGAAAAGCGCATCTTCAAGAGATGTAAGCATGCTTTTTGTCAACGCTGTTTCATACGTAATTGCATTCAACTTTGCCAATGTAACCACTGTGACATTGCTCATTTCGAGTGTCACTTATGTCGCAATAGTTAGTACCTATGCAAATGTGGTAAAGATAGGTTTTAGCAAAGACTAACACGGAAAATGGCGAAACGTAAAATGACGAAACGTAAAAGTCAAAAGTTTTCTTCAGCCATTCAAGCTCTCCGACGAATGAAAGCAAATCAGCGATACAATGCTATACGACATGCTAACGATAAATTCATTTGTGAAATTATTTCTCATGTGAGGAAGTTGAGGACGAAGAAATTAGCGCCAAAACAACGAAAGTTACTTAAGCGATATGCTACGAAATTGCGTTTCATCTCCAATCCTAAAGTCGCCCTTCAAAGAAAGAGGAAAACTCTAACACAAAAGGGCGGTTTCCTTTCAGCAATACTTCCAATGATAGCTCCTGCCGTGGGCAACCTATTGGGAAATATCTTTGGCTCTAAGCGTTAATTATGCAAATGTTGAGTCTCAAAGTAATAAAATGGATTTCAGACTTCAATGTGATAAAGTTCTGACTGTATCAGGTCCATCTCATGCAGGTAAAACTGTTTTCACGCTGAATTTATTGGATAAAAGAAGGGAGTTGTTTAAGGAACCTATCAATCGAGTGATTTGGTGTTATGGTATTTATCAACCGTCGCTGTTTCAGGAATTGCAAAGTCGCAACTTTATTCGACATGAAGGAATTATTCCAGTGGATAAACTTCAGTCTAATGATGTTGTTGTATTGGATGATTTATTAAAAGAAAGTAAGAATTCAAAAGATGTTACAGATATGTTCACTCGCGCAGCACACCATAAAAGGTGTTTTATCATCTATATTACACAAAATTTGTTTCCTGATGGAAAAGAAGCTCGTACACGAAACCTGAATACACACTATTATGCTATTTTCAAGAATCCGCGAGATAAAAGTCAATTTGAAATTTTAGCGCGACAAGTTGCACCCAGAGGATCAAAAGCCTTAATTGAAATTTTTCAAGCAGCTACTGAAAAACCATACGGTTACTTATTCATTGACTTTACGCAAGAGTGTCCGGAAGAATTTAGATTTCGAAGTGATATTTTGAAAACTCCCATGATTATCTACAAACTATGAGTTCTTATTCTCGCATGATTGTTATTCCTCAGGATGAATATGTACAATTGACTGCCATGCAGCAAGTAAAGCAACCTCTTGCAAATCAAATGTATAGGAAAGAAATAGATTATCAGCAAAATGTTCACATCAAAGATCCACATCGTGCTGTATTATTACAATCGGAAACTGTTGAGCAATTGAAAAACTTGAAGAATAAGATGCGTGACTCTGTATCGACTGCTACACCTTTAGCATCTCGCGCACATGCCATATCTCTTTCAACAGTATTGAACCCCATCTCAATGTAAATGATAGAGGAGAAATCATTACAGATGAAAATAAAGTGATTGATGCTTCACGTTATGAAGACTTGATTCAGTATGCGACACGTAGAAAGCGCCGTCAGGGCTATGTTCCACCTGGTTGGTCATACTTTCTTAAACTATTGAAAAAGCATAATGTGCCAAAATTTGCTTTAAATAATGAGACATTGAAAGAACTTGATTCAACAGTGGCTACTACTCCAATGCTTCAGGCGATGAAAATGCCAACAAATTGGTTTAAGACGTCACCTGCTACATCCCCTCCCACACTCACTAAGCAAACAAGAGGAAGAACTCGACGTAGATCTACATCGCCACTAAAACTGGTAAAAGGAAAACGTAAAACAGCTCCTCCTAGGAAATACATGTTCTCAGACTATTAATATGAAGCAGATGTGTTGCTTGCCATGTAATGAGCCGCCAGAGGTGAATGTCGTTGTCACTTGCACTTGCTGCGCCAGCTCTCATAATGAAACCCCTAAGCAATGTGAACACGATCGCAAAACCGCTAAAGCTAAATGCTGCAGTTGTTGTAAATGTAGAAAGGCAAGAAAACAAAAAGATGAGGAGGAAAAAGAGTCAGCCGTCATCGACTGAACGTTTGAAGTCAATCTATTATGATGTAAAACATCCGGCAGGATTTGCATCTATCAAGAAATTATCAAAAGCGAGTGGTCTTCCACAATCACAAGTGAAACGATGGTTAAAGGGTCAGGCTACCTATACACTCCACAAACAAGCGAAAAAGAAGTACCGCACCCGCCATTATATTGTTCATGACATCGATGAACAGTGGCAAGCAGATTTGTGCGATGTTGCCTCCATTTCAAAACATAACTCGGGCAATAATTTTATTTTAACCGTCATTGATATTTTCTCGCGTTATGCGTGGGCTCAACCTTTAAAAACTAAAGAAGGGAAAGGAGTAGCAAAAGCATTCCAAACAATTTTTCGAGAAGGTCGCATTCCAAAAAGAATTCAGAGTGATCAAGGAAAAGAGTTTGAAAATCAGCATGTGACAAGATTATTTGAGAGGCATGACATTGAGTTGTTTAGTGTAAAGAGCGCTTATAAAGCTGCACTCGTTGAACGTTTTAATCGCACATTAAAAAATCGCTTGTGGCGACATTTTACTGCCAACTTGACACAAAATTGGACAAAGGTTCTACAAGATACACTCCATGCCTACAATCACTCTATCCATCGTTCTATTGGACTCAGACCAGTAGATGTAAATGCTGACAATGTAGATAAAGTGCGCGAATCATTCCAACGTAAACGCACTCATGTGAAAAGTGATGTGAAAATTGGCGATAAAGTTCGTATCTCAAAAGTGAAAAGTGTTTTTGCTAAAGGGTACCTTCCGAATTGGACAGAGGAGGTATTTACAGTATCAAGGATTAATCAAAAAGACTCTCCGACCACCTACAAGTTGAAAGATTACGATAATGAAGAAATTGAGGGTAGCTTTTACCGCGATGAGATTGAGGTAGTCACTGAAAGTGAAACATATTTGGTAGAGAAAATCATTCGATGTAAAAAACGGCAAGGTGAAGAATGGTGTCTTGTTAAATGGACTGGTTATCCTTCAAGTATGAACTCTTGGATGCGTCGTGCCGACATCTTTCATCTAAGTGATCGACAGTGATTCATGCAAAGTTGTAACTAACAATGTTTAGGGTTTGAGCTATGAATCCAACTGCCTCATTTTATTCACGACCCTCCTATGTAAGTGGCGGAGGACAAATTTACATCGGTGCTCGCCGCCAACGTGGAGGTAGCATACTTGGTGCACTGAAATCTGTTGTAGCACCTCTCATATCCAATGTCGGTAGATCTTTAAAACGAAATGTTTTAAGTAATGCCGTTGGCTTTGCTGGTGATGTTGCTAGTGATCTTTCCAGAGGTAGAAGTTTTAAGAGCAGTTTGTTGAATCGTGGAAGGAACGCGGTTTAAAAACATTGAAGCAGACCATTGCTGGTGTTACTCAAGGAAAGAAATCACCTAAACGAATGAATAAAGAAGGAGGAAACATCGCGGAGCTGGTAAGGTGCGATCTTCAGTCAAAAGGCATTCACGCAAACGTCGCAGAGGCTCTAATCATTCATCAGGCGCTAAACGACGACGCTGCTATAACTTCTAATCATGGAGTGTAAAACTTCCGGTTTTTTGTTTGTTCGATCAACAAGCCATACAGACAGATATTCTTAGTTCAAGTATTGTAGATTATCATCCTCGAACAGCTGAGAATGCTGGCCCCATTGAATTTGTTATTCCTGGTGGTAGTGATGACTACATAGATTTGAGTTATGCGATGCTTGATTTGAGGTTTAGAATTCAGCAAGCAGATGGAACTGCTATTGATGATGCACATAAAAGTTGGACTGAACAATTTACCATTGACTACATTACTTCGTGATGTTTCTCTAACGATTGGAGAGCAGCAGGTGGAAGGTGGTCAAAGCGATTATCCCTATAAATCATATTTCAATCATGTATCACAGTTTCATCCAGCAGCACAAAAAAGTCATATGGAAGCCATGGGATGGTACAGAGATGAAGCAGGAAAATTTGATGTTGAAACAAACAGTGGCTTTGTAAAGCGATCTGCTATGATTAAAGATAGTAGAGTATGTCAGCTATATGGTCCGCTGAATTTAGACTTCTTTAGACAGTCAAAGTTTTTACTGTGTAATACCAGCATGCGACTCAAGCTGACATTGAATAAGCCTGAATTTGCGCTGAATGCATTTGCTAAAGTTGACAATTTTAGAATTCATGTGGAAGATATTGCACTTTACATTCGTCGAGTAGTACCGAATCCAAGTGTCATTAGAGGGCATGCTGAAGGCCTTAACCGCCAAAATGCCATTTACCCCATTCAGCATACAAAGCTTCTCACCTTTACAATTCCGAAAGATCAAAAGAGTTTCATGAAAGATGGCCTCTTTCCATCGGAAGCACCGAAGCTCCTCATGGTGGCAATGGTTGAAAATGATGCATTTAATGGTAATATAAAGAAGAATCCTTTCAATTTTAAACACAATCAGTTAAGTGAAATTGCTTTACGTGTAAATGGTGTGAGTCATCCTGGTCCACCCTACAAACCAGATTTTGCTTCGGATAAATTTATGCGCAGTTATGTTGATTTTATGGATGTCTTTTGGCTTTTACAATACGGATGACACCAACGGACTGACTATGAAAGAGTTTAAGAGTGGATATACTATTTATGCATTTGATTTGACTGCTGACAGCGATATTAGTGCACCCTATCGTCAAGCGAACGTGCCTCATAATATTCGTTTGGATTTGACGTTCAAAAGAACACTACCTGAGACGATCAATGTATTAATTTATGCAGTCTTCGATTCAAATATTGAAATTACAAAGTATCGTGACGTGATTCTTCAGTATAATCGTTAATGAGTTGGTTGACTGCTGACGATATTAAGACTAAAGTGCAGCGTAATGCAGACGAAGCGACGTTGAAAGCTTTCGATAATGTCTATTCACTCGATACCTTACCACCTGCAGTAAATCACTATCCCATCTTTATTGTGCTAAACACTCATTCACAGAATTTAGGCGGTGAGCATTGGAAAGCGATCTTTATTGGAGAAGACCGACGTGGTGAACTATTTGACTCTCTTGCTCAACCTCCAAATATACCAACACAGCAGTGGTTGAGAAAACATACGCGTCAATATCAGCGAAATGAACGCATACTACAACATCCACTTTCATCAACGTGTGGTGCTTTTGTACTGTACTTCATCTTAAAACGTTTACATGTATCTCGATTTGCATCTGTTATTCAAAACTTTTCATGTAATCCATCCTCTAATGAAAAAATGATTTGTAAGTTCTATCATGATTTGAAATAAAAACATCATGTGGAAAAATTGTTTTTTATTTTACAATCCGCTGGGTACGTACATACTCAATGAGATAGTCTAGGATCATATTTGCTTGTACATGAGATTTTAGTCCAGTAATGATCACTTTACTATTATGAAAGATTGCCACATGCACAGGTAACCAACAACTAATGAGAGCTGCAGGAAAAAGTTCGGGTTCATAACACAAACTGTAACTGCTGGTACGAATCTTCAAAAATGATAGACTGTCACTCAATTGAGTAGAGATCACCATATTGTCCACAGTCAGATTCGACATCACACACCTCTCCCTCTTCCATATCCGACGTAGTAGTCTCTGTAGCTCTAAGCGCATTGACTGCGCCGATGAATGAGAAAGGGCGCCGAGACTCTGTACAGTTCCATTTGGGAAGAGTTGAAGATTCCGTGAATTGTTCATCTTCACCACTAACATTTGAGGTCGGCCCGGGTAATACTTGCTGTAAAAAAAAATCAAAATAAAACTGTACACAGTTACCCCAAAAAACATACATAAAAAAACAATCCAATAAGCAAAAAATAAAAGATAACATGTAACAGACAGAACCAACCCCGAGTACCGAATAAAAGTTAAAAAACACAAAAACAAACAAAAAAAAATAAACAAGCTTGAAAATAGACACACCAAACAAACCCAATTTAAAACACTAAAAAAAACCAACCTAAACATAAACAAAAAAACAACACTGTACAAACAAAAAAATAAACAAACAAAGACAACCAACCAAACTAACAAGATACTGTACAAAACAAGGTGTAAAAAAAAAAAATAATCAACCAAAAAAAATGAAATAAAAAAGAACAAAAAAGGTTACAAAAGAACTAACATAAAACACAAAATATTAAAAAAAAACACACCTAAAAAACCAAAAGTAAAACCCTTTAAATACACAAAAACCAAACTAAAAAAAAAACAACAGTAAAAAACAAACACAAAGTAGACAAATCACAAAAACATAAACAAACCAATAAAAAACAATCATAAATAAGCTAACAAAACAAACAAAAACCAATCATAACCAAAATCAAAAAAACAAAATACAAAAAAAATAAAAAACCAATCAACAGAACACAACGTCACATTATAAAACCGCACCACCATTAACCCCCACCCCACCTCAAAAACAACCACACTAAACCCCCCCCCCCACCAAAAACCCACACACTCACCCCAAAACCCCCACCAGACCAACCCACCACCACGTCCAAACACCCATAAAAAACCAAAATACACCAAAGCCCACCCAATATACCAACCCAACACCACAGTACCCCCAAAAAAAAAAACAAAAAAAACACCCCCCTACACCTAAAACACACCCACCAACCCCCCCACACCCCCCACAACCACCAAAACCACCCCCACCCACCCCCCCCCCTCCATGAACCCCCAGACCCCCCCCACACACCCCCCCCCCACCCCAAC
The DNA here is from genome assembly GCA_907163375.1 of Prostheceraeus crozeri. NCBI lineage: Eukaryota > Metazoa > Platyhelminthes > Polycladida > Euryleptidae > Prostheceraeus > Prostheceraeus crozeri. The sequence goes on from CAJQUW010015055.1 coordinate 12,999, forward strand.
CCAACCTTCCCCCCCCCCAACCCCCCCAAAAATTTCCCACCCCCCCCCCCCAGCAAAAAAACGACCACCCAACACCAAACACCCCCCCCCCTACACCCCGTAAACCCCCCCAAAAAAAACCCACCCCCCACCCCGCCAAAACCTCCCCCCACAAAAACCCCCCCCCACACAAAAAAAAAAAACACAAAAACACCCCCACCCCCCCCCCCCCCCCCCCCCCCCACCCTAAACCCCCCCCCCCCCCCACACCCACGCACCCCCAGACCAACCTAACAACCCCACCCCACCCAAGCCCCCACCACCCCCCCACCCCCCCCCCCAACTACAAACCCCATACCCCCCCCATACCCCCCCCCACCCCACCCCCCCCCCACCCCCCCCACAAAAACTCCCCCCCACCCCCCCCCCCCCCATTACTACACCCCCCTACCACTCCCCCCCACTACCTCCCCCCCCCCCCCCCCCCACCGCCCCCCCGACCCCCCCCCACCCCCCGTCAGACCCCCACCCCCCCCCCACCCCTCAACCTAACCCCCCCCCCCCCCCCCACCCTACCCCCCACCCCCCCCCCCCCACCCCCACCCCCACACATACCCCCCCCCCCCCCCCCCCCCCACCCATGTCGCCCCCCCCACCCCACCCCCCCCCACCAAAAAAACAACATCGTCAAAAACCACCCCCCCCCCCCCGCCCACTCGAAACCCCCCCCCCCCCACCCCCCACCCCCCACCAACCCCAAACCCCCATCCCCCCCAACACCCCCCCAACCGACCACCCCCGAACCCCCCCCCCCCCCCCCCCCCCCAATACAAACCCCTAAAGCCCCCACCACACACACTCGCCCATCACCCCCACCCACCCGACACCCCCCCCCCCCCCACCCCCCCCCCCCCCCCCCCCCCCCCCACCCCCCCCAAGAAACCCCCCCCCCCCACCCCCACCCCCACCCCCCCCCCCCCCCACCCACCTACCCCCCCCCCCACCCCCCCCACCACTTATCCACCACCCACCATACCCCAAAACCAATCATAGACCAATCACTCAAGCATATTGACATACCCAACTACTCCACCCCCCTCCCCAATACTCCCATTCCCCCAAATCCATCTGGGTACTCCTTTCCCACTCCCTCGAAATATCCCTCCCATATCGCCTGTGGAGGACATTCTATTTTACCCCCACCCCGACCAACCCACCACCCTTAACACATACTCCCCCCCAAGCTTGCCCCATGCAACAGGTCACCCAATCTCCAACTAATGCGCGCCCCCCCCAACCTCGGTTCATACCCCCCCCTACCCCCAGAACAATTACACTGCTGGAACGAATCTTTCAAAAATTGATAGGACTTGTACACTCAATTGAGTAGAGATCACCATATTGTCCACAGTCAGATTCGACATCACACACCTCTCCCTCTTCCATATCCGACGTAGTAGTCTTTGTAGCTCTAAGAGCATTGACTGCGCCGATGAATGAGAAAGGGCGCCTAGAATCTTGTACAGTCCCATTTGGTGAAGAGTTGAAGATTTCGTGAATAGTGTTCATCTTCACCACTAACATTTGAGGACGGCTCCGGGTAATACTTGCTGTTTTGGAAGACTGTTGGTGTAAATGTATGTGAGATCGATTTTGGTTGTAGAGTTTTGTAGAGTCTGAAGCGACGGAGATTGTTTGACGATGGTGTAGTGATGGCGCTTCATGATGAAAGAAGAGTAAAGTTGACGATGTACCTTCCTTTTATACTTTTCCCAACTACCTTGATGAAATGTGAAGTTAGTATGGAGTTGGGAATGATAGAGTTGAATTCGCCGATTGTTGACGCGCAGCCAGATGCGATTTCCAATACGTGAATGTCTTTTCATATAGAAGTATTTCAAGTCCTTCATGATATGATGTAGAGATTGAAAATGACGATAAGATAAAGCAAACTCTCTTCTCACATTTCCAGTTGAATCTTTGAAATAGACGTTTCGATCATGATCCGTTTCAATACGTTGTAGGGAATCTAATTTCCAACTCAAGATGTGTGGTAGTCATGTCTGATTAAGATTTGCATAGTAGGGCGATGAACTCACGACGAATAAATGTCATGATGGAGCGATGTATATATCTTCTATACTTCTCCCAATTGTATTTGCGAAATGAGAAACAGTTTGCGGAATGAGAATGGTAGATTTGAATTTCATTTCTGTAATGTTGAAGCCAAACTTGATCACCCAAGGAGATGAATCTTAATGTTTCAAAATATTCCAAATCCCTCATGATATCATTGAGGTTGACAAATTGTCGCCATGTTAATGTAATTCCTCTTGATGTATGACCATGAGAATTTTTGAAATGTACGTTTCCATCACGATCAACTCTGATATATTGTAAGAGTCCAAAATCCAAGTCTTCATGATGTTATGCAAAGTTGCAGATTAGCAATATAAAAATGTCGTTTTATCATATTTTGCTTAGCAATGCGGCTACAAAGAGATTTACTAGTAATCGAGCTGCACTCTTTTCTACTCCCATTGATCATGTACAACAGCTAAATGGAAATTGGGAAGTGGTGTCACTCAACTTGTTTATAGCAACTGTGTCTATACTTTTGATCATGAGGTGATGACTATTAATATGAGGCGTACAGCTGCTTATCAATGTGAAAAGGGGTGCCGAGTATACATTCCACAGTGGTCAAAGAAAGATCTCTTATCATGTAAAAAGTTTATATATGATTTCTTGAATAAAGCGTGTAAACATATTGTCCAATTTACTCCGCACAATGATGATTATAATTATGTACATCATGTAGTTGAGAAAGATTGGATTGTTGGTTTAAGTCCAAGTTTAAGAAATGATTTAGGCTACCTCGCTAGCGCCTTAACAAGCTATGATAATTTTAACGTTAATTACCACATAAGTGGTCATAAACAGTTAATATATCGAGAGGAAGCTTATTATGTAGATCTTATTCCAAGAAATGAGAAGACGTTGGTGAAGAAGATTGTGATTAAGCCAAGAAAGACAAACATGACTCCTGAAACATTATTGAAGAAATTTAATTATCTCCTTCGAGTTGATGGTAAACAAGTGGCAACATTGACTTATATCAAATCATCTAATCATATTGCAATAAGCAAATTAAATGATGATGATCTAGTATTAGTTTGTTCAAAAGATTTTCATCAGTTCTTACGACATCGTTCTGCAGCTGTTCATGGAAAATCTGATATGCAACATTTACCATGTGAAAGGCCAAATCAATTTGATACAGAATGGGCCGTATCTTTATACAGAAAGTGTGTAGAGCCTTTTGGTGGTTTCTTACATGAAACAAGAGTGTTGATGCCTCGCATTATTACTTCGGTTAAATTGGTTGTAGATTATTTAAATGAAGTGATTAATGAGCAACATATTTCATTTTCTGAAAAAAGAAGGTACTTTGTCTCTCACTATAAATGGAAAAGGTATTGAACTAATTATGGATAAAACTCTAATGGACATTTTGGGTTTTGATCAAAATATCTTTAAAAGTGGTACTGTAACCAAAGCTAGCGCAGACATGTCGCTATCGCGTCGTATTAACTATTTTCAGATATATTCCAATATTGGTGAAGATGTACGTGTGGGAGATGTTGAAGCTCCATTGCTAGCAATGATACCATACCAGCCAAAAAGCTGCAGTATTTTATCTGAGCATACTTTCAAGAAAGTGCATTATACAAAGCTGAAATCAAACTACATCCCACAAATTGATATTGCCATTTATGATGATGCTGGTGCGTTGATTCCTTTTCATAAAGATGCTGTGACAAGTATTACACTCCATTTCCGAATGAAGAGTTAATGCAAAAGTATGCTATTATATTTTTCCAATGTGAATAATATGGAAAGTGAAAATAAGGACTCGTTTCTAATCTACTTGCCCAGTAATGCTTCTATGAATAAATTTCCCAAAAATAAACCATCAGACTATCGAGTAGAATTAAATCGGCCACTGCATTTAGAAGGTGAATGGGAGGTTGGCGTTTCTAGTATTTGCTATGATAGCAATATTCAGAATGTGAATGATTTGGAAGAAATGATATTGACTCCTCGCACCCATGATGGAATAACGATGAATAATGCATTCCAGTTCCCATACAATTTAACATCAGATGGAAAATGGAACTATGAATGGATTCAGATAAAATCAGATTCTTATGAGCCATTTGGGAATGAGAAAATTATTAAGGCATTCAACAGTGGTAATACTTCCATCATGAAGAATAAAAATCAGAAAGCTTATGAGTTTACTATCTATCATTGGAGTGGGAGACAGTTCCTCCGCTTTCATTCTTTTACTAAAGGTCTTACGCTGAGGTTGGATAGTGAATTCTATCCGCATCTTGGTTTTGGCCATGGACTACATCTAACGTCAATTGCTACTGCAAATGTTAGAAAAGTTTTATTCAAATCGAATCAACAAATTTCATTATAGATTTAAAATATTTGATGAAGATGTTGTAGAATGCGAAGAACGCATCATTTTGAAAAAGCGTGGTGTTCAACCTTTATCACTTATTGAGTTAGTAAAACGATGGAATGAGACTGTGGGTAAGAAGTATGGAGAAAAAATTATGGCGGACAAAAATAAGTTGGTTATTCAGAAATATAATGACAAACTTACAGTTTATTTCTCTCCAACCTTGCGTCAGTTTGTAAGACATTATACACCTATTATTGGAAGCGGTGTGGTGTATGCTTCTCATGAATATCACACTAAAGCTGATTCAGTTAATGATGAATGGTGGGTGGACATCTATGGCGATCGCATCAAGAAAATTTACCAGTCTTATGAAGAATCTAAAGTTGCTATCAATATAATGCCGCGTCTATATCATACAGTTGAAAGCTTCATTCATGTAGTAAATCCTTATATACAACAGAAGTTGAAGCATGTGATGAAAAGTAAATATGATGTAAAGACACACCACATTTCGTTTTCAATTGAAAATCAACGCGTTGTTCTGAAACTGGGTGATGACATTCAATGTCAATTGAGTAAAAATTTGAAAAAACTCTTTGGTTTTTCAATGCTACAAACAGTGTTTGCTGCTGCGCATACGATTGGTATAGAAACACCAATGACACTTGATAAACATTGAACAGCACCTTTACATTCAAAGTGATTTGATTCTACCTATTTCTGTTGGTGAGAAAAAAGAATACATTTTACGTGATTTCATTCATGATAAAGACGCTTCATATGGAATAGTCGAGAAGATGTTTGAATCTATTTTCTATCATCCCGTCGTCAAACAAACTATACCCTCTATTGCTATCAAAATTACCAATGGTTTACAAGAGTGCATCCATGTGAAAGATACTAAATCCCTCATAACGTTAGTGTTTCGGAAAACAAAGTGAAGTCATTGTGATATGTTTATTGAAATATGTACATGAATGTGAAGCAATAGACTTTATACAACATCCACTGAAAATATATACATGAGCGCACTTCAATAAACATTGTTATATACAAAAAGTCTTTTTACTTCGTGAAGGGTGGAAATATACAGGGATAGGAAAAATGTCTTTCAGTGGAAAAGTCATCACATGGGGAATGTACAGATGTGGACACATATTCACAAGGAAAAAACAATCTCATGCGATACATAAAACAACAATGTTTATCTACAGAAATCAACATCAAAATACTAAGTTAAGGATGATTATGCTAAGACGTCTCCTGAATGTGGTAGTGTGAGTTTAATTCTTTTGGGTGGTGGTATGTTTGTGTCAGGATGTCCATGTGGAAGAGATATGTTGTGTTCTAACCAGCACCTCTTATCCTCCCATGCTGAAAGCGCCCGTTTCCTAAAAGTATGAGTTTTGATCTCATGCGACTTAGATTTTAAGATTGTCATATTGACAAACGTTATATTTTTATTTCTATAGGCTTTCCTGAAATTCTTATGTTTCATATTTTGCACAATGGATTTTGATATGCCTTTAGCGCGCTTAATGCTATCATCACTATCCTTTAATTTCATAGAATACATTTTTGGACGGAGGAGAATCATTTCATCTATTTCCTTCCCTGCTGTCTCATCCTTAAAGCAGCCAAGTTTTGCCTTATTTTTGATGGAGTAGAGTGGATGATCAGCAGGATAATTTGATGTATCAAAATATCTTTCTAAAGATTTTCCTACTTCATTGAAATTTAAATCTTTTTGAGTGGTAATACCTAAGAAGAAACTATCTGTATCACCACCCAACAAACGAACCTCTTTTACGATGAAGGACATGGTTTTAGTATTTTATAAAAGAGTTGGTACATTTCAAGCTTAGAATAATCTAGTACAGCTTGACCAATATAGATGGGTTTGCACAACTCAACTTCAGATTTTATCATTTTAACACCTATAAGGTCCTCATCGATAATGTCTCTATCGATGAATAGAGGTGATGAGGTCAATTTGTGATACTTTTGATCATCATTAACTAGTTTGTAGTTTACGCGCTTTCTAACATCCTCCATCGTCTTACCAAATAGACTGTTGTTCTTATATTTATAAAAATCTTTTTCAAAGTTATTTTGGGCTAGTGCACGTTTCTGGCTGTTGCTATCAATATATGGCTTGAGGAAGGCTTTCTGTCTAAATTTAATAATGCGGTGAACTCTTTTTAAAATCATACCCATTTCTAAATAAAATTTTAAGATGCTAAAGTGGACTAGATAGTTTTCTTTATCATACTGGGTGAGTAAAAGTTTGCGACAAGGCTTATAGTCGGGTTGTCCACATGATTCTAAATCTTTATGAAATTGTTTCATAAAGTCGGAAAACATATCTTTACTCACTTCACCTGATTCGGGTGCGAGTGGAAAATCTACGGTTTTATGTTTAATATTATTTGGATAGATTAGATCTATCTCAAAATAATATCCCCAATCACCTTCATCTGGAATTGCTAGTATGTTAGAAGGGTTGGAGAAATGTTGAATATCACTATCATCTAACCAGCTAAACTCAGAGTGAGGTAGCGGTTTGGATAATGAACTACCATACAAATTATTTTGGTCATAATACTTCAGATGAGTCTGGTCATTGCCTACTGTTTCAGATTTTAACCTATGTTTATTTACAAATGTGAGACCACCGCGAATTCCTCGCTCAAATAAATTATACATCTCTGGATCTTGTAAGAGATGAATGGTCTCACCAGTCATTTTAAAAGCAGACTTAAATGACATGGCTGGCAGACTGACAAAGTGGACGGGATCTAACTTATCTTCTTCTAATGCCACTCGTCGAAACTCCTGAAATACATCAGCCAGCAAAAATACATCTAACTTAAGGTAGGCAATCATATATTCACCAAATGTATGGCAGTCAAATTTTATCCATGCATCTTGTGCATGATCATAATCTTCGGTCTTACATTCTGCGCCGGTCAAATCATTTTTAAATTTATCTATGGGCGGAAGAGAAGTCTCGCCGAGTTTACTAATCGCATCAAAATATGCATATGGAAAGACTCCTTTCCGTGTGATGACTTCATCGGTTAGATTTGGGTATTGTTTCTTAAGATTTTGTGTTAGTGGAAGAGACTTTAGATTTTGCACGAGAGAGGCCAGTGATGCAGTCATAAATTGGTAGGAATCTAAAAATTTTATATCAAAATAGACCGTCTTATTTTCTTTAGTTTTATCGACAGGCACTTTTGCTGTCATGGCCATAAACTTCTCTCTCGTTTGCGCTATTACATCAAGCTTCCACTCTTTCATTTGACCTAAACCTCCTTTTATTATCATATGGCTGTCGTAGCCCTTGAAATTATGGAAAATGACGGGTAATGTACGCCGTTTCATCCTAAGTGAAAAATTGCATTTTGAACAGAGTGCGTTTCTAAATTTACCATTGATGTGATCATGGTCGCGCACTTTCTTAATCTTATCATCGTCAAATGTTTTCCTACATTTGGGGCAAATGTTGCAACTATCAAATTTTGCTTGATCATCTGCTGTCATATGCAATGATCTGCGATAGAGTTCACCATCATGTTTTTGTTGAAATTTTACAGCCTGTTCGAGGAATTGTAGGAATTGGTAAATACAATCCTCACCTTGCCAGACGCGCATTTTATTTTGCCTACTCCTAAAGTGATCATGCCATACTTCATAGCAGGAAATGGCTGCTGGTCGATGGATGTTATCATCGATATAACATTCGATGTCAGCATAGATGACACGAAGAGGACTAAGTTCATCACCATTCTCTCTATATGAAAACTCCTTATCTTTGGGCATGCGCTCCATTTGCAGTTTACCTCGCTTACACCATTCGTAATGAGTTTCAAATTTAGTTTTCCTCCTAAAGTGGCGAATACATCTGTCGCAGTAATATAACTCTCTACTAGAGTTTTCTAAGTGGTGGTATAAGCGAGAGATTTTGGGAATACCGCAGTAGTGCCATTCCTCACTATCATCCTGTTTTACTAATAACAGGTTTACTGTACGTTCATAACAACTCGAACGCGAGTTGTAGCGCACACCCTTCAATCCCTTTTCCCAAACATGGAGAACTATTTTGATGTTGTTCAATTTTTCAAATTTTTCTATATCTTTAATTTTCATATCGTCACTATTACAGTCATCGAAGTTTAATTCATTCTCCCACTGTTGATACTTACTCTTGCGGTATCGACTATTCTGCACATCATTATAGTGGAGAATGGAGAGGACGGCATACTTAAAACATTGCGATTCGCAATCTACAGAAATGACTGCTGCTTTATTTCTTAAATTTTTCGGAAGTTTAAAGGAGCCTCGACCACTATGATTTCCTAATAAACTGATTTTAATCATGGCGGTCTCAATACCATCAAAAACGAGTCCACTATCACGCTCGTTAAATTTATCTATATTTAATTTTAACCCTTGGATATGAAAATTTATCCAAGACTCACAGTCTACAACTTCGGTTGCAGGAGAGGAGGGTATGTGAAACTCCAACCTCTCTATTATTTGTCCAGTATGGTGGTCGATTTTTACATATTTTATTTTAAGATAGATGAGCGCCTTCATTCTAAAATTGTCTAAATTGTTGAAGAGCGCTTCTATCAATGATGAATTTTGATGAAACCATTCCTCAAAGTTAGCAATGGTTTCTGAGGAGTCCATCTGGTAGTTCCTCACTAAATTATTTATGGACACCTCAGTGAGTCGGATAGAGGAGGTACCGTTGGTGTAGGTATCGTTCGTGTGTGTATGTTGAAGTCTGTGCGAAGATAGTTCAAAACGTGTCTCGAAAGACTGAATGCATAAATCGCAAGAAAAGGAGACATCGTTAACAGAATCATCCCTACCTTCGGAGATTGATGCCGGCTTAGGTCTACAAACACCTCGCTTGATGTGTCGGATGAGATCACGCTTCCTCGTGAAGATGTGTCCACAGTCAGCACATTGCCGATCGTCGCATTCCCGTGACAATGTTGACATGGAACTGGTATCACCTGAAAGAGAAATCATTCTTTCATCTCTGTTCAAGTCTCAGTGTATTGTTACAACCTACCTTGACTCAACAACTCTAAACTTTCCTCGAGAAGGGAGGGCGTTGGTGATGAAGTTGATGCCTGAAATTGAGGAAGATGCTATTAGCCACACGTTTGAGGGAGATGAGAGAGGAAATTTTCAACTTACCATTTGAACGAAATTATGTTTAAGCTTGATACTTCAACAAGATAGAGACTTCACTCAAATTTGGAATTCACTAAAGAGCAGTTCACTTGTACGCCTCAAATACAGAATTCGTCAGAGAACAGTTCACTTATGCGTCTCAAAGACAGAGTGAAATGATACGGATGTCACTTTGCTTATATACTTTCATTCTCTTCATTCATTGGATGTTCATTCTGATTGGCTGCTTGTGTATACTTAAGAATTAGAAAACATTTCAAAGTCATTATTCACAGTCAACATGACAAGCCCTCCAACAACATCAAACACAAAATTCTCTTCTCCATGCTCAACACCAAAGGCGCTCGTTACACCAAATGCACCAAGAAAGGCGAAGGTGGAGAAGGTTTTGTACCGACTGGACAATATACGAAAGTTGTCATTACCAGCGGACGAGGAAGAGGAGAGTGTATGTGAGAAGGAGTGTCCCGACTTAACAGGCGTGAGGTGGAAGTATCTCCAGTACGATACTGACGATGTGATGGAGATCACCAGCACGAAATTCCTCCACCAATTATGGGAGTGGTACACCCCTAACTCCCAGCCACGAACTATGGCAGAGTGGGAGTATATTGATAAAGTGAGGCTCGCAGTGGAAGAACGATTAAAGCAACTGAACTGTTTTTGTTATCTATGTGAAGCCAGACTCTGGGACGATATTGACGATGAAGACCTTTTGAAATACATGCCATAATAAATTTTTATTTCGTATTATCTTTGCTTTCATACTGACGTACTTGAATGGGGCTTCAGTGGATGATTTAACCATGTATACATTTTCATTTGGAAATAGTAGCACGCTTAGTCTAACTAGTAAATCTTAAAACATTTCATATGGACGATGATGATAGATGAAATAGTGTCAAATAAAATTAAGATAGCTTACACTTCTGATACAGGGATAGCAATCGACTGCGATCCATGTGTAAAGAGCTTGTTAGACTACGGATGGGGTTAAGTGGATGATTTAACCATGTATACATTTTCATTTGGAAATAGTAGCACGCTTAGTCTAACTTGTAAATCTTAAAACATTTCATATGGACGATGATGATAGATGAAATAGTGTCAAATGAAATTAAGATAGCTTACACTTCTGATACAGGGATAGCAATCGACTGCGATCCATGTGTAAAGAGCTTGTTAGACTACGGAAGAGAGAAGTGTGTTATGTTGCGTGTGGCGCGTGAGTGTCCTCCCATTTCATTCCATTCATTATTTTTCTTCCCCTCTGCATTCCATATCCGATGATATGTGGCGGGCTTGGGACCGCTTTAGCTGCATTAGAAGGTTGGCCCTTAAAAGAGCCCATGGGTCGTTCTCCGTCCACCGACACTCCTCTCACTTCTGCAAAAACTCTGAAAGAAAAAGAATAGGAGATTAGATGAGCTACAAAAATGATCATGTTGAGGAAGCTTACTGGGAACTTTCTTCCGAACTTTTCGGACGACGAAGTCTTCAAGCTGACCGGTAACGTCCATACTCATGTGGAGACATCGGACTCCGTCGCCCTCATAACACTGCTGGGTCACGTTGGGGTCATCCGTGATGGTTGGGGCGTCGCATACATTATTCTCAAAGAGGGGAAGATGGACTTCATACACTCTCCTTTTTCGACACTTCAAACGCTCATGCAGTCGCTCCACTTCACCCGTCAACCTCTTATTAATAACCTTCACCTCCTCCGTCTCCTTCACCACGCTTCGCATCCGCTCTATCTCTTCATCCTTCCTCGACACACTCGCCTGCAAACTCTCCACCAAACCTGCCTTCCTCATCAACTCGCTCCTTTCCGCCATCCATTCCTTCTCCTTCTTTCTCAAGCTCTCCAACTCTTCCCTCGTTGCCCTATACCCCTCAACCTTCACCTTCAGCTCTTCATTCTCCTTCAAAACTTTTCTATTATTACTTTCCAAAGCCATCACACGATCCTTCATTCTCACAAATACCTCCGTATCATACGCCTCTTGCTGCCGTGGCGATGACGCTGCCATCGGCTTAGCCACTTCCTCCCCCTCCCACTCTTCCTTCAAATCCGCTATGTCCCCAAACAAATCTTCCATCACCGCATCCAAATCAACATCATCCTTCTTCTTCATATTCGCTCTCAACTCAACTTCCTCATTCGAACTCCCATCACTCGAAATCACATCACTCGCATTCCTCACCACTTTCTCCCCAATCACGTCCTGAATCGTTGCCACCGCCTTTCTCATCTCTTCCCTTTCCAACAACTCTCCCTCAAACCATGCCTTGAACCCCTTCTCTCCGATGTTCCCACTCTCACACTGCAAATGCGCCTTCATAAATTCCTTCTCATCCCCCATCACACATTTCCGACAAGACACACACAACCTCAACATCACTTTCCTCTCATGGCCCATCGTCCCCTCTTTTTCTTTTAAATGTTTCTTCAGTTCGCTACCTCTGGCAATCTTGCCACAACTACACTTGCCCACCAACATCTTGGCATTACTCGATTTTGTCATGATAATTCTGTAAAGATAGAGTAAAATTTGATAGCAAGTGTTTATAGGATACTACTTGCTGATATGCATTGAAAGACTAAGTCACCAAACATTTGATAGCAAGTCAGCAACCGTTTGGGTGTTAAGCTCTTGAATCCGTTACAGGCATTACTCAGAGGGGATCTTATCCCAGCTCCAAGGCCTCGACCCACAAATCCAACCTCGATCGGACAGAGCGTGCGTCATATCACTGTGTTGGTATCCGGGCCCCAGTTTTGACATGAAAACCGGTGGAGTTATTTACAAGAGGAAAAGACCCAAGTCACAGAGACTCATAAACGACTGCTTTTTATTCAAAAACTTTAATTATTATCATTAAATATGAATTTAAATTTTTCAGTATTTTAGTACTACTCATAAAACGTTTATAAGTAGTCTGTCACCTTCAGCATAGCAAACGCTGTCGAATGTTTTTTGAATCAAGTCTAAAGGACTTGTAGAAGCAAAGTTATAGCCGTTTGAAGATTTCGGCCTACTATCATCAAATGGTCAGTCATGCTATACTGACTAACCTATAAGTCTGACACCTTAGCTGATATCAGCAATGTAAAGTCAGAAGTCCGATATCGGACCTGAAGAGAAACGACTTACCTGTAGTCAGTTTCTCAACTTAGTGAAATTCCTCTCCCGATCCCGTTCTTATATACCCTGTACATATGCAATCGATAAGAGGGGGGGGACGTCAATGAAATTTCAGAATTTGATGAAAAATGTTTTGGTGACGGTCCCAGGTCGAAATTCCACACTTTGGAAAATTTTCAAATTTTTACCCATACAAAGTCACTCTGACACTTAGGATTTTTTCAGGTAAGCGAGCTCCGACCTAAACTCTTGTAACCGCTCTAACTTTTGAACGAAGACAGATAGGAACAAGCCGATTCTTTCACTGAATTTGTCTCACTCTTAGCTTTCAAACGAGCTATCGCACGACAAAATCCGTCCACTGGAAGTCAAAATCGAAGCAAGCTGTCCAGAGGGGGGGGGACGTCAGTGAAATTTCAAAATTTGATGAAAAATGTTTTGGTGACGGTCCCAGGTCGAAATTCCACACTTTGGAAAATTTTCAAAATTTTACCCATACAAAGCCACTCTGACACTTAGGATTTTTTCAGGTAACCGAGCTCCGACCTAAAATCTTGTAACCGCTCTAACTTTTGAACGAAGACAGATAGGAACAAGCCGATTCTTTCACTGAATTTGTCTCACTCTTAGCTTTCAAACGAGCTATCGCACGACAAAATCCGTCCACTGGAAGCCAAAATCGAAGCAAGCTGTCCAGAGGGGGGGGACGTCAGTAAAATTTCAAAATTTGATGAAAAATGTTTTGGTGACGGTCCCAGGTCGAAATTCCACACTTTGGAAAATTTTCAAAATTTTACCCATACAAAGCCACTCTGACACTTAGGATTTTTTCAGGTGAGCGAGCTCCGACCTAAAATCTTGTAACCGCTCTAACTTTTGAAAGAAGACAGATAGGAACAAGCCGATTCTTTCACTGAATTTGTCTCACTCTTAGCTTTCAAACGAGCTATCGCACGACAAAATCCGTCCACTGGAAGCCAAAATCGAAGCAAGCTGTCCAGAGGGGGGGGATGTCAGTGAAATTTCAAAATTTGATGAAAAATGTTTTGGTGACGGTCCCAGGTCGAAATTCCACACTTTGGAAAATTTTCAAAATTTTACCCATACAAAGTCACTCTGACACTTAGGATTTTTTCAGGTAAGCGAGCTCCGACCTAAAATCTTGTAACCGCTCTAACTTTTGAAAGAAGACAGATAGGAACAAGCCGATTCTTTCACTGAATTTGTCTCACTCTTAGCTTTCAAACGAGCTATCGCACGACAAAATCCGTCCACTGGAAGCCAAAATCGAAGCAAGCTGTGCAGAGGGGGGGGGACGTCAGCGAAAATTTTTCTCTCCGATTGACTTGAAACTCACCCTACCGATGCAGAATTTCACGCTGAATCCGAATCTGGCCTCCGTTTTCTCATCCAATGCTTCGTTTTGGCTCTACAGTAGGCAGCCATCGCAAAAATTCTAACTCTGTCGTTTTTTCGAAAAATGTTGAAAATTTTTTCTCTCCGATTGACTTGAAACTCACCATACAGATAAAGAATTTCACGCTGATTCCAAATCTGAAATCCGTTTTCCAATCCGATGCTTCGTTTTGAAGCTACAGCCCAAAACGTCCCAAATTCTAACTCTGTCGTTTTTTCGCCAATGTCCCAAAATCTTAAATGGCGTCTCACATCTAAACGAAGACAGATAGGAACAAGCCAATTCTTTCAGTGAATTTGTCTCACTCTTAGCTTTCAAACGAGCTATCGCACGACAAAATCCGTCCACTAGAAGCCAAAATCGAAGCAAGCTGTCCAGAGGGGGGGGGGACGTCAGCGAAAATTTTTCTCTCCGATTGACTTGAAACTCACCCTACCGATGCAGAATTTCACGCTGAATCCGAATCTGGCCTCCGTTTTCTCATCCGATGCTTCGTTTGGGCGCTACAGTAGGCAGCCATCGCAAAAATTCTAACTGTCGTTTTTTCGAAAAATGTTGAAAATTTTTTCTCTCCGATTGACTTGAAACTCACCATACAGATAAAGAATTTCACGCTGATTCCAAATCTGAAATCCGTTTTCCCATCCGATGCTTCGTTTTGAAGCTACAGCCCAAAACGTCCCAAATTCTAACTCTGTCGTTTTTCGCCAATGTCCCAAAATCTTAAATGGCGTCTCACATCTAAACGAAGACAGATAGGAACAAGCCGATTCTTTCACTGAATTTGTCTCACTCTTAGCTTTCAAACGAGCTATCGCACGACAAAATCCGTCCACTAGAAGCCAAAATCGAAGCAAGCTGTCCAGAGGGGGGGGGGACGTCAGCGAAAATTTTTCTCTCCGATTGACTTGAAACTCACCCTACCGATGCAGAATTTCACGCTGAATCCGAATCTGGCCTCCGTTTTCTCATCCGATGCTTCGTTTGGGCGCTACACACCAAAACGTCCCAAATTCTAACTCTGTTAAAATTTTGAAGAAAAATTTTTTCTCGTCGATTGCCTTGAAACTCACCCTACCGATGCAGAATTTTACGCTGAATCCGAATCTGGCAGCCATTTCACCATCCACGACAACCTAGACGGTCGCCCACGTCAACCTAGACGGTCGCCCACGTCAACCTAGACGGTCGCCCACGTCAACCTGGACGGTCGCCCACGTCAACCAGGCGGTCGGACCAACTCACCCGAGTCTCACACTCTGTCGTTGCAGAGGGGGGGGAGTCAGCGAACATGTTGTGAACGGGAACCCACCTGGCCGGCACACCACGACAGACCACAACGTCTGTCGTTCCAGAGGGGGGGGGACTCAGACCCGAAGCACCACGGCGGCCGACCACGACACTCTGCCGTTCCAGAGGGGGGGGCGCCGGTCGAGTGTTTGTCACTTGCTTACTACTATCATCAAGGAAATTTAGTGAGCCGGATAATAATGCAAGTCTTCATGGAAAAGTTGAGATCTTACTGTACCTCTTGGCTGAAATTTCAAGTTTTTCATTCAATTTTCATCGGCATGATTTTATGATTAATTGCATTTATGCTTCATTTCTTGAATCTGAATAATGATGTTCAACCACCTATTTTTTTTAAAGCTAACTGTGATCATGAACTGTCTTGTCTTTGGTAATATTAATTTGCTTTTTCAGTGGCAGGCACTTTTTGATATTCACACTTAAAAATATCATACTCTTATTAATAAAGCTGAGCATTAAAATAATAGTAACCCATCAAATTCCTTATTTAACAAATATAACCTCTTCAAGGATGTCATGACACGAAGTATTTGCAAAATGCTATTATTCCTTCTGTGAAAGAAGTTTGACCCTTTGCCTAATTTGTATACAAAAACCAACGCAAAGTGCATGCGAGGCCTTTCGACTGGTTCTCTTTCAGACATTACGCCGGTGTGAAACAGATGCACAAGCATTTGAATTGTTGACACTATAGAAATAATAAATCACTGATATGTTTAAACAAAGATAAGAAATCATTAAAAACTAAAACAGTTAATTAAAGTCAATTACCAAGGTAGAGCTAAAGACAAAACGTTTTTTTTGAACACACAAATTTGGCCGGTGGCGTTTGATATACACTGCCACGGCAATACGTGGACGTAACAGACTGCTGTCCACTTCCTGTTCAACTGTGAACTTAACATTAGGATGAACAGCATTTCTGCACAAGTGCTCAAGAGTTTCTGCACATCAACCTTATCAGGAACAACCGATTGCAAAGTGTATACTCGCTGCGTTGACGACTGCTTTCTTGTTGTTCCTGATAAGGTTGATGTGCAGAAACTCTAGAGCACTTTTTAATGCTGTTCATGCAAATGTTAAGTTCACAGTTGAACAGGAAGTGGACAGCAGTCTTCCCTTTTTAGACGTTTTGGTGAAGTGTGCTCTTGAGGACAAAATTTCTGTTTTTGGTCCTGAGAAAAATGGTATTGTCATCAAACTGCCATTTATTGGAGGCAGTGGAGCCAGTTTTTCTGCAGAGCTGTTAGAAGTATTTTTTCTGTTTTTCCAGCCGTTGAGCCGAAAGTAGTTTTCTCCGTGCGTAAAGTTCTCGTGGCCCCTTTGAAAGATCGCCTTCCTGTTGCTGCCCAATCTAACGTAATCTATTCTTTTGTGTATGTTTGCGGATGCAAATACATCGGCAGAACAAGTCGGCATCTTCAAGAAAGGGTAAACGAGCACTTGCCAAAATGGTTGCGTTTAGGTAAGACTCGACCACGTGCCAAACATCCTCCGTCCAGCTCTATCACACGTCATGTATTTGAGCAAAAGTGTAAACCTTCAGAAACGGCTTTTAGTGTCTTATTTCATGTGGGGCGCAGTAGTCTGTTACGTCTGCATATTGCCGAGGCAGTGTATATCAAACGCCTCCGGCCAAATGTGTGTGTTCAAAAAAAGGTTTTGTCTTTAGCTTTACCTTGGTAATTGACTTTAACTGTTTTAGTTTTTAAATGATTTATCTTTGTTTAAACATATCAGTGATTTATTATTTCTATAGTGTCAACAAATCAAATGCTTGTGCATCTGTTTCACACCGGCGTAATGTCTGAAAGAGAATCTCACATGCACTTTGCGTTGTTTTTATTCCTTCTGTATTGCAATGATGATCTGTCAATTTCGTGGCAATTTCTTCAAAACTGAAAAAATTTACTTATCTCATATTTGGTGCTAGGTATTAACTCAAGTTTTTTTGATGAAATCGAAACTCCATACACATTGGGATTTAATAAATGCTGAGTTGCTACTCTACCTAATATACTTGCTTCATGGATTCAGCATTCTTGCTTGAAATTATCACGCACGGATATTCGCTTCTCATTGGTAGATGGAGTGCTACTCAACATAGCCAACAGCAACTTCGGACGACTTCTCATTCAGCTTAACAGTCAAGTTTGAGGCGAAATGGTCGATCTATTGCAAGGAAACTAAATGAGAAACTCAAAAATAATCGAAGTACAGCTTTAATGAGGATTTTAATGAGGCAGCAACATTCATTGATCTGACATCATCATTTTCATTTGAGGAAATTTTAGAGTGAAAATTAATAAGGCAATATAAAGAGATTTTCAGTTGTTTGGACAAAAGCTACAGGCAAAACTTCATCGATAATTGCCCTAATTTTCAATGACTGGGGACTTTTCTAAATGCAAAATTACAAAATCATTAGAAAATTTCCGACAGCATCGTTCATTACTTGGCGAAAATATTGGTTATACTTAAAAGTTTCAGATAGAGATATTTTGCGACATTTCTGTGGTTTATAGAGGACAACTGATAACTCACAGTCATGAATGGGGACAATTAGCAGTCAGGTCAAGGAAACCAGCTTCTCAATGAATGGAGTGCTCAGTTTCAAGTGAAGCTCTGACGGTCTACGACTCTACGAAAGGACAAGATACATAGGGCTCTCCTTTTATGCGGAACAACTCGGAGAAACGCGGTAAAATCCGACGAGTAGAAGAATGATTATACATGAGTAAGCAACATGTGCTCCGAAAAACAATTTCTCGAAGGTCGGGGCACATATCCGAATTTAGGCTTTCTGTCGGGTTGTAGAACACATATTTTGAAAAAAATGTTGGAACTTATACATGCAATTCCTCAGAAATGTACACAATTCATTCTTATATGCAGAGTAATAGTTAGTCCGGGAGCTAGCGTGAAGTTGCGCAGGGAACGAGGTAGTACATAAAACTTTCACATAGCATAGTACACCTCTAACCTACTGCAAAACTTCGCGTCTGCCGGATCAGATCACTTGCTTTTAAGAAATAGAGAGGATAACAAAATCCTATGTATTTCCAATGGTAAAATTGTGACATTTAAGGTGTTGACTCCATTTTTTCGAATTTTTGCTCATAAAAGTTACACAAATTGGTATTTTGTTGAACTGGTTATTATAGAAATCATCTACAGATCATGATCTTTCAAATGAGTTATCATTCAGTGACAGAGGATGAAGTAAAGTGTACAAACAGACACTTTTCGTTGGTGTAACTACAAATTTTAACATAGAAATTTCAGGAAAATTGTTGATATACTTTAACAAAAAGTCTCTGATGTGACCTTTGGTGCGTGGGTGTAATCGGAGCTAGGAAGGCCTGTCTTCTCTACTAAATCACCAAGTGAAACGACAATCCCTTTTCACTATCACGGTTCATTCCCTCAACTATTACAAACCTAGTATGCACTGCTGCCTCTGTACTTTTGTTTGACGGAGGTAGTTGACATCAAAACAGTGACAGCTATGCACGAGGATCAGTTTTTGTATTATATTTCGGGTCTAGTAGTAGGCCGGAGTCGTGAGTCCTTTCATTTGATAGGACTCCGAACTCCAGCAAAAATGATAGGACTCCGACTCCTCATCCCTCTATACAACTCTATAATCGTCAAATGTGATGACGACGTAACCTTCTCACATTTTTTACGAAGCGAAAGTGATGATAATTTGCAACGTGAGAGGACACATCTGAAGGACTGGTCCTTTGATGTTGGTCTTACGTTAAATTATGAGGAAAAAAAGTTGTGTCATAAATTGCCTCACCGATAGATCACTGCATTTGAATTCCTTAGTTTGTAGCAACTTCAATATTTCATCTGCAATGGATTCTCTGAAATTGCTTGGTGCTCACTTTTCTGATCTTACTTGGAACTACACTGTAAACCGTTGACTGACAATTGACAGACATTTATCCTACAAAATCTATTTTGTCGGTCATTGTTAGTTCTTGTAGGATGATTGTCACTGAACACCTACAACAACTGACAAAATGAATAGCAATGAATTGTAGCTTAAGTTTTATCAAAAATGTAGGTAATTAATTAAATTATGTCAAATTAAATCATGGTTTTGCCACACAATAATACAGATTGCCCAAAAGTCAAGCAATCACTAATGGAAAAATCAATCATTATCCAACAGTTTTTGTTTAGTTAATTTGCATACAAAGCATCTGTTTCGATGTCGGTGGAGAACCTACAAATTCGTCGGATATGGCAGGATATTGAAGGTGACAATCGTCGGTTGATTTTGTCAGTAATTTTGTAGGATAATTGTCGTTCTACGGTTTACAGTGTACCATATTGATAAGACTGTTACCAAATGTTTCCGAAGATATTTCCATCTTGTTAATTTAAAGCGAGCTAAATGTCCTCAACTACAAATTTTTTATTGCTATGAATCTTTCATAATATCGGTTTTGAATTACGCAATACCTTGTTTCTGCAATCTTCCCAATTACTTGCTATGCAAGCTGACAAGAGTTGAATGATTTGCGGCCGGATATTTTTCTAGAATTGAATTTTTTCCACTACAATCATTTATTGACAGGTTGTGAAAGAAATTGTTCACGAAAATGATAATGGATGATGATCATCCTTCGCGTGTGATGTTTGAGACGAAGTGCCCAACACCTAGAGATAATCGATGTATTAGAGCTCTTCGTGTCTCTGCAGAACGTTTTAGTAAATCTTTTATACTCTATGGAAAATGACTGCCACTGCCTTTAATAAATCTGTATTGTCTCTTATCAATTTTGTAATGCATTCACCGCATATTGCGAATCAATAAAGATGATTTTGGAATTCTTGAATAAACATTACGCCTCTCACTTTATTGATGAAGCTCCAAGTGACATGTTATTCCCAACAGACCTTTTGAAATATTTGAATATGAAATTCTCAGAGACGTTTCACAGATGAAGACTACAGCCGCACCGGGTTCAGACCACGTTCCCCCAATATTTTGGTCTAAGCTCGCAGATGTTTTGGCGAGTCTCTTGTCTCTCCTTTTTAATCGATGTTTATTTGAAGCGAACTTACCGAGTTTATGGAGGTGTGCTGATGCTATTTCCTTACCAAAATCCACTCCTATCAACAGCATGAACACCAGCCCTATTTTTCTAATTTCTCTGCCTGCTCGCAAGTTCGCAACGTGAAGAACGCATACTCCAATATTACAACCAAAGCTCCTCTAATCTTTCGACATCAATTTGGTTACAGGCCTATGTCGTCTACATTATGTGCACTTCTAAAACTACAGGACTTTGTTACATGTAACCTGCAAGAACAAAATGTTTACGCGATTCATATTTTAGCACTAGATTTGTCTTAAGGTTTCGACAGGGTCTCTCATAAATTTCTCCTGGATAAGTTGATTAGATACGTTTCCGACAACTTTCTGATCATGTTCTTATCTAACTATTTGCGGAATCGTTGTCAGAGGGTTGGATGGAAATGAACCTGCACATCTCTTTCCACAATGTTCAGCGGTGTGCCACAGGGGTTACCTTTTGCGTCCCTTCTCCTCGGCATTTTTCTGTCTGACTTCCTTATTGACTCAAACAGTGCTTTGATGATAAAATATGCAGACGATATTACCCTGTGGCGTATACCATTTCGGAAACAAATAATATCAACTTTATGTTACACCTATACAATGATGTAAAACTTTGGCCTGATAGCAACAAGATGATGATCAATTAATCAAAATGTCAGCATATATCTATAGCTTGCAAGGTAAATTATGAGCCAGGTAAATTGTCATTACAATAAATTCCTTGTATTGAGCGGCTGAAGCTTTTAGGTATTACTGCTGATGAACGACTCACTTCGAAATTTCATATTTTAGAAGTAACAAAGAAGGCATCGTCTAAGATCTATGCGCTACGACAGCTGAGGGATTTTGTTCCAAGAGAGCAGCTGATTTTGTTTTTTTTGTTGTTGTATCCGTAGTGTGATTGAGTACTGTTCTCCTCTTTTTGTGAATTTACAGGCTGTTAGCTCAGTTCTTCTTGACAGAACTCAAAGACGTCATCAGATAATCTGTGACAAGCGCCATTACGATTGTACATCTTTTGTGACATTGACATATCGGAGAACTGTGCAAGCATTGTAAACAGCATGACAGACTGTGAACATCCGCTTAATGAACTAGCTCCGCGTAATAATTTGTAAATTAGCCCCACGATTTTCATTATTGGGCCTTTTTGTGATTTTCAATAAACGTGTATTATCATCATGATCTATTCTAAACAACAATAATCGATCAAGTCTGCATGAGACACCAACATGTTTGATTTCTGAGATGAGTTCGCCTGACCCTTTGTTTCTACCGTCGGTCTTGTTGAGTGAAAAAACTGCTAGCTGATTGTTCTTCGCCGTGAACTTCGGTTCGACTACTTGGCTAAGCGTGTGTGATCGAAAATCGAATGTGATTTTATGAAATTAATAGTTATTGTTCTCTGTGGCTATTTTCTGTATTGCCGCAGGCCTGTATTTTCAATTTCAAACATCAATTATCATTGGCGACGTGAATGCTCATATCTGCGGCTGTCAACAAAATTGAATGTCCTGTCATACACGTTCCCGATTTAGGACGATTGTTCGCCGAATTATATGCTGTCTGAAAATGATATTGTGAAAGGCTGTGGTGACAATGAACAAGAATAAAATTCATCCAACAAATGCTGTACAATTTCAATAAGTTGGAATAATAGGTGATTTTGTCAGCAGTAGAATTGATGTGATAATCAGATTGCTAAACGTTGAATTGTTAAGCCAATTTGATATCAATCTTTCCTCGACAGATCCCTCTTGAGAAAGTCACTTGAATGAAATTGACCACTTGTTTTGAGCAACTATCACTATTGAGTGAAGTAGGGAAAATGTTTCAGAATCAATTTTTATATGTAATTTAACTAGTACATATTAAAATGTGACCATAATATAATTTGTCACATGAGCGGCTGACTAACAAAAAATAAAGAAAAAACATTTTCAACCTAAACAGCTCCATACAGAGAGGGTTGAAAAAATGCATTTTGATTTTCGTCTTTGCACAAGACATTCAATAAGATAAGGATTATCAACAAGCAATTACTTAGTTCAATAATGATGAATAATTTTAATTCATTAATTCTAAGGAATATCGAATGGCCTTTCTGCCTTTTCATAGAGCATTGAAGAGCAACATGTTACTCAAATTATTTCAGAGCACATCAATCTTAGTATACTCAAATATTTTTGTTTATCAAAAGTTCATCAAGTTGATTTGTCTGCTAATTGAAATCTGATAACAATGTGCAACAGTATGGAGTGTACGTATAAGGAGATGTTTTGTAGAGGATGGGCAGAATCCGCACTGTTGGTCACAGAACTGCTTGATAAACATATGTCAGATTGTTAGTAAAGCTGCAATCAAAAAGTTGTAAAAGCAAATAACAGTACGCAGCTATAATAATGCCCCAAATGAAATCGACGTGCAGCGAAATTCATGAATCGACAACAGAGTTAAAATTTTGTTATCGCTCGCCCATAAATCGATTTACTTTCATATTGTCGACACTTGGTGTTTACAGTGAGCCTTACAAAATTGATTCTGGTGTGAATCCAGGGATCCACGCTGGGACCGTATCTATTTTGTATGTATACAGATGATTTATTACCATCTTATGAGAGTACGCATGTTGTGATGTACGGTGACGATATCTTTCTTACTGTCATTTTACTTGGCGATAACAATTTATCTGATCCTGTTGCGGTAGAAATAGAAAATGCCACAAAATGGTGCAATTTAAAAGGTTTGCGCTTGAACAAGAATAAAAAAAGGGTATGTTCTGCGGCCGCAGTCCTGCTCGCTTCCTGTCTCAACTGGTGTATAAATTGTTGATAAATTCGAGATTCTTGCCGTGACAATTGACCGTAACCTCAGTTTCTCCCCGCATATTGAAAACATAAAGTCCAAATGGTCATCGCACTTTCATGCATTAAGACAATTACGCCCAGTCGTCTCACAGTAGAAATTGCACATCATATACATTTCCTACATTCGCTCTATATGCCTGCTCTTGCTTCTACGGTATAAATGTGAAACTTTCAAAACAGCTTGAACGAATGGACAAAAGAGCTCATGATATCATATTCTTTGAAGAAAGCTGCAATGCGTGCCAGTGTTCTCGGAATTGCATCCAAGCCGGACGTCTCGCCATCTCTACGAAGTTATTCATAAAGATGTGCAGTAAACTTGACCACATTTTGCATGATCAAGTACCTTCAATTCTACCGTACTCTCAAAATTTTCGATCATTTTATTGCCGCACCTACTCACGATCCTGTTCATTCTTTCCGTTTATGACGCGCTATGTAAATGAAACCGACCGCAAGTAACTTAACGTTTGTTCACTTAATTATGCATCTGATGATTTCCTTTGTACTTACTTGAGCATCTCCTGATACTTTTCTTGAAACTGTTGTGCAATGTTTGTTTTTCATTCACAAATATATTCACGCTACTACTTCTACTTAGTGGCCAGGTTTTATTTGGTCAATAGTCACAAGCCATAAGAAATCAGGTCGCTTTTAGTGACAAAAGAAAATGAACAGTTGTGCTTTCGTATATTTCACTAACTCCTTTGCATATCTCTTAAATTGTTCTCTTGTAGCGTCTATTAATATTGAGCTTCTTCTTTTGATGCATCTCTATACTGTTGGAGCTGATGAAAGTGTAGGCATCATATTCTTTAGATGGATGAAGCATGAAAATCTTGAAACAGTAGATAAATAAGATTTCTTGAATAGAATTTAAGAAAAATAAATATCGCCACAAAAATCTTCTTTGTGATCCGTTGTTGCCGCTGCTTCGCCTCATCATCGCTACTTATGTCTTCAAAGGACATCAGATGGTGCACCTTAACAATTTGCTTAGCGATATCCGACTTGTGAACTTTCATGTCCTTCACTGATTTTTAGTGCTCCTAATTTCGTTCGCTACCTATATGTGTCGCACTAAAACAGATTTGAAGTTCCCACCTGTTTGCTCGTAAACTCTTTATATGCGCTAATATTTCTCGCTCATCATACAAAGAGATAATGTTTTCAAACAGTGCTAGAAAACAGGGATGAATTCCCTGCAGTAAATAATCACGCCTGTCAGATTACAGAGGATTATAAACGCATACTAGAATCACTAGAATAGAAAATTCAGCTTCCATAATTCACTTCGCCGTCTTTCCATTGTCTCTTTTCTATTTATAAACAAAGCCATTTTTCATGTTGCATGACATCATGAACGACTTGTGTTATGAAAAAAACAGAGAAAGAATTAGTCCATTGCTTTCGAAAAATGGGCACTTTCATAATTCTAAATTATAGGCCTATCCGTTGCCGTACTCTTCAGAGCGAATGGTATCGCGTGAAAGCTCTGTTGAAACACGATGCAGAATTCCACAGTTGATGGTAGCTGTGACTTTGTAATGTTTTCAGTTAGGGTCGCATGCACATCAGTATTGACTTTGCCGTATGTACATGTCAGAGAATCAAAACAAGCACTTCGTGGTCGAAACTAGTTCTGTGTATTTTTCATAAATTTCTCCAATAACAAAGTTCATTAGAAGTTAGGGTATTTAAAGGAACAGTTTGCTGTGAACAAACAAACGTCATATAATGTCATAGATTTCACTATGCCACATATTCCCTCCTGTAGGAAAAACAAATGTCAAATGTTCGAAAATGTCAAACACGCTGCATTAACGCTAGAGCGTAAAAGATTTGATAACGGACTTCACGTGACACCATCCGTTTACAAAATGTTCATCACTTCGATCACAACCACAGCTAGTAGTAGATAAAGTTCTCGTTTCGCACATGTCTTCGTCTTCTTGTACTTTGTCGCCTTCCTCCATTCTCGTCTTGCACTACGTCTCGCACGGCACCACGCACTTCTCGCGGAACGTCCGGCAGCTCGCATTCTTCTTCCATCCTGCTGTTCGATCGATCAGTCGACACATGCTTCGTGTGCCACTTCTGGCCATCATCGAGAATGACAGACTGACTGCCAATGTTTCTTGAGACTTTTAAACCACGCTTGATCTCTCCTGATCTCGGATGCTTCACACAGACTCGGTCACCTGACCTGAATGGCTCTTCGAATCGAACTTTCTTCTTGGGTTTCACATGAACTAGTGAACTGAGCTGTGTTCGCATTTCCCTATTGTGAAGACGAAAACTGGGAGACTGAAGAGTTGTTGAGTGTGGCGAGGATCGGTAGGTAAGAAGGAACTGACGAATGTACTGAGGTACTGGAGTCTTCTGAAACAAAGCCAACTCGATCTGTTCAGCCAGTGTGCGGTTAAATCTCTCTACGACGGCATTGGACTCAGGATTGTAAATGGGTGCGCGAATGTGGACAATATTTCTCTTGCACAGAAAATCAGAAAACGATGTGGATGTAAACTGAGCACCATTGTCGGACAACAGCTCTTCTGGAAATCCTTCCCTCGAAAAAATACCATCCAAAACTTCAATGACTTTATCAGTTTCAACAGACGACGCAAAGGAAACTTCAGGCCATTTACTGTGGAGATCAATCACAACAATTGCATATCTTAGATATGAAGGCAAGTAGTACATTGGACCCTTAATGTCAATTGACACACGCTTCCACGGAAACTCTGGAAGAGGCAAATTTTCTTTTGAAGGTGCTGGACCACTTTTGAAAGTTTTGCTTGCCATCTGGCAAACACTGCAGTTCCTAATCTTTTCTTCGATTTGCTTGTCTAGTCCTGGCCACCAATACATAGACCTGAGTCTCGTCTTGGTTTTCTGAATACCCATGTGAGATTCATGTGCTATGTCAATCAAATCGTCTCTAGCAGAAACTGGAGCAACTACTCTTCTTCCTCTCATAACTTGATGCTGGTGAATGGAGAGTTCATCTCGAATCAGAAAATAGGGCTGCAATTCGGTAGGCATGTTCTTCTTGCTTGGCCAACCTGTTTCAATGAAATTTCTTATCCTAGACAGATCTGGACATGACTCGCACGCATCTTGGAAATTTTTTACTGACATGGACTGAACAATAGCTAAGTCTTCATCCTGATCATCCGATAGCAAGTAAACCATGTCCTCAATCGGAAAACGAGAGCAGTAATCGGGAATTGTGTTATCACAACCTCGCTTATATTGCACATCGAAATTGAACGCCATGAGTCTTGTTGCCCAGCGAGCTAGTCGCAAACTCATTCGGTCAAAACCCTTTCTTGAGAAAATCATGCGAAGCGGTTCATGGTCAGTTTCAAGCACAAACTTTCTTCCTAAAAGGTACGGTCTCCATCTCTCGCAGGCCCAAACTAGCGCAAGACTTTCCTTCTCAGTTGTGGAAAACTTCTTTTCTGATGCTGTGAGCCTCTTGGATGCAAATTCAACTGTTCTCTTTCCAAAATGTGGATCAACAATCGAGAGCGTAGCTCCTAGTCCAACATTTGATGCATCAGTCGACACAATGACTGGCAGATTGGCATCAAAAGGTGCTAGGGCAGAACTTTGACTTATAAGTAGCTTCATTCTGTCAAAAGTCACTTGAGCTTCCTGAGACCACGTGAACTGTGGAGAACTTAACAAACACCGCAGAGGTTCTACCAAGGTTGAAAAATTTTGAATGTGTTTTGCGTAAAAACCGAAAGCACCCAATGTCGTGCGAAGCTCAGTGAATGACGTTGGGGCGGGGGACTCGATCAGTGCCTTGACCTTTTCACATGAGGGCTTGATGCCATGTCTGTCAATATCGTGTCCTAAGTATGTGATCTTGCTGACACCGTAAATGCACTTGGCTTCATTCAGCTTCACATTGTGGTCATTCAGTCGGTTCTGCACTGCCCTTAATCTCTGGTTGTGGATTTCAGTGAAGGTCCAGTGACCAAAACGTCATCCAGGTAGCATACAACACCGTCAATACCTTTCAGAATCTTGGACATGACGGACTGGAAAGCAGATGGACATGAGGCCAACCCGTAAGGGCATCGCTTGAAGCGGAACAAACCGTCAGGTACTATGAACGTAGTCAAATCTCGACTTTCTTTATGGAGTGGTAGTTGCAAGTATGCCTCTGACAAAGCTAGCTTTGAAAAAGTCGAAGAATCCTTCATGGAGTGCAGTACTTCCTCAATCCTTGGGAGCGGATAGCCATCAACAACGACAGCTTGATTCACGGCTCGCAAATCAACACATACTCTAAGCTTCCCGTTCGCTTTCTGTACTATGACCAGGTTGGAAATCCACTCAGATGCCTCAACTCTCTCAATGACATCGGCAGCAAGTAAACGCTTCACTTCATCAGAGACCTGATTCCGAATCGAGAAAGGAATTTGGCGCAATGACTGGCGCACAGGTCTAACATCCGAGTTTACACGAACTTTGTGAGTGTAGCCTTTGATGCATCCTAGAGCAACGACATCTGGCTGAGAAGCAGGGGAAGTGAGTGATGTAGACGAATCACTTGTGAAATTTGCAAAAGAATCAGGATCAGCATGAGAAACCTGAGCAGTGGGACTGACATAACTCGTCTGACAGATAGAATTTGTAGACACAGAAGGTACATGTGGGGGATCAATTGTCTGCGGAGAGTTCCGAGAAAACAGGCATGCATTCATGTTGACATTCAAGTTCGATCTGGCTGGAGAAAGTAGATCCCAAAGATCTTTTCTTATACTATGAAAGCGTCTCATCAAGTCACGGCCAAACAATACTTCCTTCTCTCTCAGTGAGACAACAACGAAGGGTACTGTGCAACTCTCTTTGCCGTCAGCAGAAGTGCAAAAAATTTCTATCTTTCCCATCACTTGAACTCTTTCTCCTGTATAAGTGAACACTCTGATGGCACATTGATGAAGCGCATCCTGAATTCTCTTCTGAGACCAAAACGTTGACAGAACTTGATGTGGAATGATGTTAATGCCACAACCGGTATCCAAAACACCTGAGAGAACCTGGCTCTGCACAATCAAACTCGATGTGAACTTCTCATCGTGATTAGGATTACCCAAATTGCAAATTGTGATGCGACAAACAGTGGAATCTTCATCTGGCCCATCGGTGATTTCATTCACTCTAACACCTCTACCCCTGGACTGACCACGGTTAGAACGACTTGGAGCTCGATGCGTACTGCGACTTGACTGACTTCTAGGTCGACTGCTACAGACTTTTGAAAAGTGACCCATCTTCTTACAAAAATTGCAAACTTTCTCTCTGGCAGGGCATTGGTCATACGTGGCAACATGCTTATCAGACCCACAACGATAGCATCGCGTGTGCTGGTTACCTGAACTGATATGCTTACTTGATTTTTGCTTGTGACCTTGAAAACGATCACGCTGTCTAGACGAACGGATTTGGAGTGCTGCATGACTAGAAACAGATCCATGTGACCTAAAAGTGGAGCTTTCTTGCGTGACACGCTCATACTCTTTGGCAATGTCGACAGCGCCTGCGAACGTCAGCTTGCGGTCATCTTGAAGTAAAAGCTTCTCTCTAACCCGGTTGTCATGAACACCTATAATGAATTGTCCAAGCAGTGATTCGTTGAGCGGGTCTGTACTAACCTTAAACTCGCAACTGGAGGCAATCTGCCGCAAATTAGAAGTGAAACTCTCGATCGACTCGCCCTGACGCTGCATGCGCTCATGCAGTTTGAGTCGGTATGTCCACTTAGAGGTGGATCCCACAAAGTAGTTCTTCATGACCTTCTTTAGGTCGGCAAGTTTAGAAACACTGGAGCTGTCAAACGTGTACAAGATCCTCTGACCTTCCGATCCTAGGCACGAGATCAACAGAGCCCTACACCTAGCTTCCTCAGTGGTGACATCTAGTCCTACGGCAAGCAGGTAGTTGTCGAAAGTACGTATCCAAGTATCCCATGCAATGGGTGGTTCGCCTGGAGTGTGAAGGAAAGGTGTGGGCGCAGGAACGCCAGTAATGACGCTAGCCATAACTCAAAAGGAAAAAGAGCAGCTCAGTCCTAGAACTTTAGTAATGCAAATATTAGTAAGTTTTGTCAAATCCTATTCCTACTTTAGTAAATGAATTAGTAATTGCATAGAAAGAACTTCACACTCTCAGGATATCAAACATCCTAGTCGCCAATGTAATGTTTTCAGTTAGGGTCGCATGCACATCAGTATTGACTTTGCCGTATGTACATGTCAGAGAATCAAAACAAGCACTTCGTGGTCGAAACTAGTTCTGTGTATTTTTCATAAATTTCTCCAATAACAAAGTTCATTAGAAGTTAGGGTATTTAAAGGAACAGTTTGCTGTGAACAAACAAACGTCATATAATGTCATAGATTTCACTATGCCACAGACTTAAGCTAAATTTTTAATGCAATTGTGGAAAAACTTTCCCATCTCAACATTTCTATCTAGTCACTCTTCCTCAACAGTTCATTCTAGAGAAACGACTCTTGTCATTCCTTGAGAGAGACTCAACGTTCTCTCTGACCATCAATTTGGATTTAGGCCTCGGCTATCTACCTTGCACCTAACTGCGAGCATTACTGAACGGTGGGCGGACGCTCTCGATAAGGGCTACTGCCACGGGAGTTTTCCAACTTGTCAAATAAAATAAATAAAATAAATAGCATTAGTCGGGTGCCAGAGCACGTGTTCAGAGGTCGAGGTAGTCAGGTACTTTTGTACTTTTGTTTGTGGTGTTTTCTTGCAGGTTGGACCTAGATACACCGATTTTAGGATATCTGCTCTGGATCGTTTCTTGCTAAACTGTTTTTTTGCCGATTTCTTTAATTTTGGCTCTTAGGAAAATTAACGTGAAATGGAGGTACAAAACACGTAATACGAATTTTTATGCCAACACGAATGCAAGATGCAACAAACTGGATAATATACGAATACTTATGATAAGACAAACCTTCTTTGTTGCCAAAAGTTCTGTCATAGATTGAATGGTTGCAGAGTTGGAGGTCAAAAGGTCATGGCGAGATGTCAACGCCTAAAAATTTGAAGCACGAATGTTCATCACCATCAACTGGCTAAACCAATAGCACGAATTCGATGCACCTGCTGTCCATTTTGAGTGTCCTATGTGTCCTTTTTTGAAGATATCGGGAAAGTCACCGGTGATTTAGATTTTCTCAACAGCTCCGACTGGTAAAATCAAAAATGCAGAAAATTAAGAAAATTGTTGTAATTTAAATGCTGATAAGGCAATTCGTCATTTGAACATCAGCATCAATAGCAAAATCAATAAATGGGCTCCTCCTGATTCAAAAGTGCATAACGAGGCAAATTCTTTGGTACGTAAAGTTTTATGATGGGGTGTATAGGTGCAGAGTTAGAGATGAAAAGGTCATGGCGAGATGATGAAGCTCAAATAGGGGAAACACACATATACTTACAGTATATTGAACAGTCAAAGCTGATTCGGTTGGCATGCGTATGTGTAATTTTCCTAAGAGCCAAAATTAAAAAATCGACAAAAAATTCAGTTTTGCAAGAAACGATCCAGAGCAGACATCCCTAAATCGGTGTATCTAGGTCCAACCTGCAAGAAAACACCACAAACAAAAGTACCTGACTACCTCGACCTCCGAACACGTGGTCTGGCACCCCGACTAATACTATTTATTTTGATCAATCAATTTAACTGAACATGTCACCTGATGCATAAATGTTCATGAGCTTGACATAGACATCTCAAATGAAAGCGCGCTACACCAAACAATAGAATCGAAGACAGACAAAGGAAAGGAAAGACAATAAAAATTACCACGGTAAAGACAAAGTCAGGACGGAATCTTTCTGTGTACATAAATCGGGGTTGAAATACTTAATAACAAGGGCCTCTAATATGCGCAGCCTCATAAAATACTGGGAGCGGTACAATACTGTGAAACGGTCACGAGCACTCGAAACATCTAATGAGCACACTTGGAGATGGCAAGTAAGAGCACTCGATATTAGGCTCTTGTTATTAAGTATTTCAACCCCGATTTATGTACACAGAAAGATTCCGTCCTGACTGTCTTTACAGTGGTAATTTTTATTGTCTTTCCCACATAATTACAGTAGACAGGTAGTCTCTTCTTCCGTTTGACTAGAAGGGAAACATTGGAACATGTAACGTAAATGAAATGGCACAATCTGCTGACTAAATACCATAGCAATCGAACAATGAGCAGCCAGTTCAACATTAAACACGCCAAATTGTGCAAGGTTTCAGTGACTTATCAACCGGATCACACAGCAAAGAGACACAGACGATGTCAAGTTCTACAGAGAAGTTTGTGAACGTTTTTTCATGCGCCAGCTAACTTTTTTTAAAATGATCGGAGGGCCCAACATTATCGAGAAAACTTTTGCGCAATAATGTGAATTCTTCGAATCTGAAGGAGTCGTGCCGATCGGAGCATTTTTAAGGAATTCAGAGCAATCTGCAAGCGACGCACGACTATTTTTCCTATCTCTGCAAGGTATTGAAAAATTCTTTTTGCCCACTTATTAAGTTCCTGCATGTGCCATGTGTTTGAATCAGTTTGCACTTCTAGCAAAGTGATACGATTAAACAATCTAATTCTGTGGTCTTTCCTTTGTCTGTCTTCGATTAGCAGTTATCGTGGACAGTCTAGTGCCATAAACCTTTTCTCTAAGGTAACCTGAGGAGAAGAAATCCATCGCGGTTAAGGCGGGAGATCGAGGTGGCCAATCAAATGACCAGGACGATCAAACCATCTCTTTGGATAGCAGTTGTCCAGAAGGTTCATGACATCCCGCTGACAATGAACGGGAGCACCATCTTGCTGCCAAAAACCAGTGTTAAGATTCGCGGCAACAATGGTAGAACATCTTGTAAGTGTGAGGTATGACTGTCCAGTGACGGTCCCCTTCAGGGAAAAATAAAGGGCCAATAACACCGTTCGAACAAATTCCTGCCCACACCATGACTCCTTGAGCTTTCATTTCATGTTCATACATGTGATGCTGATTTTCCATGTGCCGATAGTGGCAGTTGTGTCTGTTCATCTTACCATTTGCCCCTTCTGTCCAAATTATGGAATCCAGAAAGTTGGGATCTTCACGACACTGGCTATTGAAAAGTTCACAAAACTGCAGTCTTCGATCCATATCATCTTTCATTAATTCAGCGCTCATTCTACGAAGTGACTTGCTTGGACTTGCGGTACTTGCGGTTGCAAGGAAATCTTGCTTGGTTCTCCTCTGTCAACACTGACACAGATCTTCCCGCACCAACACCATGTCCAACGGATCCAGTAGCTTCGAATTTCGCGCTGATGGATTTTGTGCGAGGATGAGTGGGCCTTGTTGCAAAGATTCACTGAAGTCTCATTGAGTTTTGCTGATGTTACCACTTGCTGCATAGTAGAGCTGAACAACAATGATGCGCTCATTTATGCTCAAGTGATGATCTCTTCGAGATCGGTCAGACATTTCTGATGCGATAGCAGTGAACCACAGCTGATATTAGCATGAATTGTAAGTGTTGATCACAAGTCATCAAATAATCGATCGTTCATGGAACAAGACAATGATTTGTCATTATTAGTCATTACATCTCTCACCAGCTGGCGGTTCTATTTCATATCATCAATTACTGCATTCAGTGAAACAAATAACAGCGTCATAAGTTGGAAATTCCTCTTATACCGATATTAGGCAGGTAAATATGAAACAACCTGTATTGTTTGGTGTAGCGCGCTTTCATTAGAGATGTCTATGTCAAGCTCATGTACATTTATGCATAAGGTGACATGTTCAGTTAAATTGATTGATCATGTTCATGTTCCGTTAAAACTATTTATTTTATTTACTTTTTATTTGACAAGTGGGGAAACTCCTGCAATCAAACCAAAGTTCCCGGTGGAGATGAGCTCGCACCTTCGTCATCAGGCCACGTGAGCGTTACAAAAGGAATATGAATGGAGGCAGCAGTTATTCCAGGTGATATCGACAGCTTATTGTATTGTCCTATTATTATTGACAGGATTCTACCAGCATTGTAAAGAAGACTTCAGGCTAGACAATGTCGACGCGTATAATTGTCTCTTTAGACCATCACCACGATTGCAGTATTCAATGCGGATAGTACTTTCCGATGTCATCAGTGCCATCTCAGTTGACATTGTGTGATGAATAATCTAAGATTATTTGAAGGTGTTGACCTGTCATTGTCAGCGGAAGTTACAGATATGTAAGTTATGCATGACATTCAGTTGAGTTGAATTCATACTTTGATGTGCGTGACTTATTCCTTTGATTACCCAGTCACTTTTTGGCAGTCAAGCGTTACTTTACGACTTACATACCATCGTGTGACTTGACAAAATGGATCCACGCGGCTGTGAATTACAGTACAACCATTTACTGTGAGAATGGTCTGTTTTATCAATCGATGGGAGGATTTATGGTATTCTGAGGTTCATTGTATTGCATAAGTATCATTTTACAGTCTCTCTGTGGAGGTTGATGTAAGTGAAGTATTATCCAAATTGATGCGTTCAGTCGGTTGCAAGAAACGAAGTGCACAGTGAACTCTTTAATCATTCAACGGCTAATGACTGTCATTAGTAACTCCTAGGACACGACAGAACAACAGAAGACATGGAAGAGGATAGCAAGGATCTTCCGATGACGCTACTTCCCCGTATACGTGAGCTGCAGATGAGGGACAGAGAATTGAAGGATTCCAGGCCAGACCCTTCCCGCAAATGTGGAGAAGATTTCGCCTTATTAAAGGAGTCACTCACAACTGCCTTGAAAGAAGAAGATTTAGATACTCTTCCTGGCCTGGTTCGAGAGTGGAAGGCCTACTTGGAAGCGGCTCCAGACTACATATTCATCGAGCTTTGTCCTTATCAATCCGTTAGCATTAGCTGTCCGTGAAAATCGCTACAACGTTGTTGAATATCTGGTGAAGGAGTGCGATGTTAAATTGGAAGCCTTCCATAAATCCTGTGATTGTCGCTTGTGTGAAGCTCTTATTAATGACACTCAATTTATGGGTTATATGTTACACTTATCATCAACTCCCTGACATCGCCGATCTATATTTTCTGTGCTCATCCTGATTCCATTATTCCAACCTGCCTATCTATAATGAAGAAAGTGAAACGAAAGGAATCATATTTG
Organism: Prostheceraeus crozeri; assembly: GCA_907163375.1. Classification (NCBI taxonomy): domain Eukaryota; kingdom Metazoa; phylum Platyhelminthes; order Polycladida; family Euryleptidae; genus Prostheceraeus; species Prostheceraeus crozeri. The sequence goes on from CAJQUW010015055.1 coordinate 47,743, forward strand.
TGTTCTGAGTGGCTGGAAACGATAAAGACCAATCTTCAGAACACAATGATTGCCGCTTTGAAAGTCACGAGAAATAGGGGAGAGGTTCGGTATATCATGAGAGACAACAATAAATTAATGGAAAATGAACAATTACTCGGAAATATTATGGAATTTGCCAGTAAAGAATTTAAGGAAGTTTTATCACAGCATGCTTGTCAATCTCTCTTACTGGAAGAGTGGTATGGTCGTCATAAGTTATCCGGCTTCCTCCTTAGAAAAGTAGATAGTTCGACTTTTGCTATGATTCTCCACAGTTTATTCTGCTATGCAATTCTTGTACCACTGACTATTCTTTTCCCTGCGAAATTCCTCAGACGTTATATAAGTGTGCCATGCGTCAGATTTCAAACCGAATTTATTAGCTTCTGGGTATTTTTGATCTGTGCTGTTTTCTCTACCGTCAACTCTCAGATGGACCTCCTAATGATATGTCACGGCAGAAAGTTGTCGTCGAGGATGCTAAATATAACCATTTTTCAAGGTGTCTTCGCTGGACTATTGATTGCAAAGATCATTCGAACGATAACGTTGACCATATTCGCTGGTAGAAGAACAGTTACCGGAGGTTATGATCGACTACACTTCATTAGCATAACAGTTTATTTTTTTGCCTCTCTTCTAATGTTAATTGCTATTTTCATAATCCCTTACAATCAAAAAGTATTGAGGTTTTGCAAAATAATTCTTAATATATCTGATATCAAACAAGTTGGGCACAATTGCACAAAATCTCGAGAAATTTATAGTGTACATGGCTACCTACCCTCTTGGACAGCAGGGATAATGCAACCGTATTTCATTGGCTCTCTATTATTCTCATTTGGACATCTGACATATTTCATTTCTGCTGGGCAATCATTATATATGATTAAACATATGGCCATTTTCACAATTGCAGTACAGAAAATGGTAATTGATTGCGTTAAATGGGGAGTATTTTTGTTGATTTTTCTGCTTGCCTGGAGTGTGGCAATGATTATGCTATACAGTGGAAATCGATGTGAAACATCTATTTTCAATAGCTTCTTGGATACCACTACGGAAATCTTTTGGATAATATTTGCAATGACTGGGACAACTGACTACAAATTGAATGCCGTTAATGCTGGTTTGTGGTCCTACGCAACCATACAGTATACGGGACTGATTTTCTATGTCTCCTTCTTCTTGATTGGAACACTTATTCTCGTGAATTTACTTATTGCGCTTATGGCAGTCACGTACCAGAATATTAGTGATGCCTCTGATCTTGAAGTCAAGTACTGGCAATCCAAAGTCAAGATCAAATACATTTTATGGCGAGATCCCCTCCCGTTGCCATTCAATTTGCTTTATCCGTTGTTTTTTATGACATCAATCATCTGGAAAGTACTTAAGGAAAAGAAGAGCGTCCCATCCATTTTTCATCAACGTAAGCTGATCACTGAACTGGACGAAGAAGAAATTAATTTCCTCCAAAAGAAACTGATGTCAGTGTTTCAAAGCTCGACAGTTAATGAAAAAGATGCAACTATTGTTACGAATATTGATTCGCAGGCGAAGTGTAATAGCTAAACTCTGTGGAAAGTTACTCAACGTGAATTCTGCTTGGGGTATGCTGACACTCCATGCAAAACTTTTGTCTTACCTCGACAGAAGGTTCCCCTTTCTACACATTTCTCCATAGTATTCATTGGAAATTGACGCGAGCACAATTTGCTTGCGAGACGTGGAGAACTGGATATTTATAAGCTAATGAAAATCAATTCAACATGTAAATTAGCTAAATAATTGTCCAAAACACCTGTGCATGCGTGACCATACAACGGTATAACATGTTCTGAATATGGGTCTTGTCGTAAAAAATCACATTTTGATTCAAGCATTTTATCATCTACATTTTAAAAAATTAATGAGGAAGCTGTTAAGAAACGTATAGTAAAAGCATAGAAGTAGATAATAATATATCTATGTAGTCTCTCTACTGCATTTTTAATTTCTATGAGTAAAGGCTACCACCATAATCATTGATGTGTGTTGAATCATCAGGCATGTTGTACAGAGCTCTTCCCATCCGAAATTGTAATAGCAATTTAAAATCATGAGAATGACAGGCAGGCATAGCCTGATTTTAAAAATTGACTGAGTCAACAAAAGTAAAATGTCATGAGACTATATCCGTCTGATGTAACGCGTAGATGGTTGCGTGTAAATTAGGAATTTTTATTCGACGAATTCATATTTATGCTTAATTTATAAATGTTCATAAACTTTTTGTAGGTCTGCATATTTGCGATCTTTATCGAGATAATAAATTACAATGGCTCATCTCAGTAGAAGAATGCAATACTTGTGAATTGCTATTCAAATCCAACCTTTCAGACCTACAGATGTGCCAACTTTGCTTCTCCTTCTCCATGTTTTATAAATCATTTGTTTTAAACTAACATTGCCGTTAGAATAAGTTCGTGTTCTGCTATTCATGTCACAAATATACATTTTCATACAAGTTGTGCAGTCATTAAGTAAGTAAGTAAGTAAGGCGTTTATTATAAGAAATTGAAAATCATACAATTGATTTATAGTACATATAGAAAAGCGAAATAGATACAGAATGATGATTTCACGCAAAAGACACATAAGACACTTATTTCAAACTATTTACAAGTGAGCACGCGTACGGAATAAAAGTGCGTTGTCGTCGTTCAGTTCTGCATTGAGGTAAACATAAATGTCCACTGTATATCAGTCTCTCAGGTATCAGATGATGAAGGGGATGATTTACATTTTGCTCACATTTTCTGAAATAATTAATAGTAGCTCTCTTAAACACAAGTTCAATACTTTCAAAATCAGTACATTTACAACGAGATCCGCATATTAAAGAATGTGCTCTGTTTTGTAGACTTTCAAACATCAACATGTGCTTAGCAAATAGTCTTCCATAAATTGGACATCCATAGGTGAACAATGATACAATCAAGGACTTATATATAATTTTTAAATCATGAACACTAAGTGTTTTTTTAAGCACTCTTAAGATGTACAAGCGCTGAGATGCACGCTTCAAAACTGACAAAATCTGCTCGTCCCAAACAAGTTTCGCATTAAGCACAAAGCCCAAAAGATGTACAGATGTTCCATCAGTATATGTAGACACTGATTAGAGCACTGGTAGTGGATCCAAGAGGGCGAAAAGCATGTTGTTGTGGTCCATATAATGAAATGAGATCTCTCCTTACACGATCCAGTATTAGCTGCTCAAACACTTTTGAGATAACCGAAAGAACAGATATGGGTCTGAAGTCACTTATCGTTGGTCTAGCTTTCTTCGGTATTGGAGAAATTTTACTAGTTTTAAACGCAGATGGAAACGTTTTTTCAGCAATAGAACGATTGAATATTATGGCCAGAGGTTTGCAAAGCCATTCAGCACCTTCTCTCAAAATACGAGGAGGGATATTGTCGGGACCGGATGATTTCTTGTTGCTTAATTTTGCAAGCTTAAGGAAAACTTCGTCTGCTGATATTACCCAGTTAAAGTCTGCGTCGATGATTGGGTGTAGGGGAACATCATTGGGATTAAAGTTTGAATAAAATTCGCCAGATAGTGCCACAACGGTTTGTTCAATGCCATTATTCATATGAATCAAGTTGTCAATGCCACTTGTGCTGGACTTGTTACGGACCTCGTTTACCACATTCCATATGTGCTTGTTGGATTCACAGCTTTTATTAGCCCACATCTTCTTAGCCTTTATTATTTCAAGTTTCACCTTTTCTTTGTAGTGATGGAAAAGATCCCACTTTCTGGCTCTATATGCCTCCCACCTTCTGTTGATGAGCGATTTCAATAAAGGGGTAACCCAAGGTTTATCACGATTTGACATCACGACGTTTTCACGAGGGATAAAGTCCATAGCCGTATGCAGCAGCTGGTAGAAACGCATACACATGTCTTCGACGTTTACTTCCGAATTTAAAAGATAGTCAAAATCAATGGTGGACAAAAAATTGTTAAACATAGCAATATTTGATGAACGATAGTCCCACACTAAGACAGACCGTTCGAAAACATTTACATCAAGCGGTGTTTTAGGGCTCAAGATTACACAGTTTGTGATCGGAGTTACTGATTGGCGGACCGATACGCGCTGAATCTTCATAAAGTACATCTAAATCGGGAGTTACCCAGATGTGGTCAAGAATAGAGAACAGTCTCGTTGAGGATACAACCTTATTAGTGAAGCTAAAATCAATAGAGAAAAAGTCAGTAGAGAAATCGTTAAAGTCGCCGCTGACAACAAACGATTGGTCAGGGTTGTTTTCTAACAAGCGGTCTAACTCACCTATCAAAAACAATGAGATTAGACGATGACTTTCGACTGACAGTCCAGGAGGAATATATAATACAAAACATATGATGCTACGCCTTATCAAAGAAATAATCAAACATTCAATACACGAAGGTTTGTCGATACATGGGGCAATTACATAAGGCACGAACGTGAATTAAATTGTGGAGGAAATTAAACTGAAGATTTTTCAGATCATTGTCGAATTCATTTGTCTTCTCTATACAGTCAATCGTCATATCCCCATTATATAAGAGTATTTCATAGAGTTCTACCACGCTCTGATAATGACAAGTTTAGCAGGACAATTCTTATCCTGCTCACTCCAATTCCAAAGAGTTGATGCAGATAGTGTCTTCTATATCTGATGTGATTATTGAATTCGTTGCTTAAGGCAATTCAAAGCATTCGCTACTGCATTATTCAACGAATTTATTTCCATTCGTCCCTATAACTTATTCTGCTAATTGAGGCAGCCTTGTCACTTCCAAACATTCATTTATTTTAAATGCAATCATTGCCTAAGGCAACACTAAGCAAAAATGCTGTTTAGAGATGAGTGGCAGCCAGTTTATCAAGAAAGATATCATTCGAATGCCTGAAAGGACAGAAAAATAAATTCAGTATCGAACTGATTTCCTGTAGAATTTTGTTCATTGTCAGTCTTCTTTTATAGAATTGATGTGAAATACTAATTATCTGAGCTTCATGAAGCTATTCAGACTAAGATCACATGCACCCGCCAGTGCCTGAAGCATTTTTCGTTAAATGATACAGCTCTGTATCAGAGGTATGACTTTTGCTACACAGGTTCGAGCTTCCCTCGTGGTATCTTTTAATTTACCATAAATCAGCTATCGTGGATAATTCAAAGATACTTGTGATGTTGAGTCTTGTTTCCCATTCATCAAGCTTCAGAGATCTGTAAGGTTTTTTGGAGTCATACTTGAGGATTCTTTTGATTGAAAATCTCATATAGATGTTATTGAGAGGAACTGTGCGCAGTGGCTGTACATCATGAGAAGAATAAAGTCCATCACCTACGACAAGGTGTTCGTTATAGTTAAATTGGTTATGGTATACAACGCTTTGATACGCAGCTTGATTGAATATGCTTGCTCCGCTTTTGTTGGTATCTCAAAAAGTGATATCTCTTTTGTTGATATCTCTTCGAGTGACTCAAGATGTCTTCAGGCGATTCAAGAGAGGTGTCTCAGAATCATGTGACATTTTCACTCACTGATCTCTCGTTGCGACGAAACTTATTTGCAACAACACTATTTGATAATTTGGAGAATCAAGATAACATAATTGCATACTTATCTCCTTCCACTCTTCCTTCTGGTAGAGTATCATTGCCATTCTGTAGGACAACCACCTCATGCGACGCCTTTTTGCCGCACATATGTGCATTATTCAGTCTCTCACTTTCTATGACTAACTTTTACGTACTCACGTTTCTTTCATATAACTTGCTCTGAACTTTATGCAGCATGTATACATTTTTTCTTCACATTATTGATTCAATAAATGTGTCTGGTGCGCGTCTGGTGGAACTTGAATCCGCAATCATTGTGGTTATTTAGACCTGCTGCACAACACTATATATCTGGCTACAATAGTCATCATGCAGCAGAATGATTGTAGCCTCCTAGCAGTGTCAGAGAGCTTGCCGTCACTGGCCACCAGGAAATAGTATTGTGAGAAAATTTTTAAAGAGTGGCCGCCACGAGATTAACGAAAGAAGCCCAAAAGTTAGTAAATCAGAGTTCAGTTTAGAATCTGTTAACAAATCCAAGCGAGCAATCACTTCATAGTTGGCTTTTCTCACGCCAATGGCCGGTTTTCTTAAATCAAATTATAGTGAATTTACAAATCAAGTAAATGTTTATGAATTTTGATATTGGCATCAATGCACAACAAATTCTGGTTATAATATCACAAAATTAGTCCAATTTTATCCAAGGAAGAGGAGGTCTTGAAGCCTCCTACACAAGCAAATCTCTTAACAAGTTGCAACTCTTAACTAGCAACATCATGCAGATTTATAAGTAAAAATTGTCATTTTTGTGCTAAGCATTGTGGCTCTCAAGCACTGCAGCTACTGCATTTTTCTGCTCAATATATGACTGAAATTCTATTTATTATTTACATTCATGCTTTCAAAAATCTCTATTTGAGTTGTATTCAGCACGGATCAGCTAATACAATGCGCAATCAAACATACCCGCAACATTGCCTTTCGACGTTTTCTTGCGATAGCTGATCAAAAGTCATTGCTATGCCGACTACCATCAATTTCCAGAACGTCAAATTCTTTGAAAAAGGGAATTTTCGAATTGCCGCTCATATAACAAGAGAATCACCAGTGATGCGAGCATACGTCAACTGTGAGAACTGGTTTGGCTTTTCAATAGATTTATTAAAGTTCATAGTTCTCTCTCTCTCTCTCCCTTTAGATTCTCACAATAAAGAAAAAATATTTTACGATGACATGACTTTCCCATGGCCCACCGGGGTATTTTTCCGAACGCGCTCCCCTGGGGGGAATTTCGTCTACTGTGCTTATCTCCCAAACTAATACACCAATTTTGCAAAAAACACACATCAATCGAAAGGGCATTGAAAGAGTATTCAGAAAATAGTATTATTTTTAGGTTATCCTTGAGCTGAGGTGAAGGTCAAAGGTCAAAAACCCCCAATTTTTAACAAATATCCATTAGATAAAATTAAAAAAATTAGATATTATCCATTAGATAAATTAAATCCATTTGAAATGGAAAATGACAACAAAATGATTATTAATCGTTATGAGATTACAGCACACCATTGTATTAGATGAGGTCAAAGGTCAAATAATGTAAAATTTTAGTTCAACTTAAATAGCACTAAAATTGCATATTTTGATAATTAGTTTCAGCAGGTGAAGAAAAGCAGTTCGGTGAACTTGTATCGAGACACTGTGGCTAAAAGCAATGTGATTCTGAACCTTTTTAATTGCTGATTAGATACAGAACCAAAAGGTACAAAGATAATAAAAAATCTTATTTGAAATTTGAATTTCAAATTTCAAACATGCATACAAAATAAGCAAACAATTTCGAATTCAACAACTTTGCATTTGTGAATGAATACCTTTAAATTGATTGGAAGAACCCATTATGTAATCTCAACTTATTTCATCAAGAATTAATGCCACAATATGCATAAGAAGTGACTATACCGAAATCAGCCAAAAGATTACAGACATTCAAATTTTAGAATATATCTCACGCCAAAAGTGCAATGCAAAATTTATTTACCTTCAGTCGAAAAGTTGCATAATGCGTACAAAACAGGCTATTAGAAATCTGTTGGCCGTAGCTTGCTTCGTTTAAAAAATATTCAAAACATTCTTCAGGGTGGAGCGAAAGCGTCCCCCTCCAGTGGGGAGAGAGTTAAGATACAGTCACTGAATTAGATTGTTTAACCTTTTCTGTTTGCTAGAAATACAGACTGATTCAAAACGTTGGCACATCGCAGAGTTTAGTAAGTGGGAAAAATGGAATTTCTGATACCTTACAGAGATAGGAAGAAACTCATGCGCCGCTTGCGGATTGCTGTAAATTTTCATCAAAGTGCTTCGATCGCCACCACTCCTTCAGATTCGAAGAATGTACAACATTGCGCACGAGCTTTCTCTATAATGTTGGTTGTTCGTCATTCCGATCGCAGGCGCATGAAAATTAGTTCCGCTGATGATTTCAACATCCTCTTCTCAACATTCCTCACTGACTGTAAACTACATAGTGATGTACAACGGAAATGATATTACAACTCACACGCCACTGGATGGTGATTTCGAAAAGCCGACTGACAGCCCTCTGTCTGAGTGTGTGCCATTTCCAATAGTGTGCGATGTACGATCCATCCCATCTACATGTAGGTAACGAATACTGCCGAGCTAGTTATCTAATTCTGTGGATACAGTAGATGTTCTATGGTATTATTGTATCACTGATTCTTCCAAATTTGCTTTTCCTGGTAATTATAAAAGACATGCAATTAAAAACCACTGTTTCCTATTGCTTGCGTATCGACTCTCGAAAAACAAAGTTGGATTGTGATGGCGGTTACTTTATTGGTTTAATCCCTTGCCTTGTCCGTGGGCATCGTACTTCTTTGTTCATTTCGACATGATGTCTCGCGATGAGGTTGTTAGATCAAGAATGAAAATTGTTCATATGTTCTTCTTGCCCCTATTTATATGCATCCAAACGAACACTGCTTGTTATAATACTACATCAAAAAATAATTGAACAATATATCAAAGATATTATTATGAGCATATATATTTTCAAAATGGAAATCATTAGGTTCAAGTCAGAATCAAAGTCAGAATTACGACACATCATTAAACAATTTTGACATGTATTGTATGAAAGACTTCTGTCTACGTGCTGTAGAATAAAGAGGCAGTCTAATACGACCACTTGGAAGCACATCGGGAATGATCTGTTGAAGGGGATTGTTCACCTGTGTTTTTGCTTTTCGAAATATTCACATGCACTGTCTTTCCCAGAGCCCAAAAAAGTCAGGCAGCAAGGCAATCTACAAAACCTCCCACAGATGATACGGTGACAGCGCCGCACGAATTTCTCAATCAACATCTTTTCTTTTCGGAGTAAACTGCCTTCATACAATGGACAGCCATAGCTTAGGGTACTAATCACCATTGAACCATATAGCTGGATCAGATCTTCTGTCGGTAAGAAATTTTTTATTACTCTCAACATAATTACATAAAAGCTTGCTACATTTTTTGAGTCTCTCATTGATATGAGTGGACCAATTTATCGCTTTGTTGAAGTGAATGTCAAGAATCTGCACGCTATCTTTTGGTGGAAAAAACTCAATGAAAAAGTTTCTACGGAAAGGTTCTTCTACTTTATTTATAAGTAAATGTGAAGTCTTGAAGACAATGAGGCTCAAAACTATTGTCGCTCGTCCATCTTGTGATATTTTCAATCTCCAATCGACACATCCTTATACTCTCAGCATCATCTGAGTATCTAAAGCAAAGTAAAACATCATCTGCAAATTTGTATATTGAGATTGTCGAGTAGATTGGGCACAAGAGGGGGAACGAATACACAAAATAACGAAGGAGATAAAGTAGATCCTTGCGGAATTCCTGAGGTTGTCATAACGGAATTGCCATTCATGCCATTGTAGCTCGTGTACTGTAATGTATCTTTAAATAGCTGCTGCACCAGGCAATTAATCCCTTGGGTAAATTAGCACCCATTAAGCGTCGAATAAGAAGTCCATGAGGAATCTTATCGAATGCCTTTGAAGCATCGAAACTGATCAAAGAAATTGCGTTAACCTGACGATCTTCGAAATTCCGACAAATCTTATCTAATAAGTGAATACCATAGCAAAAAGAACTGCTGTCCTTCTTGAAACCGAACTGATTCAAGCCATAGTTCTCCATGAGTTCTTTCATCATTCTTTTATGGACAAGTTTTTCAAAAATGTTGGATGCAGTGGGCAACAAGGAGATAGGACGAAAATCTGATAATGTAGGATTTGAGCATTTTGGTATTGGGATAACTTTCGACACCTTCCACAATTTTGGAAATTTATTTTGAAGTATAGACGAATTAAATAGGTGCGTCAATGGCTTGCTCAGTTAAGAAGCAGCAGCCTACAACTGCGATAATTGCGAATATTGTGAATATTGCGAACAATACGTGTGCGTATTGTGAACTATTTCTATGTCATTGCTGCTATTCATATACACAGATGTATTTGTGGAGCTCCATGTACAGTATTTAAAATGAAAATGCAAGCATCAATTTTATGGAAATCCATAAGCAATGCTACATATCATCAGATGGTGAGCAGCATACATTTGAAGACATCACTTTACCCGTCTTAATGTCCAATGTAACATTATATTTCAAATCTGATATATTACTCTCAGTCAGGCATAAACATAATTTATCTTAGACTTTGATGATGCAATGCCAATTGCCATTGTATGGAGGACTGCTTATATAATCAAATTCTGAATCTTTCATATCACTTTCAAAAACCAGCTCTCATCTCCTTCAAAACCATATTGTGTGTAATGTGATATTTGATCTAATTAATTTGATTCATGACATTTTCATGATTATAACCTATTTCGTGTCATGAGGATGCTTTTCATGAAATTCTTCAACGTTGTCAATGTCCCAAATAATTTCGTAGATGAAGAAAGGCAAAGAAACCCTTTTGGCATCAGCTGAAATAATTGTTAATAAACTTTGCAAGCGGATCAAAATCAGTCAAGCCGAATAGTATATGCGTGGTCGTATGGAAGCTGCTTCATAAATCACGCTATATGAAAAGGTTATTGAGCGCCATGCATGTCGTTAAATTCATATATATCCGGCTAATTGTGATCCATGCAATAGTAAATACATTCCCTTCAAAATGAATACGCTAATTTGAAATAGAAATCGAAATTACAAAGCAATTCATTCCTGAACGAAAAAGTAAGTAAGTAAGTATTTGTATTTCTTGAAATGGAATTCACAAAATGCAGAATGTGGATATGCATGGACGATGCAAGCATGAATTGATAAGTAAATAACAAATACTACATAACATACAAAAGGATATAGCATCGCACAAACTCTTTTCGAATTTTTTAAAAAAGGAAGAAAATGGAGGAAAATGGACTTTTTAAATATAAGCAAGATACATAGAATGCGTTTATTTTCAAATTCATTGGAAAGATGGAGGAAGCACATGAGCAACAAGAACCGATGTAGGCCTCTTCAAAACACAATCCAAGTAAACCCAAAATGTCATTAGGAGGTAAGATTGAAACTAACACTTTTGTAATCCAAACACGAAATGTAAAGCTCAAACCAACGAAGAGATGCTAACCACAATCGCAGAGGAAAAAATGCAGATGCTAAAATAACTAAAAATGCACTTGTAGTGCTGACTAGGACTAATGCTAAAACTTGGTTATCTGATAAAATTACCGCTAGGAGGAAGATAATAATTTGAAACATTATAAAATACATACATCATTCACAACAAAGGTTTGTCGGAGTAGATTGAATATCTAAAGGTAATGACAACGAATAAGTCAATAAAAGATACGAACATCTTTGATTCACAGACCGCACTCGCCTGATACAGGAATCGAACCGAAGTCCGCGGTGGAGAAGAGCTCACACCTTCTTCACTAGGCCACACTGACAGAATGTGAATGAATGCGAGTGAAGGCAGTTGTCAACTTCAAGTGATATCGATATCTCGAGTTCTTCTCCACCGCAGACTTCGGTTTGATTCATGGATCAGACGCGCGCGGTCCGGAACTCAAAGGTATTGATGTCTTTTATTGCTTTAATTGTTGTCATTCTCTTTGCATATGTATAAAATCTAATCTCATCTCTTAAATATATATATACATATATTTGTAGCATATTGTACCCGGACATTTCATTGCGAGTAAAAACAAAATGATTCTATCAGACTGGTTTCATTGCTTCCAAGGCAACATCTTCAGTGGAGAGAAACAATGCGGTTACATCGCAACGTAAAAGGAACCAGTACACCATTTCACAAATGTCAATAAAAACACGTGTCTCTGGCTACAAGTTCAGAAGTAACTGGTGAGAACCATTCCGTTCATTCGACAGTGCATAGCTATCTGCTTTTAATAAAATAGTTTCCAGAATGAAAGGGCATTTGTACCGACCGATGATTCTGAAATTTTCAGACTTAAGAAAATGGTTATGCATAGATATCTCAGTTTGAACTGGATAACACTTTCAGATGCTCATTTACGCGAGTTTAGGTGACGTTTAGTAGCACCAATGTAACGCAATTGACAGCGATCACAACTGCATTCATAAATGACATAGATTTCAAACCACTCGCAATGGCATCTTTGTTTTGAAAATAACTACTAAGGTTGGAGGTTTTGAAAATCGGTTTGATTTCCGCGCCATTCAAACTCTTGTTCAGATGCCGAATCCTCTTACCCAAGTCAGAGGAACTGTCTTTAATTAATGAGCAGAATGGTCCAATTAATTATTTGAGTTTCCGATTTTTCTTTCTCAATCTGACCAGCAGCTGTGCGCTCTTCAACCGACTTCTTTATCTCTTCAACAAGTTTCACAGGAAACCCATTATACAGGGTGGGCGCTGGAAGGCTGAAGGATTAAACATTGTAATGATAAAAGGAAAAACAAGTTATTTTTTCATCCAGCTATATTGTCATCAAAGTACAATATCATGAGTTTATGATGTCTAGGTATGAAAGATAATGTCCTTCAAATGACCACCATATTCTTGTTTACAGATAATAGCTCTCTGTAGAGCATTTTCCATCAAAGAATTTAGCACATCTGGTTCAATTTGACGCACTTCTGCACGGATATTTTCCTTCAACTCAGCAATTGTTTGCGGATTGTTGACGTACACTCTCACTTTCAAATAACCCCGTAAGAAATAATCGGGGGCAGTCAAATCTGGTGACCGGGGAGGCCACGGGAAGTCAGCATTTCTGGATATCAATCGGTCATTGAAAATGTCACGCAAAAGGGCCATCGTCAAACCGGCGGTGTGCGCGGTCGCTCCGTCTTGCTGGAACCAGACCTGTTGGTTGCCTGCAACTTCCGGCAGCAAAAAGTTCTCTATCATTGTATGATAAAGTGCACCAGTCACTCTCTCTGGATGTCCCTCCTCATCCTTAAAAAAGTTATGGCCCGATTATTCTTTCAGTCATAATTCCACACCAAACAGTGCATTTTGGTGAATGTAGACGGTGTTGAATTGTGTTTCTTGGGTTGTCAGAACCCCAAAATCTCGCATTCTGTTTATTGACAGAGCCATTCAGATAAAAGTGAGCTTCGTCGCTCATAATGAGATGGCTCAAGAAATAAGCATTGTCTCTTGCCAACTGTTCAAATCGCATGGCATAATTCAAGCGAGACTGATAATCTGTTGGGAGAAGAGACTGAACTGCTTGAATTTTGTAAGGAAACATTCCTAAGTCTTCCTTCAGTATTGCGCGCAATGTTGTTCTTCTGATGACAAGTTGAATTGATCGACGACGTGTAGATGCTGTTGGATTCTGTTCGACACTTTGTCGAATAGACTCCACAGCAGCTTCTGTTCGAACAGTAGGCTCAGCTTCCCGTTTTGGAAGATCTGCCACTGACCCACTTTCCTCAAATCGCCTCATGAGATTTCGAATCATATTCTCACTTGGAGCATCTCTTACATTAAAATGTGTTCGATAATCTCTTTGGGTTTGAACGATTATTGATCTTCCATTTGAATAATAAAATTGAACAAGCTTCACTCTTTTTTCAATATCGTTTGAATAATGATTCTGACTGTCCGAAAGTTAGAACAGAGTTCAGCATGCACAATTGTACGTCAAGCACTCCATTGCCTTATTGTTCTGCTACAGAAATGCGTGAAAGCAATCAAATTGATTTCATGACTTAATGAAATGATCTGGATTGATTTCTTGATATTACTGAATTTCATGTAAATACATCAATCAATTATATCGAATTACATTCAGTTGCAATAATACGCAAAGCATATAACAAATTGATACTATAATTGCAAATAATGTAAACTCCCATAGTTTGCGCATAGTTTCCGAAAAAGACAGACTTGGCCTGTAAATAAATCGACAAATGACTATTGCAGAGCTTGAAAATCCTTCAGCTTCCCAGCGCCCACCCTGTATATACAGTATACCCATTATTATATATATTCAAAATAGTAAACTCAAGGAAAAGTCATTTCAATCCCGATCGGTTTTCACCTGCTATGACAGGCTACTCTTGGGAAATGAATTATATTGAAAATCAAAAAATGACAGATAATGAATCTACATAGAAATGATACACATAAAAGCATAACAGAAATAATTACCGATCGTTAAGAGGAGGATTGAACAATCTAATCATAGATTTCTTCTTTTACTCACGCTTTATGTGGCTCGAATCGGGATGAAGTTGATAAATAGGGGAAGCCTCAAATTGTGGACTCACATTTCTGGCACAGTCCGCAATATGCTTGCTCACGGTTAAAATCATGTCCATGACAATAAGATATCTGCTATCTGTGGACAGTTAGTCGATTGCGGAAAACATCACCGGTCTGACCCACATAAAAGTCCCCACATGATCTGCATCTCAACACATACGTGTAGATAACATTGCTGGAAATACAGCTTAAGTTCTTATTAATGTAAAATGTCTTATAACCACCGCCGAATTTGAAGATGATGGACTTCCCTGTAATTAAGGTCTCACAGCATCCACACTGTGGATCCCCACATTTGGTGATATCATTGATGGTAGGCCGATAATTCCTGCTGAGAATCATATACAAGGAAGGTGGTTGCCGATATGATCTTAATAATGCGCACTTATCAAAATGTTTCATTAATTGAAGACTACTATAAGGTGGTAAAATCACATATTTGAATGTTAGGATTGTTCTTATCATGTGTACAAATAAAAGGAATTTTCCTTTCACCTTGACCACGTTCAATGTTATTGCATGCAACTCTTCTATCATTACCAGCTCGCAAAAATGCGCTATTAATAAGGGTTCGCTGGATATCTTAATTTCAACAGCGTATTCTTAAGTGCTAGTGGCTGATTTTTCTGTCTATCAACATTCGAAGCAATTCCATGAATTGTTTTGGCTAAACCAAATGGTGTGTTGTTAAGAAAATGTTAAGGATGGGTGCGGAGTTGAACGGGACGTAGCTTTGACTATCAGTAGCCTTTCGGTAGATATCAGTTTCCAAGCTTCCATTACATTTATAAACTTGAACATCTAGAAAGTGCGTTTTATCTTCACTATATTCCATTGTGAATGCAATTTCTTTATCCAAGTCATTCAAAATACGACTGAATTCTTCAATATCTCCAAAATTCCTATCCCAAACGATCCAACAATCATCTATGTTGCTTCAATTTTCGTGGCAATATCATCAGGTCTCGTAAGGTCTCGTAAGATGATATACAATTTATGTTCAATAAAACCCATTACTAAGATGGCAAAAGTAGGCGTCATCTTCGTTCCCATAGCGGTGCCGTTTCTTTGCAGATATATAGAGATATTGTCTATATAAAATATATCAAATAAATTAATATAAAATAATATAAAATATATTGTCTTCGAATGCAAAATAATTATTTTCAAATACAAAACGGACAGCAGCAATAATAAAGTCATTCGAAAATCTTTTGGGAAGCAAAGAACTATTATCCTCTGTAAGCCAAATATTCACGCCATCTAGGCCGAGAGAAAGAGACATTTTCGTATATAATGATACGACATCAAGCGTTACTAAAATCATATCATCAATGTGAGAATCAGATACGCAAGCCAATTTTTCCAAAAAGTGATGCGTGTCTCTACAATAACTTGGCACCAACGGAACCAAAGGCTTCAGGATCTCGTCAGCGAAGGCACCTAAGTGACTAGTAGAAGAAAAGGAACATGATACTATAGGACGAAATTTAAGGTCTGATGGAGCACTGTCTTCACTTCAACCCACTTGAATTTATCAACTGATGCGTTTTCAAAATAGCTCTGATGTTTGTGCAGTTTGGGTAACCCGTATATGTATGTACATGTATGCCATTTGGCAATTAAAATTAGTGAGAAATTATTTTTCATTCTTGGTGAAACTACAAGAATGAGTGTATTTCTTTATCAATTCCTTAACTTTCTTTAATGTGATGCCAATATTATATTTATCGATGACTGAGTACGATTTCCGTGTCAGACAGATGTTCCTCCATCATCCTCTTCCTATAGAATTGATAATCAAACACGACAATTGCTCCCCTTTTGTCTGCTTTCGTAATGTGCAAAGAAATGCTACTTTTTAGTTTTTTTATACTAATATATAAATACATTATATATATAAAATAAATAGATATTTTCATATTTGGGCAGATTATAATGACGTAAATTCTCACTGGTACTGACATGCGTAGTCTTGTCAGGAATCATATCAATTATTGTGTCTAGTTGACCGTTAACTCCATTAGGTGGAAGAAAATTGAACCTTCCGTGTTTGACTTAAACTTCACTATTTGCTCCGTGATATTGTGACGCAGCTACTGTTGTCCTCTGTATCTTGTGTGTAATGCCAGTCAGCCAGTCTGAGTATTTGTCATGACGGTCATTGCAACCGTCCACGCTGTGATTTCATTCAGTTCTGTTGTACTCTCCCATAGAGAACGGACAAATCGCCAAGCAATCTATGTCGTTTTCATTATTATGGATTATTTGCAATTATTTGCAATTACGGCACCAACAAAGCGAATGATTGAAATTTCTCAAGATATTTTTCTTATCACCGTTGATATCCCTCCGATTGAATGCCTATAAATGATATCTATAAAAGATGAGAGGTAGTATTTCATAATTTCATCTTTCAATTCAACACACCATCCACGCTTCAATGTTGCATTGACAAGTTCCCTGTAATCGTCATTTGTGATTTAGTGTGATTAGTGACCAGTCTTATTTTACAGCTTACGCGTGGAATGAATATTTTATACTTACAAGTCGCCGATTTCTACACTGCAAACCAAAGTCTGTCCTATATCTGACCAATATTGTTCCGATGCAATTTCGTTACATCGGCCACAATTGGTCACATATGTGACTTCTATGTGACTGATGATAAATAGCCATAAATCACCTATATGCGTCGAGTAGCGGCAACTGCTTAATGAAAAAAAACCAAGATAATTTTCCAAATACCTTCCAATGTGTTTTGCTAAAGCATATCATTGGCAAGAAGATATGTTACATGAAGCACCTAATAAGGATAATATCATTATTTTTTTTCTTAGCCCAACATGCCAATGATGGATGGCATCTGGCGCGGCGAAAAACAGCCAAACTTAAAAACGAGGAACCTATTCTTGGAGAAGGACTTAATGCAAGAATTAACCAGCAAATTATTCTTATAACCCCGTCCTTTAGAGATATCAAAAATGCCCTTAGCTCTTGATGTGAAGGCGGAAGCATCAGATGAAATCCTGGCGAACCTGATGAGTTGGGCAGCAAAAATGTTTAAGCCAGTGTTCAAAGGCATGCTACTCTCAGGAAAGTATACAGCACCACTGGGAGGCTGAACTCATCAACCTTATGGTAAACCTCTGTGATGTATTGGCCACCATCTTCGATCCTGATTTTTACATCCAAATAATTAACACATTTGTTGTTGTCTCCGCTTCTGCTAGCTAAGAGATCTATCGGGTAGATTTCAGGAAGGATCTTATCAAAATGTTTGTAGTTAAACACACAAATGTCGTCGACATACCTAGTGGTACGAGAGAGAAGTTTGGCTAAGCCAAATCTCTTACTCGCTAGGAGCCCCCTCACAAACTTAAACTCCCTGTAAGCCAAAAACAGGTCAGCTAAGAGCGAGCTAGAATTCCCACCCATAGTATGCCTCGAATTTGCTTGAAGACAAGTCCCCCGAAAGTGACAAAAGTGTTATCCAGGATGAAACTTATTGCATTAAGGAATTGGGTTTTGGACCAGCAGTGATACCCTCTGCATTTTTTATTCGAGAAGAAGGTTATATAATAGCCAATGCAAATAAAGCTCTTGGAACTGCTAAAAATTAACTCACATAAGTCTTTCAAAGACTCCATAACCTGGTCTAAATTAAGATTCGCATAGAGTGTGGAGAAATCATATACTTGTAAGGAGTGGCAATTCAAACTCGACATCCTGTCAAGGAATTCCCCAGAAGAGTTAATGCTCCAGAAGGCGTTCACACCTGAATTATGCTTGATGGAAAGGCAATAACTACTAAACTTGTCCCGGACCAATTGCAAACCTTTGTTCACAAGTATGGCCAAATCTTTGGCAGTGCTGTTCCTGGCACCAGCTATGAATTTCTCTTATTCGGATTTTTGTGCAATTTAGGTATCCAGAAAAGTTTAGGTAAAACCATAAACTTATCTTTAACCGTTATGCCAAAGGAATCCTTGAGGGCGGTGCAATGTTCGGCAATTATGTCATTAATGAAGAAATTACTGGTGCGTAAGTCTGATTACCAACAGCATTGAAACTTCTAAGGTCAAAGCCTAGTTCGTTCAAGAGGATAATGAGGTAATACTTCCTACACACAATGACAAAATTGTTGGAGGCCTTATCAGCCGGAGTAATGACGTAATTCTTCTGAAAGTTTGAGATGAAGTTTTTACACTCCTTAGATCTTAGTACCTCGTGCGAATGCAAAGATGGAAAGCTAGAACTTAGGAAGGAAATGCGATTTTTAATTATCTTAAGGACAGCCTCCGACCAATCCTGGAAGTCAGAATTCTTAAGGGCGTATTTTCTGCAGGACTTTTCAATAAATGCAACTAATGCATTTTTAACACTGACTCTAACAAAATCCCAATACTTGTGACTAGGCTCTCTATAATTGGTGCCCTTAGCCATCAAATCCCTAAGTTTAGGGTTGGATATAATATTCAAGTCACCATTAACCACGCGTGAAGTGGGCTTGTAGCAGAAGATAGAATCAGAACAAAGACAAGGCTTGCTAATAAATTCTCTGATTTCATCAATAGAAGCATTCTTCAAGATCTGGTTGAATGCTGAACATATGGTACAGCAAAAGTTGTACAAGTGTAAATACGTTCTTTTTGGTGAAATGACGTTGGTTATAAGACTGCACGGTCGTACATATAAAGACTTATTAGGCTGATGAGCGTGATCATTCTGATGGAATGGAATTGCGATAGTTTGGATGAACAATGACAGTAGTCTTAAGCGCCAGACAGTGGAGTAGCGTGTATAGTATTCACAGAATTCACTTAATACCTATTTATTTTCTGTGTAAAGTTGTGAATTGATTTTTATGATAATAAGTAAACTGTTTTACGGCTTAGCAATTCGGCTTGATTCCAAAAGTAGCTATTATAATAATTTCAGCGTTAATTTTGATTCCACTTCTTGTTTCTTGGACGTCTCCTCTAACATGATACAAGCATGAGGCTACTATTCAACCTGGTGGGCTGAATAACATTGTCAGGTTAGAGAATTCGGGGCAATTGTATTCGTCATTCGTGTAATCATGGAATCATACGCACTTATGCAGATACAAATGCAGAACCGCTGAGGATGCTTTATCAAATCCACAATTCAACCAAGGAATTTGAATAGTGTTGCTGAAATAGGGCAACTTTCAGTTGATTCAGAGACACTTTGACAACTTTTAGAGTGAAATTTCAGATCGTTTGGAGTGCTTGAAAACATACAAGAAATTGATAGGACATGTGGTTCGATCAGCTATCATTTAATTTTTTCAATTTGTTGATGTGTAGTGTTTTTGATGTGTGCAACTTTGCATGCATATAGCGGACGTACATCAATACAAAATGTATGCGGAGCATAATTTGATTTAAGGCGAAGTTTTGCACATGTCCGTGTACAGTAGGCTGCATTAAATATAATTATTTGTCTTGCATGTAAATGTTTGCATATGAATAGATTTAAGTAAAATGTATGTGGGTCACCCTATATTCAGGTTTCCTTGAATACCTTTTCCAAAACGGCATCCTACGCCGCTGGCGCCAGATGCTTTTTTAGTGGACGTGAAGCGACTTTCCAACCCGTCCAAACTCCAATTCAGCTCTATCAACAAAACGAACAGACTTTCTTTCAATTCAAAGGAACATTTATTACCCAAAGACTTCAGAACAATCTGCTGCTGTAATTGATCTGTTTTTTGTCCGTCGCACGAATTAGTCCGGGAGCTAGCGTGAAGTTGTGCA
Organism: Prostheceraeus crozeri; assembly: GCA_907163375.1. Taxonomy (NCBI): domain Eukaryota; kingdom Metazoa; phylum Platyhelminthes; order Polycladida; family Euryleptidae; genus Prostheceraeus; species Prostheceraeus crozeri. The sequence goes on from CAJQUW010015055.1 coordinate 67,958, forward strand.
GGGAACGAGGTAGTACATAAAACTTTCACATAGCATAGTACACCTCTAACCTACTGCAAAACTTCGCGTCTGCCGGATCAGATCATTTGCTTTTAAGAAATAGAGAGGATAACAAAATCCTATGTATTTCCAATGGTAAAATTGTGACATTTAAGGTGTTGACTCCATTTTTTCGAGTTTTTGCTCATAAAAAATGTACAAGTTGGTATTTTGTTGAACTGGTTATTATAGAAATGATCTACAGATCATGATCTTTCAAATGAGTTATCATTCAGTGACAGAGGATGAAGTAAAGTGTACAAACAGACACTTTTCGTTAAAGTATATCAACAATTTTCCTGAAATTTCTATGTTAAAATTTGCAGTTACACCAACGAAAAGTGTCTGTTTGTACACTTTACTTCATCCTCTGTCACTGAATGATAACTCATTTGAAAGATCATGATCTGTAGATGATTTCTATAATAACCAGTTCAACAAAATACCAACTTGTACATTTTTTATGAGCAAAAACTCGAAAAAATGGAGTCAACACCTTAAATGTCACAATTTTACCATTGGAAATACATAGGATTTTGTTATCCTCTCTATTTCTTAAAAGCAAATGATCTGATCCGGCAGACGCGAAGTTTTGCAGTAGGTTAGAGGTGTACTATGCTATGTGAAAGTTTTATGTACTACCTCGTTCCCTGCACAACTTCACGCTAGCTCCCGGACTAAATAGTAGCGAGACACATTTATGGGGACAATACAGACAATGCACGCTGCATCATGTTGATAATTCCTCACTGTCTATAAAGGTTATCTAAAACATTTTCCGAAATTCACAATAGTAAGTTTCTAACTAAATATTGAAACATTCACAGAGAAATGGTAGTGCCCCTTGGTCATGAACATCGACAAAAATTTGTTCATGAAGACCCCAAGCAGCATAGATTTCGTCCTTTCCATCATTATCATTGGGCTCATTGGCTCACCAACTGAATCCTGAGCGTATGAATGTTCAATTTTGATATATACCAATACCATCCCTCTTTCACTCTCATTCCCTTCTCTTGCAAACCTCCAACTAAAACTGAAGACTCCCTTTTTGCATCGGCTTTAAAAAGATTCTTTACTGCTTCTAACTCTTCCTTTGTCGTCAATTCAGCTAATTTTGCTCCATCTTCTCGACAACTTCTTTCCGCTTCCGGCCAGGGTACCGCAGTAAGATTCAGTTTGTAGCGCGATCTCCGCCATTTAAAAGAATATTTTGAAGGACAGTTCTTGATAGCAGATCTTTTTGGTGTGGATCCAGATCTCTTCTGTGGGTATTGGAAGGCTGGTGATTTCTATTTTGAATATCGGGAGAGGCGGAAACAAGTCGCAGTAGACATTCACGTGAATAGCCGCACATTGTGCCTCAAGCTTGCAAAGCCTAGCACAATGTTCCTCATCACAGACATCAAAGATGCGAGCAAATGGTTGAATGGAGTCAAGATAACACTCGGCGACGTGAATCTTCGTGAAGCAATTATCAGGTTGACAATTTAATTCATGAAAGGTAATTGTCAGTGACCAAATGAGAAAGAATTGGACAAAGTCAACCATGTTGAGACGAAAAATTTGCAGAATGACAACTTGGTTAGGAATTGAGACCTTTAAAAAGTAATCTTTAATGAAAGTGCAATTTGGACTTCTCCACTCATTTTTGGATAGTTTCGTGCACTGAACCATCAACAGCAATAAATATCTCATTGTTTATCAATGAATGTTTGTGGACTAACCTCATTACAAAGGAAGTTTTGCTTTTCAAAAACTATTTTTCAATTTTCTGTACATGATGATTGAAACTCCATTAATTGATAATCAACTTATTAATATTTCAGAAGCATTTTCAATACATTCAAAGCGGCATCATTAACTGAAAACATCACAACGGTTCGTTGCTTTATCATGTATTATACTGTAGTTACGGACACAAGTCCATTTCATAAAATCGCACAAAAGAAAGACTTTTATTGAATCGGTAAAGTTTGTGAAATTGATGTTAACTAGTGTCAACGATGCTACCAAATTTAAATAAAGCGACAAACATATAAAACTGTGTGTCCAAAGTTAGTGTTGATGCACGTCTAAAGTTAGCCAAACCAGCTGTGATCGATGTGTGATATTTACATTATATCAGTCTCACATTAAGGGTAGTCATGCACTGCAAATTGCTCAATA
>CAJQUW010015056.1:0-65291 GCA_907163375.1 Prostheceraeus crozeri
AGATGATCATGATATGATTCACAGACACAAATAAAATTTATTTTCCCCTTCATTCATATGGACAAGGTTTAAGAATGTGCATAGAAAGGATGAATTCTCAAACCCACTGGCATTTGCTACAAAAGTTCACAAGCTGCATTCTTTTCACTTTGATCTTTAAAGAAGCCTCCTTCCTAGGGGTTTGTGGCAGGGTTAGAACCGGACGGCCGTCGGCCGGTTCCAACCCTGGTTTGTGATGTACCGGAAATTTCGGTTCGGGTACTCATGAATGAACCATTCGAACCGAAATTATGAAAAGAAATGATAATTCGATTCGGAACAGCGATGCACATGGTGAAAATTTCAAGAAAAAAGAGGCCTAGCTCCCAGGTAATGGCGGAATTCATTTTTTATGTAGAAACAGCAGCACGCGACGTTCTTCGACACACACAGGTTCAAACACAGACCTAGATCGCTTCTCTGTGTGTGGCTCTCTAGAGTGGGCATCTCCATAATTCTTGCTGAATGCAGCAAGCGATGGATATATGGTAAACATGGAGGTATTCGTTTCCCTTTTGTTCGTGTGATTGTCCACGCACGCGCAATGCAGCAGAATTAGGGTCTGTTTATACTTCTGGCGTAAAGCGCCAGTCAACGCTAACTGGCTTGCGCTGACATTAGTCGGTTGACTTCGACAGAGAAAAAAATGCAGCTCACTGTAACCGGCGTCATCGATTGATGAGTCACATAGTCAGTCGGCTGATGTTTCTGGGAGCGCATTGAAGTTGGAATCGATCCAACTTCATTTGCAACCAGTCGACTGATAGCGCAGTGCAATGTCTGAAGAATCTGCAGCACCAACAAATGCGAATTTTGATTTGTTTGAAGAATTACTGATCGAGGAGGTTCGAAAGTATGAGCATCTGTGGGTGGTGAAAAGTAATAAGTTCAAAGATACGGAAAGGGCTAGCAATTCATGGAGAGAGATAAGCCGTACCCTCTCATCTGTCGGCATAGAGAAAGATGAAGCAGCATGCAAGAAAAAGTGGATGTATCTGCGCAATCATTATATACGACTACGCGCAAGAGATCGAGAAGCGAAAAGTGGCGATGGAAGATCCAAGCCGATCGCTTGGAAATATTTCCAAACCCTATCTTTCATCGAGAAGGCGTCGAGGTCCTGTGAAACTCTCTCATCACCACTGTGCTCAAGTTTCGTGGAAGGTGCTGCAGAGGATGAGGATCAGGATCGACAAAAATTCACATTTACTGAAAATGTTGCAAATCTCGAGCCAATGAGCAAAAGAAGAAAAAAGACTCAGGCTGAGGATACAGTGATTGCTTGCATGGAAACATGGATGAAGAAGCAAGATAGACACGACGACTGCTTGGCTTTTGGCAATCATGTTGCCGAAAGTTTGAGAAGCCTGACCCCAGTATACACGTCAAAGGTGAAGATGGACATTCAACGCGCACTTTTTAACTACGAAGAGATGCAACTACACGATGAACAATTGCATCCAATGGAGCGGGAACTAGTGAATCATGACACTTCCATTCACGTGGACGAGGACAGCAGACTTGAGTATCGCAACATCTGAGTGCATGTGTGATCCTGCTCAGCAACCAAAATACAGCTTTATGGATGAAATTTTGCACTGTTTCTTATAAGCTATCTGCATTCAACGCTTTACGGGAAGTAGGCCTAGAAAGAGCTTCCTGAAAGCCACATAGCATTGACAATTATGAAAACAAAGTGTAATTAAAAGACAGCCTGTAATTATTCATGAAATAAAGAATCTTGGGCCCAATGTAGCCAGACCATTGACAGATTTTCCTATATTCGAATGCATTTGATTACTGATGTATTTCAAAAATTCATCTGAATAATGTATTACTGAAATGAGACTAAATGGCTCTAAGCTCAATCACATGACTCCACGCCAATCTACATGAAGCATCGAACTACATGTAGTTAATCTAATAAATCAATTTTTTTAGTTGACCTATAGCCCCCCAAAAAGCCAAGCATTAGACCTATAGAATTATAATATTGCATCTCGACGAAGCATACGCATGATTTTTGGTCAGTAATTGATTCATACCTTTACAGCTTTGAAAAGTTATGACATGCCCCAATTGGTCTATGCCCAAGTGAGGATTATCATAATTTCCTAATTGTTTCAGAAATAAAAAATTTGCGAGATTGAAGTAGACTAGCTTCATATTCCTTGTTTCCCGAAGATAAACCATTCAATAGGACTTTAAAGCGACGTATACTTTTAGCCAAAACTAATTCGAAAACGTACGACAAATCGTCATCAGCTGTTTGCACCATCAAATTCAATCATCAATGTTTTATAGCACCTCGGGGGTTTTGACAACCTTTGTTTTGCCATGGAACAGGCCCCCTTTGTGGTGTTGAAGTATGTTTTGAAATTTCTCAAACTCAGTACGAATTTTAGCCAGTCATCGTTTTTTCGCGTATATTGGTTTGATCCAAAACCGACTCTGCTGATGTTTGAAAGTCCAGTATCCTCAGCAGTTTCAACAGGCTCCCTCCATAGTTCCTGGAGTTACTTTTCGCGCCAATTATTATTATCCCTCGAAATCAGTAGAGTGATCCGGAAATGTTATCGGATGAGCAGGTGCAGTATTCAATTGATCAAATCGTCGCAAGAAGTTGTGTAAAATTATGAACATGTGTCGCATACCATCTTCTTAGCCTTGCCGAAGTTCATGGCAAATAGCAAGCAAGAAAACTAACCCTCCCCTATTCACCCCCCGATTGGCCCAACAAGAATGTCAGAAGGCAATTTTTTCAACAATTCGCGTCTTGACCTCGCTCAATCGATAATTAACATAATGCAACCTGTCAATAGAGAGATACTGTCTCCAGGATAACGGTTTCATTGAGATTGCTCTTCAACGGAAAGGCATCATCACTGACGAATACAAATGGAAATATTTTCATTGCTCGAACTCGTGCGACAGAGGTTCTGGATCTGGCAGATCCAACTTATCATATCAGAATTAGCAGGCCAGAATTTTTTTTGACGGAAGCAAAACGACTGAGAACATGTCAGATTCACTCGACCGTAGGCTTCCAATATTCAACATCAAAGTGAAGCAATAATCACTATCAACTGCTGCCATCAAGATAAAAGAAAATAAGTATCGCTTGTTAGATATGAAGCACTCACTGCCCACTGTTATCGGGGCATTGTATTACGAACAATGCTTTCCCTTCGATGGCTCCAACACAATGAGGAATATTCCATTTTGAATTAAACCATCTGAAATAGATACACCCACATTCCTCGGTAGGAGAGGGCAAACATTTCGGTCGAAAGAGATTCGATAATTGCCCGTCACAGATGTCTCCGTTTAAATGATGTTTGAGACCGTAGACTTTCCCATTGCGAAAAGAAAACAACAAGTTGATTGCAGGACTGTTTCCTGGAAGCCAAAAGACGTAACGAGACAGCAAGAGACGTTGCTTGCTCGCGGAAATTGGAAGGTATTTGTGTGTAGGGGCATGTGTAAGCTTCCCGTTCAAATCTTCAAATTGCAAAAGTGTCGAAAAACAGTATTTTGTCATTCTGAAGTAATTCATAAGAACTTTCGTTATCGAATAGTCGCATTTATCATTAATCAGGGAGAGGAAATTCTGAGGCTGAGTATGTTGCCCGTCTTCTGTTTAATCCGCCTGAAATATACTCATTGACATAATATCAATGATAACAAACTATCATTGGGCTTTTAATTTAATTGAAACTTTTAGTTTTCATTTTTTTTTTTCTTCAACGGTATGATGCAATATCTCTCGCTTTCTCTATGTATCCACCATTTCAAACACATTAGAGAACCGGAGACAAAATCCATATGGTGGACACAAATTTTCTAATTTTTGATATCGATACAACTGTCACAACTGCTTTTACAAATTGAACATAAACGAGAACTGAAATCCAGCTTTTGTAAAATAAAATAGCACACGATCAGTTTACCAGAGGTATGGCTATTGGAATGATTCGTTGTGGTGGAAGTTGTGCGAGTGTTGCCGAAGAGCTGCAGCTATCGAGAGTCGTTGTTTGGAGGTGGTGGTGTCGATGGAAACACAGTAAAGGAGATTTTAAAAAGAAGTAAGGGATCTGGTCGACCAAGAGAGTCTGCAGGAAGACAGCACCACGTCTAGTTTTAAGCTGCAAAGAGGAATAGATTTGTGTCAGTCCCAAAGCAAGCTAGTCGTACACTGGAAGAGTGCCTCAAATATAGAACCTGTAGCGTTCGAACGGCTTACCGAAGATTGCGAGAAGCTGGAATTCAATCGCGACGACCAGCTGTCCTAATTCCATTGAGTTTTGAGCACCTCAGAAGACGAGTTGCATGGTGTGATGCCCATCGATCATGGAATGACCATCACTGGCAGAAAGTCTTGTGGACCGATGAATCGAGATTCACTCTGGATTTCAATGACGGTCGTTTCAGAGTGCATCGTCTTCCAGGTGAACGCTTTGCCCCATGCCGTATTAAAGAACACGACAGATACGGTGGTGGAAGTGTTATGCTGTGGGGTGGCATTTGGCATGGCGGACGAACGACAGCAGTCATCATCAAAGGCACGTTGACTGGAGAGAGGTGTCTCAATGAAATTGTGCTTCCTGTTGTTGCCTCAGTGGTCAGGGTGGAGGATCTCGTCTTCCAAGATACAAATGGAAATATTTCATTGCTCGACTGCGACAGAGGTTCTGGATCTGGCAGATCCAACTTATCATTCAGAATGAGCTGGCCGAATTTTGAGGAAGAAAAGACGGAACTGTCAGATTCACGTCCGTAGACGCGCCTCATCAAATGTCGCCTCATCAACCTGACTGGCGTCGCTACGCGCTGGTCGTCGCTCTGATCGAGTTCCTATTACATCGAGTTTTATGTGTTTCTTGCATTCGTTTGGTGGAAAAATTTATATCATCAGGAAGCTTATTTCGTCGTCATTCTCATTTTGTACTCATATTCGACGTTCAGTTTATTACTCATCCGTGCTCCGCGATATTCGGGTTTCTTGTCTTTGGTGCAGTGATTTCTACTCTTGCTGTGTATGTTGTCTTCACTGAGACTGTAAACCCTTAGTGTGCAGTGACGTCATCTCCAGACACATTCAAGTCGATTTCTGATAATTATTGGAACACATTTACGCAGTCAATCCAAATTGGAGAGTGTTCTGGTAGTCCTGTTGTTGAGGTCGCTGCTTTGACATCCTACTGGAAGAGGTTCAAATCTCACTGGCACATTTGCTCTTGGACGACCTTGAATCATGTCAGATTTGGCGAAGATTCTTTCTCATTTTCAAACGTGCGACGATTATCTTCTGGTGAGTTTTAAAAAACTTTCCAAAAAGCAGCTGATCATAGCTCTGAAGGATGCAGTTTGATCATGCAGATTTTCTGGAAAATAGTCAATGCCCTCCTTTGAGATCAACTGATCAGCAAATGCTCAGGTCAATTGTGAATGAAGCTGTTTTTCTGACATCAGAAAGGAATTGCTGACAGAAAGTAAGCGACTTATTTCGGAAATGGAACTGAATGTTTATGACAATCTGCAACATGTCTCCGGAAACATCATGATATACAGGAACACATGGAGAATCGAAATTATCAGTGAAATGGAAAGCAGGGAAATGCGAAAGAACAACGCAATGTTTTCCGGAGTCTGTGAATCTAAATCTGATGCCAGAGATAAAACTGTAATAACAGACATTTTATCAGCTGCTGGTGTCAGTCCGGATATAAAGGTAAAGAGATGTTTTCGTGTCGTGCTAACGGTGTCAAGAATAGACCAATAAAAGTGATCTTTCATTCGTTGGACGACAAGATGTCTGTCCTGAAAAATGCAGCTAAATCTCCGACATCTACACCGTGACAACAATCATCGCCGTGTGTTCATTAAAGCGGATCTGACTCCTTTACAGCTTAAAGAAAGAGAAGGTCCTTCGTAGCCGAGCTAAAAACTCGCAGAGATAATGGTGAGAATGTCATCATAAAACATGTAAAGTGATTCCGGGTATACTGCGTCGTGATACATGACAAACTCCTCCTAGTGTTTTGATGTTGAATCCTCGTTCGATTGCTACAACTGGCAAAATTGACGACCTTAGATTGTCATGTGCATGCTTTAAACCGGACTTTCTAATTGTAACTGAGTCTTGGTTGAAGATGTCCCATGATTCCTCGTTATTCCATATAGATGGTTACAACTTATTTAGATGTGATCGAACTCGAACTATAGGTGGAGGTGTAGCAATCTACTCAAAGTGCAATTTTCGCATACTTAATGTTTTGTGATAATAATATTTTCGGAGTATCTGAGTCTCTTTTTATAACCTTCAAACATTGTAATTCATACTACGTTTTGGTTGGTATATACGTTCCTCCGAATTTAAACGCAGTGCTGAAAAAAGATGTTATTGATCATTTAGTTGAATATTTGGATCGTTGTGTTATTGATTTCAATGAACTACGTATTATAGTTGGAGGAGACTTTAACAATTGTGATACTTCTTATCTCCAAAGAAGTCATGATTTAGTTGAAAAGGTTTTTTTTGTCCAAACGCGTGGTGATTCTATCCTGGACAAGTTTTTTGTAAGCCGGTCTTTGAGTGACAAATACAATGATGCTGTTGTTGGACCACCTCTTAGCAATCGTAGACGAGGATCACATTGTCAGATCCTACTGAGTCCTATTGATTATTCAGTTGATGATGACTGTAAACGCTTATGCCCTGTGTATTCCATCAACAATGAAACTTTATCGATATTTTATCAACGTTTAAACAATTGTCCTTTCCATCGTATATATTTTGAGGAAGACATTGATAAAAAAAGTAGACCTATTTTATGAGATGTTTTTTCTATTGTTTACAGGCTTTTCCTTGCACGAACGTTGCTATGACGGTTAGAGATAAGCCATGGATGTCGCCTTATCTGAAAGACCTGATAAGTAGGCGTTGGTCTGCTTACAGATCCGGTAATTTTCAGCTTTTTCGTTCATTGAAGATGAAGTGTAAAATTCTTATTCAAAAGTGTAAAGAAGATTGGGCAGCTGAGGCTCGGTCATCTACGCGTAATATTTGGAATGTTGTCGCCGAAATTAATGGTAGAAATGTTAAAGACAACATGAGCTCTGTATTATGTGATTTCAATGACAATGTGGAAGCTGCTAATTTTATCAACGAACAGTTTGTTAGTTTTTTCACTGAAAAAACAGGAAGTATGTTTTCATTTGATGATGATGATTGGTCCCCTTTGATGGAACCATTCGACGTTTCATGTTTCTTGGAGAGACTGTCCCCACGTAAAGCAACGGGATCTGACGGAATTTCGAATCGATTTTTCAGACTTGCAGCTCCTTTTATTTCTGAGCCACTTTGCCATTTGATCAACAGTTGTGTTATTTTTACGGAAGGTGCCTTCTCTTTTTAAGATATGTACTGTTTCACTCAACCGATTCCGAAGACCGTCCCCGCTAAACTAAGTCAATTACGGCCTATTACGTTGTTGAGTATCCCAGCTAAATTGTTGGAGTTTTCATGTCATGGGTAGTATGCGTGATGTTTTGTCTAACAGTATACCATCATATCAATTTGCCTATAGGCAAAAGTCCAGCACAACTTGTTGTCTTGTATCCATCCATGACTTTCTCACAAAAATGCTGGACAAACCCGACGTAGAATCTTGTGTCATGATAAATTATGATTTTTCTCGTGCATTTGACACCATGGATCACACTATTTTATTACAAAAATTGTTGAAACTGAATTTTCCGAAAGGTTTTGTTCAACTGATGAAATCATATCTATCTGACAGATTTCAATGTGTAAAAATTCGAGGAATCATCAGTTCGATTCTGAGTGTGACAAGTGGTGCCCCACAGGGGTCTTTGCTGGGACCTATGTTATTTACTCTGTATTGTTACGATTTCTTACCTATTTTTGATAATACTCATATTGCTCAATATGCGGATGATATTTGTGAAGTTGTACCATTAATGGGCAATTCTGAATTTTCAAATTCTTCGATCGTTTTATCTGAATACGAGCATATGAAGTATTGGGCGGACCAAAATAACTTTAGTATCAATGTTAGTAAAACTAAAGCTTTGTGTTTTTCTAAGAAACGTCGAATTATTCAATTAGAATTACCATTTGAGCTTGTAGACGAATTGAAAACTTTGGGTGTCATTTGGTCTAATACTTTGAAGTGGAAGTCTCATTTTCGTGAAATTGAATTTAAGTGTTCTAAAAGATTATATCTTTTAAGAGTGTTGAAAAATATTGTTACACACGATGAGCTTTGGATCATATTCAAAGCAAATATCGGTAATCTTATTTATTATTGTACACCTTTGTTCTGCAATCTTCAATGTAACTGTCAAAGTATTGTATCAAGAATATTCAAACGTGCTAAAAGAATCATTTGTGTGTCAGATTGTTCGTGTATCAACACCTGGGAAAACTTTAAAAGACGACGTCGAAAATACTTTGTGGATTTTTATGAAAAATGCCAATGTCCTGGTCACCCATTGCATTCAATTGTTATTCATCCAAATAGTCGTGGCCGTGTACTCGTTCCGCATTGCAACACAGAAAGAAGACAAAACTCATTTGTTGTTTTCTCTTCTCTCATTATAAATGACTTACGTGACTTTACTTGAACTCGATCTTTTGTATCTGTATAATGTTATTTTTGATTTTCATTTGATAAATATAAAGCTATTCTCTCTATTCTCTCTAAGACGACAACGCAAGACCACATCGCTCCTCGGCTGTCATTGCCACTGTTAGGAGATTGAACATTCAAACCCTTGCCTTGCCTGCACGCTCACCTGACTTGTCACTCATTAAACAAGTATGGGACGAGCTTGGGCGGCGAGTGAGAGACCGCTATTCACTTCCACCAGTGTCCCTGAAGATTCTCTCTGAAAGACTGACAGAGCAGTGGCTTCTCCTTGAAACATCCTTCATTCAGAAACTTTGTGAATCCATACCATCTCGGATTACTGAATGTATTGGATCTAGAAGGGGCATACGCGCTATTAAAGTTGAATCTGCTACATGCGTTGTTTTCTGTGCTAGCGACTTGGTGGAGATTGTGACTAAATTATCAGGGTATCATACATACTGTATATATACCAGTCAAAAATGAAAGAAGTTAAAGAAGTAAATGTTTCAAAAATTTTGTCAATGAGTATACATTTTTCTGGTTCTCTTCTTTTTCAAAAGCAAAAGGCATGATGCGAACAGCACAGGACTGTCTTCTTCGACCGACGTCATCACCACACAGCAAGCGCACAAAGACTGCGCCACTAGTATGAACACATGTACTCTGACTTTCACTGATTAAACGGAACGAGCAGGTCGACTGACATTGTCAGTGGACTGAAGCTTTTTCCAGTCGACGTAGTGCAGTCGATAGCAACGTAATTATACGACAGAAGTATAAACCGGCCTTTAGGGAACACGTACGAACTTCAAATGCCCGCATACTGGCATGTGTCAAGTGAAAAGTACAAACCTTTGACTCAATTTTTCTCCGTCATAAATGCGTCGAATGTAAATCTTGATCACACCGATCGACTACTCACGACCTCAATTTATTGACTGTACTTTTAATGTGGTGTCAATGTTCTAGTTCGTCAGAATCCAGACTTCAATTTGCATTACGTTCATTAGAAAATTCATTTTCTTGTCCCTCACGCCTAGTTCTGGCCCTCACCATCAATATTTAGGTAAGTCATCTCTACACCCCAACATGCATACAAGGTAATTTATCTGTTTGGGCTCAAGAGACTGTCTGAGACTTCAGAACCTTATTTTTCCAATTTAGGTTCACCTCCTTCATAACCTTGTGAGTTTTTTTTGTTTCTTAAAACTTTCACCACTATCGAATCGAACTGAATCGGAAAATTTCCTAACCGCACTGAAGCCTCGAATCGAGCGGAAAGGAATGGAAGAAGGAGCATGATGGCGCGGAACGGAATGGAAGAAGGAGCATGATGGCGCGGAACGGAATGGAAGAAGGAGCATGATGGCGCGGAACGGAATGGAAGAAGGAGCATGATGGCGCGAAAAGGAATGGAAGAAGGAGCATGATGGCGCGGAACGGAATGCAAGAAGGAGCATGATGGCGCGGAACGGAATGGAAAAAGGAGCATGATGCCGCGGAACGGAATGGAAGAAGGATCATGATGGCGCGGAACGGAATGGAAGAAGGAGCATGATGGCGCGGAACGGAATGGAAGAAGGAGCATGATGGCGCAGAACGGAATGGAAGAAGGAGCATGATGGCGCGGAACGGAATGGAAGAAGGAGCATGATGGCGCGGAACGGAATGGAAGAAGGAGCATGATGGCGCGGAACGGAATGGAAGAAGGAGCATGATGGCGCGGAACGGAATGGAAGAAGGAGCAGGATGGCGCGGAACGGAATGGAAGGAGGAGCATGATGGCGCGGAACGGAATGGAAGAAGGAGCAGGATGGCGCGGAACGGAATGGAAGAAGGAGCATGATGGCGCGGAACGGAATGGAAGAAGGAGCATGATGGCGCGGAACGGAATGCAAGAAGGAGCATGATGGCGCGGAACGGAATGGAAGAAGGAGCATGATGGCGCGGAACGGAATGGAAGAAGGAGCATGATGGCGCGGAACGGAATGGAAGAAGGAGCAGGATGGCGCGGAACGGAATGGAAGAAGGAGCATGATGGCGCGGAACGGAATGGAAGAAGGAGCATGATGGCGCGGAACGGAATGGAAGAAGGAGCATGATGGCGCGGAACGGAATGGAAGAAGGAGCAGGATGGCGCGGAAAGGAATGGAAGAAGGAGCATGATGGCGCGGAACGGAATGGAAGAAGGAGCATGATGGCGCGGAACGAAATGGAAGAAGGAGCAGGATGGCGCGGAACGGAATGGAAGAAGGAGCATGATGGCGCGGAACGGAATGGAAGAAGGAGCATGATGGCGCGGAGAGGAATGGAAGAAGGAGCATGATGGCGCGGAACGGAATGGAAGAAGGAGCATGATGGCGCGGAACGGAATGGAAGAAGGAGCATGATGGCGCGGAACGGAATGGAAGAAGGAGCATGATGGCGCGGAAAGGAATGGAAGAAGGAGCATGATGGCGCGGAAGGGAAGAAGGAGCATGATGGCGCGGAACGGAATGGAAGAAGGATCATGATGGCGCGGAACGGAATGGAAGAAGGAGCAGGATGGCGCTGAACGGAATGGAAGAAGGAGCATGATGGCGCGGAACGGAATGGAAGAAGGAGCATGATGGCGCGGAACGGAATGGAAGAAGGAGCATGATGGCGCGGAACGGAATGGAAGAAGGAGCATGATGGCGCGGAACGGAATGGAAGAAGGAGCAGGATGGCGCGGAACGGAATGGAAGAAGGAGCATGATGGCGCGGAACGGAATGGAAGAAGGAGCATGATGGCGCGGAACGGAATGGAAGAAGGAGCAGGATGGCGCGGAACGGAATGGAAGAAGGAGCAGGATGGCGCGGAACGGAATGGAAGAAGGAGCATGATGGCGCGGAACGGAATGGAAGAAGGAGCATGATGGCGCGGAACGGAATGGAAGAAGGAGCATGATGGCGCGGAACGGAATGGAAGAAGGAGCATGATGGCGCGGAACGGAATGGAAGAAGGAGCATGATTGCGCGGAACGGAATGGAAGAAGGAGCATGATGGCGCGGAACGGAATGGAAGAAGGAGCATGATGGCGCGGAACGGAATGGAAGAAGGAGCATGATGGCGGAACGGAATGGAAGAAGGAGCATGATGGCGCGGAACGGAATGGAAGAAGGAGCAGGATGTCGGGGAACGGAATGGAAGAAGGAGCATGATGGCGCGGAACGGAATGGAAGAAGGAGCATGATGGCGCGGAACGGAATGGAAGAAGGAGCATGAGGGAGCGGAACGGAATGGAAGAAGGAGCATGATGGCGCGAAAAGGAATGGAAGAAGGAGCATGATGGCGCGGAACGGAATGCAAGAAGGAGCATGATGGCGCGGAACGGAATGGAAGAAGGAGCATGATGCCGCGGAACGGAATGGAAGAAGGATCATGATGGCGCGGAATGGAATGGAAGAAGGAGCATGATGGCGCGGAACGGAATGGAAGAAGGAGCATGATGGCGCAGAACGGAATGGAAGAAGGAGCATGATGGCGCGGAACGGAATGGAAGAAGGAGCATGATGGCGCGGAACGGAATGGAAGAAGGAGCATGATGGCGCGGAGAGGAATGGAAGAAGGAGCATGATGGCGCGGAGAGGAATGGAAGAAGGAGCATGATAGCGCGGAACGGAATGCAAGAAGGAGCATGATGGCGCGGAACGGAATGGAAGAAGGAGCATGATGGCGCGGAAAGGAATGGAAGAAGGAGCATGATGGCGCGGAACGGAATGGAAGAAGGAGCATGATGGCGCGGAACGGAATGGAAGAGGGTGCATGATGGCGCAGAACGGAATGGAAGAAGGAGCATGATGGCGCGGAACGGAATGGAAGGAGCATGATGGCGCGGAACGGAATGGAAGAAGGAGCATGATGGCGCGGAACGGAATGGAAGAAGGAGCATGATGGCGCGGAACGGAATGGAAGAAGGAGCATGATGGCGCGGAACGGAATGGAAGAAGGAGCATGATGGCGCGGAGAGGAATGGAAGAAGAGCATGATGGCGCGGAGAGGAATGGAAGAAGGAGCATGATAGCGCGGAACGAAATGCAAGAAGGAGCATGATGGCGCGGAACGGAATGGAAGAAGGAGCATGATGGCGCGGAAAGGAATGGAAGAAGGAGCATGATGGCGCGGAACGGAATGGAAGAAGGAGCATGATGGCGCGGAACGGAATGGAAGGAGGAGCATGATGGCGCAGAACGGAATGGAAGAAGGAGCATGATGGCGCGGAACGGAATGGAAGAAGGAGCAGATGGCGCGAACGGAATGGAAGAAGGAGCATGATGGCGCGGAACGGAATGGAAGAAGGAGCATGATGGCATGGAACGGAATGGAAGAAGGAGCATGATGGCGCAGAATGGAAGAAGGAGCATGATGGCGCGGAACGGAATGGAAGAAGGAGCATGATGGCGCGGAACGGAATGGAAGAAGGAGCATGATGGCGCGGAACGGAATGGAAGAAGGAGCATGATGGCGCGGAACGGAATGGAAGAATGAGATTGATGGCGCGGAACGGAATGGAAGAAGGAGCATGATGGCGCGGAACGGAATGGAAGAAGGATCATGATGGCGCGGAACGGAATGGAAGAAGGAGCATGATGGCGCGGAACGGAATGGAAGAAGGAGCATGATGGCGCGGAACGGAATGGAAGAAGGAGCATGATGGCGCGGAACGGAATGGAAGAAGGAGCAGGATGGCGCGGAACGGAATGGAAGAAGGAGCATGATGGCGGAACGGAATGGAAGAAGGAGCAGGATGGCGCGGAACGGAATGGAAGAAGGAGCATGATGGCGCGGAACGGAATGCAAGAAGGAGCATGATGGCGCGGAACGGAATGGAAGAAGGAGCATGATGCCGCGGAACGGAATGGAAGAAGGAGCATGATGGCGCGGAACGGAATGGAAGAAGGAGCATGATGGCGCGGAACGGAATGGAAGAAGGAGCATGATGGCGCAGAACGGAATGGAAGAAGGAGCATGATGGCGCGGAACGGAATGGAAGAAGGAGCATGATGGCGCGGAACGGAATGGAAGAAGGAGCATGATGGCGCGGAACGGAATGGAAGAAGGAGCATGATGGCGCGGAACGGAATGGAAGAAGGAGCAGGATGGCGCGGAACGGAATGGAAGAAGGAGCATGATGGCGCGGAACGGAATGGAAGAAGGAGCAGGATGGCGCGGAACGGAATGGAAGAAGGAGCATGATGGCGCGGAACGGAATGGAAGAAGGAGCATGATGGCGCGGAACGGAATGCAAGAAGGAGCATGATGGCGCGGAACGGAATGGAAGAAGGAGCATGATGGCGCGGAACGGAATGTAAGAAGGAGCATGAAGGCGCGGAACGGAATGGAAGAAGGAGCAGGATGGCGCGGAACGGAATGGAAGAAGGAGCATGATGGCGCGGAACGGAATGGAAGAAGGAGCATGATGGCGCGGAACGGAATGGAAGAAGGAGCATGATGGCGCGGAACGGAATGGAAGAAGGAGCAGGATGGCGCGGAAAGGAATGGAAGAAGGAGCATGATGGCGCGGAACGGAATGGAAGAAGGAGCATGATGGCGCGGAACGGAATGCAAGAAGGAGCATGATGGCGCGGAACGGAATGGAAGAAGGAGCATGATGCCGCGGAACGGAATGGAAGAAGGATCATGATGGCGCGGAACGGAATGGAAGAAGGAGCATGATGGCGCGGAACGGAATGGAAGAAGGAGCATGATGGCGCAGAACGGAATGGAAGAAGGAGCATGATGGCGCGGAACGGAATGGAAGAAGGAGCATGATGGCGCGGAACGGAATGGAAGAAGGAGCATGATGGCGCGGAACGGAATGGAAGAAGGAGCATGATGGCGCGGAACGGAATGGAAGAAGGAGCAGGATGGCGCGGAACGGAATGGAAGAAGGAGCATGATGGCGCGGAACGGAATGGAAGAAGGAGCAGGATGGCGCGGAACGGAATGGAAGAAGGAGCATGATGGCGCGGAACGGAATGGAAGAAGGAGCATGATGGCGCGGAACGGAATGCAAGAAGGAGCATGATGGCGCGGAACGGAATGGAAGAAGGAGCATGATGGCGCGGAACGGAATGGAAGAAGGAGCATGATGGCGCGGAACGGAATGGAAGAAGGAGCAGGATGGCGCGGAACGGAATGGAAGAAGGAGCATGATGCCGCGGAACGGAATGGAAGAAGGAGCATGATGGCGCGGAACGGAATGGAAGAAGGAGCATGATGGCGCGGAACGGAATGGAAGAAGGAGCAGGATGGCGCGGAAAGGAATGGAAGAAGGAGCATGATGGCGCGGAACGGAATGGAAGAAGGAGCATGATGGCGCGGAACGAAATGGAAGAAGGAGCAGGATGGCGCGGAACGGAATGGAAGAAGGAGCATGATGGCGCGGAACGGAATGGAAGAAGGAGCATGATGGCGCGGAGAGGAATGGAAGAAGGAGCATGATGGCGCGGAACGGAATGGAAGAAGGAGCATGATGGCGCGGAACGGAATGGAAGAAGGAGCATGATGGCGCGGAACGGAATGGAAGAAGGAGCATGATGGCGCGGAAAGGAATGGAAGAAGGAGCATGATGGCGCGGAACGGAATGGAAGAAGGAGCATGATGGCGCGGAACGGAATGGAAGAAGGATCATGATGGCGCGGAACGGAATGGAAGAAGGAGCAGGATGGCGCTGAACGGAATGGAAGAAGGAGCATGGTGGCGCGGAACGGAATGGAAGAAGGAGCATGATGGCGCGGAACGGAATGGAAGAAGGAGCATGATGGCGCGGAACGGAATGGAAGAAGGAGCATGATGGCGCGGAACGGAATGGAAGGAGCATGATGGCGCGGAACGGAATGGAAGAAGGAGCATGATGGCGCGGAACGGAATGGAAGAAGGAGCATGATGGCGCGGAACGGAATGGAAGAAGGAGCATGATGGCGCGGAACGGAATGGAAGAAGGAGCATGATGGCGCGGAGAGGAATGGAAGAAGGAGCATGATGGCGCGGAGAGGAATGGAAGAAGGAGCATGATAGCGCGGAACGAAATGCAAGAAGGAGCATGATGGCGCGGAACGGAATGGAAGAAGGAGCATGATGGCGCGGAAAGGAATGGAAGAAGGAGCATGATGGCGCGGAACGGAATGGAAGAAGGAGCATGATGGCGCGGAACGGAATGGAAGAAGGAGCATGATGGCGCAGAACGGAATGGAAGAAGGAGCATGATGGCGCGGAACGGAATGGAAGAAGGAGCATGATGGCGCGGAACGGAATGGAAGAAGGAGCATGATGGCGCGGAACGGAATGGAAGAAGGAGCATGATGGCATGGAACGGAATGGAAGAAGGAGCATGATGGCGCAGAATGGAAGAAGGAGCATGATGGCGCGGAACGGAATGGAAGAAGGAGCATGATGGCGCGGAACGGAATGGAAGAAGGAGCATGATGGCGCGGAACGGAATGGAAGAAGGAGCATGATGGCGCGGAACGGAATGGAAGAATGAGCATGATGGCGCGGAACGGAATGGAAGAAGGAGCAGGATGGCGCGGAACGGAATGGAAGAAGGAGCATGATGGCGCGGAATGGAAGAAGGAGCATGATGGCGCGGAACGGAATGGAAGAAGGAGCATGATGGCGCGGAACGGAATGGAAGAAGGAGCATGATGGCGCGGAACGGAATGGAAGAAGGAGCATGATGGCGCGGAACGGAATGGAAGAAGGAGCATGATGGCGCGGAACGGAATGGAAGAAGGAGCAGGATGGCGCGGAACGGAATGGAAGAAGGAGCATGATGGCGCGGAACGGAATGGAAGAAGGAGCATGATGGCGCGGAACGGAATGGAAGAAGGAGCAGGATGGCGCGGAACGGAATGGAAGAAGGAGCATGATGGCGCGGAACGGAATGGAAGAAGGAGCATGATGGCGCGGAACGGAATGGAAGAAGGAGCATGATGGCGCAGAACGGAATGCAAGAAGGAGCATGATGGCGCGGAACGGAATGGAAGAAGGAGCATGATGGCGCGGAACGGAATGGAAGAAGGAGCATGATGGCGCGGAACGGAATGGAAGAAGGAGCAGGATGGCGCGGAACGGAATGGAAGAAGGAGCATGATGGCGCGGAACGGAATGGAAGAAGGAGCATGATGGCGCGGAACGGAATGGAAGAAGGAGCATGATGGCGCGGAACGGAATGCAAGAAGGAACAGGATGGCGCGGAAAGGAATGGAAGAAGGAGCATGATGGCGCGGAACGGAATGGAAGAAGGAGCATGATGGCGCGGAACGAAATGGAAGAAGGAGCAGGATGGCGCGGAACGGAATGGAAGAAGCAGCATGATGGCGCGGAACGGAATGGAAGAAGGAGCATGATGCGCGGAGAGGAATGGAAGAAGGAGCATGATGGCGCGGAACGGAATGGAAGAAGGAGCATGATGGCGCGGAACGGAATGGAAGAAGGAGCATGATGGCGCGGAACGGAATGGAAGAAGGAGCATGATGGCGCGGAAAGGAATGGAAGAAGGAGCATGATGGCGCGGAACGGAATGGAAGAAGGAGCATGATGGCGCGGAACGGAATGGAAGAAGGATCATGATGGCGCGGAACGGAATGGAAGAAGGAGCAGGATGGCGCTGAACGGAATGGAAGAAGGAGCATGGTGGCGCGGAACGGAATGGAAGAAGGAGCATGATGGCGCGGAACGGAATGGAAGAAGGAGCATGATGGCGCGGAACGGAATGGAAGAAGGAGCATGATGGCGCGGAACGGAATGGAAGAAGGAGCAGGATGGCGCGGAACGGAATGGAAGAAGGAGCATGATGGCGCGGAACGGAATGGAAGAAGGAGCATGATGGCGCGGAACGGAATGGAAGAAGGAGCAGGATGGCGCGGAACGGAATGGAAGAAGGAGCATGATGGCGCGGAACGGAATGGAAGAAGGAGCATGATGGCGCGGAACGGAATGGAAGAAGGAGCATGATGGCGCGGAACGGAATGGAAGAAGGAGCATGATGGCGCGGAACGGAATGGAAGAAGGAGCATGATGGCGCGGAACGGAATGGAAGAAGGAGCATGATTGCGCGGAACGGAATGGAAGAAGGAGCATGATGGCGCGGAACGGAATGCAAGAAGGAGCATGATGGCGCGGAACGGAATGGAAGAAGGAGCATGATGGCGCGGAACGGAATGGAAGAAGGAGCATGATGGCGCGGAACGGAATGGAAGAAGGAGCAGGATGTCGGGGAACGGAATGGAAGAAGGAGCATGATGGCGCGGAACGGAATGGAAGAAGGAGCATGATGGCGCGGAACGGAATGGATGAAGGAGCATGATGGCGCGGAACGGAATGGAAGAAGGAGCATGATGGCGCGAAAAGGAATGGAAGAAGGAGCATGATGGCGCGGAACGGAATGCAAGAAGGAGCATGATGGCGCGGAACGGAATGGAAGAAGGAGCATGATGCCGCGGAACGGAATGGAAGAAGGATCATGATGGCGCGGAATGGAATGGAAGAAGGAGCATGATGGCGCGGAACGGAATGGAAGAAGGAGCATGATGGCGCAGAACGGAATGGAAGAAGGAGCATGATGGCGCGGAACGGAATGGAAGAAGGAGCATGATGGCGCGGAACGGAATGGAAGAAGGAGCATGATAGCGCGGAGAGGAATGGAAGAAGGAGCATGATGGCGCGGAGAGGAATGGAAGAAGGAGCATGATAGCGCGGAACGGAATGCAAGAAGGAGCATGATGGCGCGGAACGGAATGGAAGAAGGAGCATGATGGCGCGGAAAGGAATGGAAGAAGGAGCATGATGGCGCGGAACGGAATGGAAGAAGGAGCATGATGGCGCGGAACGGAATGGAAGGAGGAGCATGATGGCGCGGAACGGAATGGAAGAAGGAGCATGATGGCGCGGAACGGAATGGAAGAGGGTGCATGATGGCGCAGAACGGAATGGAAGAAGGAGCATGATGGCGCGGAACGGAATGCAAGAAGGAGCATGATGGCGCGGAACGGAATGGCAGAAGGAGCATGATGGCGCGGAACGGAATGGAAGAAGGAGCAGGATGGCGCGGAACGGAATGGAAGAAGGAGCATGATGGCGCGGAACGGAATGGAAGAAGGAGCATGATGGCATGGAACGGAATGGAAGAAGGAGCATGATGGCGCAGAATGGAAGAAGGAGCATGATGGCGCGGAACGGAATGGAAGAAGGAGCATGATGGCGCGGAACGGAATCGAAGAAGGAGCATGATGGCGCGGAACGGAATGGAAGAAGGAGCATGATGGCGCGGAACGGAATGGAAGAAGGAGCATGATGGCGCGGAACGGAATGGAAGAATGAGATTGATGGCGCGGAACGGAATGGAAGAAGGAGCATGATGGCGCGGAACGGAATGGAAGAAGGAGCATGATGGCGCGGAACGGAATGGAAGAAGGAGCATGATGGCGCGGAACGGAATGGAAGAAGGAGCATGATGGCGCGGAACGGAATGGAAGAAGGAGCATGATGGCGCGGAACGGAATGGAAGAAGGAGCAAGATGGCGCGGAACGGAATGGAAGAAGGAGCATGATGGCGCGGAACGGAATGGAAGAAGGAGCAGGATGGCGCGGAACGGAATGGAAGGAGGAGCATGATGGCGCGGAAAGGAATGGAAGAAGGAGCAGGATGTCGGGGAACGGAATGGAAGAAGGAGCATGATGGCGCGGAACGGAATGGAAGAAGGAGCATGATGGCGCGGAGAGGAATGGAAGAAGGAGCATGATGGCGCGGAACGGAATGGAAGAAGGAGCATGATGGCGCGGAACGGAATGGAAGAAGGAGCATGATGGCGCGGAACGGAATGGAAGAAGGAGCAGGATGGCGCGGAACGGAATGGAAGAAGGAGCAGGATGGCGCGGAACGGAATGGAAGAAGGAGCATGATGGCGCGGAACGGAATGGAAGAAGGAGCATGATGGCGCGGAACGGAATGGAAGAAGGAGCATGATGGCGCGGAACGGAATGGAAGAAGGAGCATGATGGCGCGGAACGGAATGGAAGAAGGAGCAGGATGGCGCGGAACGGAATGGAAGAAGGAGCATGATGGCGCGGAACGGAATGGAAGAAGGAGCATGATGGCGCGGAACGGAATGGAAGAAGGAGCATGATGGCGCGGAACGGAATGGAAGAAGGAGCATGATGGCGCGGAACGGAATGGAAGAAGGAGCATGATGGCGCGGAACGGAATGGAAGAAGGAGCAGGATGTCGGGGAACGGAATGGAAGAAGGAGCATGATGGCGCGGAACGGAATGGAAGAAGGAGCATGATGGCGCGGAACGGAATGGATGAAGGAGCATGATGGCGCGGAACGGAATGGAAGAAGGAGCATGATGGCGCGAAAAGGAATGGAAGAAGGAGCATGATGGCGCGGAACGGAATGCAAGAAGGAGCATGATGGCGCGGAACGGAATGGAAGAAGGAGCATGATGCCGCGGAACGGAATGGAAGAAGGATCATGATGGCGCGGAACGGAATGGAAGAAGGAGCATGATGGCGCGGAACGGAATGGAAGAAGGAGCATGATGGCACAGAACGGAATGGAAGAAGGAGCATGATGGCGCGGAACGGAATGGAAGAAGGAGCATGATGGCGCGGAACGGAATGGAAGAAGGAGCATGATGGCGCGGAGAGGAATGGAAGAAGGAGCATGATGGCGCGGAGAGGAATGGAAGAAGGAGCATGATAGCGCGGAACGGAATGCAAGAAGGAGCATGATGGCGCGGAACGGAATGGAAGAAGGAGCATGATGGCGCGGAAAGGAATGGAAGAAGGAGCATGATGGCGCGGAACGGAATGGAAGAAGGAGCATGATGGCGCGGAACGGAATGGAAGGAGGAGCATGATGGCGCGGAACGGAATGGAAGAAGGAGCATGATTGCGCGGAACGGAATGGAAGAGGGTGCATGATGGCGCAGAACGGAATGGAAGAAGGAGCATGATGGCGCGGAACGGAATGGAAGAAGGAGCATGATGGCGCGGAACGGAATGGAAGAAGGAGCATGATGGCGCGGAACGGAATGGAAGAAGGAGCATGATGGCGCGGAACGGAATGGAAGAAGGAGCATGATGGCGCGGAATGGAAGAAGGAGCATGATGGCGCGGAGAGGAATGGAAGAAGGAGCATGATGGCGCGGAACGGAATGGAAGAAGGAGCATGATGGCGCGGAACGGAATGGAAGAAGGAGCATGATGGCGCGGAACGGAATGGAAGAAGGAGCAGGATGGCGCGGAACGGAATGGAAGAAGGAGCATGATGGCGCGGAACGGAATGGAAGAAGGAGCATGATGGCGCGGAACGGAATGGAAGAAGGAGCATGATGGCGCGGAACGGAATGGAAGAAGGAGCATGATGGCGCGGAACGGAATGGAAGAAGGAGCATGATGGCGCGGAACGGAATGGAAGAAGGAGCAGGATGTCGGGGAACGGAATGGAAGAAGGAGCATGATGGCGCGGAACGGAATGGAAGAAGGAGCATGATGGCGCGGAACGGAATGGATGAAGGAGCATGATGGCGCGGAACGGAATGGAAGAAGGA
Source organism: Prostheceraeus crozeri (assembly GCA_907163375.1). Taxonomy (NCBI): domain Eukaryota; kingdom Metazoa; phylum Platyhelminthes; order Polycladida; family Euryleptidae; genus Prostheceraeus; species Prostheceraeus crozeri. The sequence goes on from CAJQUW010015056.1 coordinate 21,277, forward strand.
GCATGATGGCGCGAAAAGGAATGGAAGAAGGAGCATGATGGCGCGGAACGGAATGCAAGAAGGAGCATGATGGCGCGGAACGGAATGGAAGAAGGAGCATGATGCCGCGGAACGGAATGGAAGAAGGATCATGATGGCGCGGAACGGAATGGAAGAAGGAGCATGATGGCGCGGAACGGAATGGAAGAAGGAGCATGATGGCGCAGAACGGAATGGAAGAAGGAGCATGATGGCGCGGAACGGAATGGAAGAAGGAGCATGATGGCGCGGAACGGAATGGAAGAAGGAGCATGATGGCGCGGAGAGGAATGGAAGAAGGAGCATGATGCGCGGAGAGGAATGGAAGAAGGAGCATGATAGCGCGGAACGGAATGCAAGAAGGAGCATGATGGCGCGGAACGGAATGGAAGAAGGAGCATGATGGCGCGGAAAGGAATGGAAGAAGGAGCATGATGGCGCGGAACGGAATGGAAGAAGGAGCATGATGGCGCGGAACGGAATGGAAGGAGGAGCATGATGGCGCGGAACGGAATGGAAGAAGGTGCATGATGGCGCAGAATGGAAGAAGGAGCATGATGGCGCGGAACGGAATGGAAGAAGGAGCATGATGGCGCGGAACGGAATGGAAGAAGGAGCATGATGGCGCGGAACGGAATGGAAGAAGGAGCATGATGGCGCGGAACGGAATGGAAGAAGGAGCATGATGGCGCGGAACGGAATGGAAGAATGAGCATGATGGCGCGGAACGGAATGGAAGAAGGAGCATGATGGCGCGGAACGGAATGGAAGAAGGAGCATGATGGCGCGGAACGGAATGGAAGAAGGAGCATGATGGCGCGGAACGGAATGGAAGAAGGAGCATGATGGCGCGGAACGGAATGGAAGAAGGAGCAGGATGGCGCGGAACGGAATGGAAGAAGGAGCATGATGGCGCGGAACGGAATGGAAGAAGGAGCATGATGGCGCGGAACGGAATGGAAGAAGGAGCATGATGGCGCGGAAAGGAATGGAAGAAGGAGCATGATGGCGCGGAACGGAATGGAAGAAGGAGCATGATGGCGCGGAACGGAATGGAAGAAGGAGCATGATGGCGCGGAACGGAATGGAAGAAGGAGCATGATGGCGCAGAACGGAATGGAAGAAGGAGCATGATGGCGCGGAACGGAATGGAAGAAGGAGCATGATGGCGCGGAACGGAATGGAAGAAGGAGCATGATGGCGCGGAACGGAATGGAAGAAGGAGCATGATGGCGCGGAACGGAATGGAAGAAGGAGCATGATGGCGCGGAACGGAATGGAAGAAGGAGCATGATGGCGCGGAACGGAATGGAAGAAGGAGCAGGATGGCGCGGAACGGAATGGAAGAAGGAGCAGGATGGCGCGGAACGGAATGGAAGAAGGAGCATGATGGCGCGGAACGGAATGGAAGAAGGAGCATGATGGCGCGGAACGGAATGGAAGAAGGAGCATGATGGCGCGGAACGGAATGGAAGAAGGAGCATGATGGCGCGGAACGGAATGGAAGAAGGAGCATGATGGCGCGGAACGGAATGGAAGAAGGAGCATGATGGCGCGGAACGGAATGGAAGAAGGAGCATGATGGCGCGGAACGGAATGGAAGAAGGAGCATGATGGCGCGGAACGGAATGGAAGAAGGAGCATGATGGCGCGGTACGGAATGGAAGAAGGAGCATGATGGCGCGGAACGGAATGGAAGAAGGAGCATGATGGCGCGGAACGGAATGGAAGAAGGAGCATGATGGCGCGGAACGGAATGGAAGAAGGAGCATGATGGCGCGGAACGGAATGGAATAAGGAGCATGATGGCGCGGAACGGAATGGAAGAAGGAGCATGATGGCGCGGAACGGAATGGAAGAAGGAGCATGATGGCGCGGAACGGAATGGGAGAAGGAGCATGATGGCGCGGAACGGAATGGAAGAAGGAGCATGATGGCGCGGAACGGAATGGAAGAAGGAGCATGATGGCGCGGAACGGAATGGCAGCAGGAGCATGATGGCGCGGAACGGAATGGAAGAAGGAGCATGATGGCGCGGAACGGAATGGAAGAAGGAGCATGATGGCGCGGAACGGAATGGAAGAAGGAGCATGATGGCGCGGAACGGAATGGAAGAAGGAGCATGATGGCGCGGAACGGAATGGAAGAAGGAGCATGATGGCGCGGAACGGAATGGAAGAAGGAGCATGATGGCGCGGAACGGAATGGAAGAAGGAGCATGATGGCGCGGAACGGAATGGAAGAAGGAGCATGATGGCGCGGAACGGAATGGAAGAAGGAGCATGATGGCGCGGAACGGAATGGAAGAAGGAGCATGATGGCGCGGAACGGAATGGAAGAAGGAGCATGATGGCGCGGAACGGAATGGAAGAAGGAGCATGATGGCGCGGAACGGAATGGAAGAAGGAGCATGATGGCGCGGAACGGAATGGAAGAAGGAGCATGATGGCGCGGAACGGAATGGAAGAAGAGCATGATGGCGCGGAACGGAATGGAAGAAGGAGCATGATGGCGCGGAACGGAATGGAAGAAGGAGCATGATGGCGCGAACGGAATGGAAGAAGGAGCATGATGGCGCGGAACGGAATGGAAGAAGGAGCATGATGGCGCGGAACGGAATGGAAGAAGGAGCATGATGGCGAACGGAATGTAAGAAGGAGCATGATGGCGCGGAACGGAATGGAAGAAGGAGCATGATGGCGCGGAACGGAATGAAGAAGGAGCATGATGGCGCGGAACGGAATGGAAGAAGGAGCATGATGGCGCGGAACGGAATGGAAGAAGGAGCATGATGGCGCGGAACGGAATGGAAGAAGGAGCATGATGGCGCGGAACGGAATGGAAGAAGGAGCATGATGGCGCGGAACGGAATGGAAGAAGGAGCATGATGGCGCGGAACGGAATGGAAGAAGGAGCATGATGGCGCGGAACGGAATGGAAGAAGGAGCATGATGGCGCGGAACGGAATGGAAGACGGAGCATGATGGCGCGGAACGGAATGGAAGAAGGAGCATGATGGCGCGGAACGGAATGGAAGAAGGAGCATGATGGCGCGGAACGGAATGGAAGAAGGAGCATGATGGCGCGGAACGGACTGGAAGAAGGAGCATGATGGCGCGGAACGGAATGGAAGAAGGAGCATGATCGCGCGGAACGGAATGGAAGAAGAGCATGATGGCGCGGAACGGAATGGAAGAAGGAGCATGATGGCGCGGAACGGAATGGAAGAAGGAGCATGATGGCGCGGAACGGAATGGAAGAAGGAGCATGATGGCGCGGAACGGAATGGAAGAAGGAGCATGATGGCGCGGAACGGAATGGAAGAAGGAGCATGATGGCGCGGAACGGAATGGAAGAAGGAGCATGATGGCGCGGAACGGAATGGAAGAAGGAGCATGATGGCGCGGAACGGAATGGAAGAAGGAGCATGATGGCGCGGAACGGAATGGAAGAAGGAGCATGATGGCGCGGAACGGAATGGAAGAAGGAGCATGATGGCGCGGAACGGAATGGAAGAAGGAGCATGATGGCGCGGAACGGAATGGAAGAAGGAGCATGATGGCGCGGAACGGAAGGGAAGAAGGAGCAGGATGGCGCGGAACGAATCTAAGAAGGAGCATGATGGCGCGGAACGGAATGGAAGAAGGAGCATGATGGCGCGGAACGGAATGGAAGAAGGAGCATGATGGCGCGGAACGGAATGGAAGAAGGAGCATGATGGCGCGGAACGGAATGGAAGAAGGAGCATGATGGCGCGGAACGGAATGGAAGAAGGAGCATGATGGCGCGGAACGGAAGGGAAGAAGGAGCATGATGGCGCGGAACGGAATGGAAGAAGGAGCATGATGGCGCGGAACGGAATGGAAGAAGGAGCATGATGGCGCGGAACGGAATGGAAGAAGGAGCATGATGGCGCGGAACGGAATGGAAGAAGGAGCATGATGGCGCGGAACGGAATGGAAGAAGGAGCATGATGGCGCGGAACGGAATGGAAGAAGGAGCATGATGGCGCGGAACGGAATGGAAGAAGGAGCATGATGGCGCGGAACGGAATGGAAGAAGGAGCATGATGGCGCGGAACGGAATGGAAGAAGGAGCATGATGGCGCGGAACGGAATGGAAGAAGGAGCATGATGGCGCGGAACGGAATGGAAGAAGGAGCATGATGGCGCGGAACGGAATGGAAGAAGGAGCATGATGGCGCGGAACGGAATGGAAGAAGGAGCATGATGGCGCGGAACGGAATGGAAGAAGGAGCATGATGGCGCGAACGGAAAGGAAGAAGGAGCATGATGGCGCGGAACGGAATGGAAGAAGGAGCATGATGGCGCGGAACGGAATGGAAGAAGGAGCATGATGGCGCGGAACGGAATGGAAGAAGGAGCATGATGGCGCGGAACGGAATGGAAGAAGGAGCATGATGGCGCGGAACGGAGTGGAAGAAGGAGCATGATGGCGCGGAACGGAATGGAAGAAGGAGCATGATGGCGCCGAACGGAATGGAAGAAGGAGCATGATGGCGCGGAACGGAATGGAAGAAGGAGCATGATGGCGCGGAACGGAATGGAAGAAGGAGCATGATGGCGCGGAACGGAATGGAAGAAGGAGCATGATGGCGCGGAACGGAATGGAAGAAGGAGCATGATGGCGCGGAACGGAAAGCAAGAAGAGCATGATGGCGCGGAACGGAATGGAAGAAGGAGCATGATGGCGCGGAACGGAATGGAAGAAGGAGCATGATGGCGCGGAACGGAATGGAAGAAGGAGCATGATGGCGCGGAACGGAATGGAAGAAGAGCATGATGGCGCGGAACGGAATGAAGAAGGAGCATGATGGCGCGGAACGAATGGAAGAAGAGCATGATGGCGCGGAACGGAATGGAAGAAGGAGCATGATGGCGCGGAACGGAATGGAAGAAGGAGCATGATGGCGCGGAACGGAATGGAAGAAGGAGCATGATGGCGCGGAACGGAATGGAAGAAGGAGCATGATGGCGCGGAACGGAATGGAAGAAGGAGCATGATGGCGCGGAACGGAATGGAAGAAGGAGCATGATGGCGCGGAACGGAATGGAAGAAGGAGCATGATGGCGCGGAACGGAATGGAAGAAGGAGCATGATGGCGCGGAACGGAATGGAAGAAGGAGCATGATGGCGCTGAACGGAATGGAAGAAGGAGCATGATGGCGCGGAACGGAATGGAAGAAGGAGCATGATGGCGCGGAACGGAATGGAAGAAGGAGCATGATGGCGCGGAACGGAATGGAAGAAGGAGCATGATGGCGCGGAACGGAATGGAAGAAGGAGCATGATGGCGCGGAACTGAATGGAAGAAGGAGCATGATTTCTCGGAACGGAATGGAAGAAGGAGCCTGATGGCGCGGAACGGAATGGAAGAAGGAGCATGATGGCGCGAACGGAATGGAAGAAGGAGCATGATGGCGCGGAACGGAATGGAAGAAGGAGCATGATGGCGCGGAACGGAATGGAAGAAGGAGCATGATGGCGCGGAATGGAAGAAGGAGCATGATGGCGCGGAACGGAATGGAAGAAGGAGCATGATGGCGCGGAACGGAATGGAAGAAGGAGCATGATGGCGCGGAACGGAATGGAAGAAGGAGCATGATGGCGCGGAACGGAATGGAAGAAGGAGCATGATGGCGCGGAACGGAATGGAAGAAGGAGCATGATGGCGCGGAACGGAATGGAAGAAGGAGCATGATGGCGCGGAACGGAATGGAAGAAGGAGCATGATGGCGCGGAACGGAATGGAAGAAGGAGCATGATGGCGCGGAACGGAATGGAAGAAGGAGCATGATGGCGCGGAACGGAATGGAAGAAGGAACATGATGCGCGGAACGGAATGGAAGAAGGAGCATGATGGCGCGGAACGGAATGGAAGAAGGAGCATGATGGCGCGGAACGGAATGGAAGAAGAGCATGATGGCGCGGAACGGAATGGAAGAAGGAGCATGATGGCGCGGAAAGGAATGGAAGAAGGAGCATGATGGCGCGGAACGGAATGGAAGAAGGAGCATGATGGCGCGGAACGGAATGGAAGAAGGAGCATGATGGCGCGGAACGGAATGGAAGAAGGAGCATGATGGCGCGGAACGGAATGGAAGAAGGAGCATGATGGCGCGGAACGGAATGAAGAAGAGCATGATGGCGCGGATCGGAATGGAAGCAGGAGCATGATGGCGCGGAACGGAATGGAAGAAGGAGCATGATGGCGCGGAACGGAATGGAAGAAGGAGCATGATGGCGCGGAACGGAATGGAAGAAGGAGCATGATGGCGCGGAACGGAATGGAAGAAGGAGCATGAAGGCGCGGATCGGAATGGAAGAAGAGCATGATGGCGCGGAACGGAATGGAAGAAGGAGCATGATGGCGCGGAACGGAATGGAAGAAGGAGCATGATGGCGCGAACGGAATGGAAGAAGGAGCATGATGGCGCGGAACGGAATGGAAGCAGGAGCATGATGGCGCGGAACGGAATGGAAGAAGGAGCATGATGGCGCGGAACGGAATGGAAGAGGAGCATGATGGCGCGAACGGAATGGAAGAAGGAGCATGTTGGCGCGGAACGGAATGGAAGAAGGAGCATGATGGCGCGGAACGGAATGGAAGAAGGAGCATGATGGCGCGGAACGGAATGGAAGAAGGAGCATGATGGCGCGGAACGGAATGGAAGAAGGAGCATGATGGCGCGGAACGGAATGGAAGAAGGAGCATGATGGCGCGGAACGGAATGGAAGAAGGAGCATGATGGCGCGGAACGGAATGGAAGAAGGAGCATGATGGCGCGGAACGGAATGGAAGAAGGAGCATGATGGCGCGGAACGGAATGGAAGAAGGAGCATGATGGCGCGGAACGGAATGGAAGAAGGAGCATGATGGCGCGGAACGGAATGGAAGAAGGAGCATGATGGCGCGGAACGGAATGGAAGAAGGAGCATGATGGCGCGGAACGGAATGGAAGAAGGAGCATGATGGCGCGGAACGGAATGGAAGAAGGAGCATGATGGCGCGGAACGGAATGGAAGAAGGAGCATGATGGCGCGGAACGGAATGGAAGAAGGAGCATGATGGCGCGGAACGGAATGGAAGAAGGAGCAGGATGGCGCGGAACGGAATGGAAGAAGGAGCATGATGGCGCGGAACGGAATGGAAGAAGGAGCATGATGGCGCGGAACGGAATGGAAGAAGGAGGATGATGGCGCGGCACGGAATGAAGAAGGAGCATGTTGGCGCGGAACGGAATGGAAGAAGGAGCATGATGGCGCGGAACGGAATGGAAGAAGGAGCATGATGCGCGGAACGGAATGGAAGAAGGAGCATGATGGCGCGGAACGGAATGAAGAAGGAGCATGATGCGCGAACGGAATGGAAGGAGCATGATGGCGCGGAACGGAATGCAAGAAGGAGCATGATGGCGCGGAACGGAATGGAAGAAGGAGCATGATGGCGCGGAACGGAATAGAAGAAGGAGCATGATGGCGCGGAACGGAATGGAAGAAGGAGCATGATGGCGCGGAACGGAATGAAGAAGGAGCATGATGGCGCGGAACGGAATGGAAGAAGGAGCATGATGGCGCGGAACGGAATGGAAGAAGAGCATGATGGCGCGGAACGGAATGGAAGAAGGAGCATGATGTCGCGGAACGGAATGGAAGAAGGAGCATGATGGCGCTGAACGGAATGGAAGAAGGAGCATGATGGCGCGGAACGGAATGGAAGAAGGAGCATGATGGCGCGGAACGGAATGGAAGAAGGAGCATGATGGCGCGGAACGGAATGGAAGAAGGAGCATGATGGCGCGGAACGGAATGGAAGAAGGAGCATGATGGCGCGGAACGGAATGGAAGAAGGAGCATGATGGCGCGGAACGGAATGGAAGAAGGAGCATGATGGCGCGGAACGGAATGGAAGAAGGAGCATGATGGCGCGGAACGGAATGGAAGAAGGAGCATGATGGCGCGGAACGAATGGAAGAAGGAGCATGATGGCGCGGAACGGAATGGAAGAAGGAGCATGATGGCGCGGAACGGAATGGAAGAAGAGCATGATGGCGCGGAACGGAATGGAAGAAGAGCATGATGGCGCGAACGGAATGGAAGAAGGAGCATGATGGCGCGGAACGGAATGGAAGAAGGAGCATGATGGCGCGGAACGGAATGGAAGAAGGAGCATGATGGCGCGGAACGGAATGGAAGAAGGAGCATGATGGCGCGGAACGGAATGGAAGAAGGAGCATGATGGCGCGGAACGGAATGGAAGAAGGAGCATGATGGCGCGGAACGGAATGGAAGAAGGAGCATGATGGCGCGGAACGGAATGGAAGAAGGTGCATGATGGCGCGGAACTGACTGGAAGAAGGAGCATGATGGCGCGGAACGGAATGGAAGAAGGAGCATGATGGCGCGGAACGGAATGGAAGAAGGAGCATGATGGCGCGGAACGGAATGGAAGAAGGAGCATGATGGCGCGGAACGGAATGGAAGAAGGAGCATGATGGCGCGGAACGGAATGGAAGAAGGACCATGATGGCGCGGAACGGAATGGAAGAAGGAGCATGATGGCGCGGAACGGAATGGAAGAAGGAGCATGATGGCGCGGAACGGAATGGAAGAAGGAGCATGATGGCGCGGAACGGAATGGAAGAAGGAGCAGGAGGGCGCGGAACGAATGAAGAAGGAGCATGATGGCGCGGAACGGAATGGAAGAAGGAGCATGATGGCGCGGAACGGAATGGAAGAAGGAGCATGATGGCGCGGAACGGAATGGAAGAAGGAGCATGATGGCGCGGAACGGAATGGAAGAAGGAGCATGATGGCGCGGAACGGAATGGAAGAAGGAGCAGGATGGCGCGGAACGGAATGGAAGAAGGAGCATGATGGCGCGGAACGGAATGGAAGAAGGAGCATGATGGCGCGGAACGGAATGGAAGAAGGAGCATGATGGCGCGGAACGGAATGGAAGAAGGAGCATGATGGCGCGGAACGGAATGGAAGAAGGAGCATGATGGCGCGGAACGGAATGGAAGAAGGAGCATGATGGCGCGGAACGGAATGGAAGAAGGAGCATGATGGCGCGGAACGGAATGGAAGAAGGAGCATGATGGCGCGGAACGGAATGGAAGAAGGAGCATGATGGCGCGGAACGGAATGGAAGAAGGAGCATGATGGCGCGGAACGGAATGGAAGAAGGAGCATGATGGCGCGGAACGGAATGGAAGAAGGAGCATGATGGCGCGGAACGGAATGGAAGAAGGAGCATGATGGCGCGGAACGGAATGGAAGAAGGAGCATGATGGCGCGGAACGGAATGGAAGAAGGAGCATGATGGCGCGGAACGGAATGGAAGAAGGAGCATGATGGCGCGGAACGGAATGGAAGAAGGAGCATGATGGCGCGGAACGGAATGGAAGAAGGAGCATGATGGCGCGGAACGGAATGGAAGAAGGAGCATGATGGCGCGGAACGGAATGGAAGAAGGAGCATGATGGCGCGGAACGGAATGGAAGAAGGAGCATGATGGCGCGGAACGGAATGGAAGAAGGAGCATGATGGCGCGGAACGGAATGGAAGAAGGAGCATGATGGCGCGGAACGGAATGGAAGAAGGAGCATGATGGCGCGGAACGGAATGGAAGAAGAGCATGATGGCGCGGAACGGAATGGAAGAAGGAGCATGATGGCGCGGAACGGAATGGAAGAAGGAGCATGATGGCGCGGAACGGAATGGAAGAAGGAGCATGATGGCGCGGAACGGAATGGAAGAAGGAGCATGATGGCGCGGAACGGAATGGAAGAAGGAGCATGATGGCGCGGAACGGAATGGAAGAAGGAGCATGATGCGCGGAACGGAATGGAAGAAGGAGCATGATGGCGCGGAACGGAATGGAAGAAGGAGCATGATGGCGCGGAACGGAATGGAAGAAGGAGCATGATGGCGCGGAACGGAATGGAAGAAGGAGCATGATGGCGCGGAACGGAATGGAAGAAGGAGCATGATGGCGCGGAACGGAATGGAAGAAGGAGCATGATGGCGCGGAACGGAATGGAAGAAGGAGCATGATGGCGCGGAACGGAATGGAAGAAGGAGCATGATGGCGCGGAACGGAATGGAAGAAGGAGCATGATGGCGCGGAACGGAATGGAAGAAGGAGCATGATGGCGCGGAACGGAATGGAAGAAGGAGCATGATGGCGCGGAACGGAATGGAAGAAGGAGCATGATGGCGCGGAACGGAATGGAAGAAGGAGCATGATGGCGCGGAACGGAATGGAAGAAGGAGCATGATGGCGCGGAACGGAATGGAAGAAGGAGCATGATGGCGCGGAACGGAATGGAAGAAGGAGCATGATGGCGCGGAACGGAATGGAAGAAGGAGCATGATGGCGCGGAACGGAATGGAAGAAGGAGCATGATGGCGCGGAACGGAATGGAAGAAGGAGCATGATGGCGCGGAACGGAATGGAAGAAGGAGCATGATGGCGCGGAACGGAATGGAAGAAGGAGCATGATGGCGCGGAACGGAATGGAAGAAGGAGCATGATGGCGCGGAACGGAATGGAAGAAGGAGCATGATGGCGCGGAACGGAATGGAAGAAGGAGCATGATGGCGCGGAACGGAATGGAAGAAGGAGCATGATGGCGCGGAACGGAATGGAAGAAGGAGCATGATGGCGCGGAACGGAATGGAAGAAGGAGCATGATGGCGCGGAACGGAATGGAAGAAGGAGCAGGATGGCGCGGAACGGAATGGAAGAAGGAGCATGATGGCGCGGAACGGAATGGAAGAAGGAGCATGATGGCGCGGAACGGAATGGAAGAAGGAGCATGATGGCGCTGAATGGAAGAAGGAGCATGATGGCGCGGAACGGAATGGAAGAAGGAGCATGATGGCGCGGAACGGAATGGAAGAAGGAGCATGATGGCGCGGAACGGAATGGAAGAAGGAGCATGATGGCGCGGAACGGAATGGAAGAAGGAGCATGATGGCGCGGAACGGAATGGAAGAAGGAGCATGATGGCGCGGAACGGAATGGAAGAAGGAGCATGATGGCGCGGAACGGAATGGAAGAAGGAGCATGATGGCGCGGAACGGAATGGAAGAAGGAGCATGATGGCGCGGAACGGAATGGAAGAAGGAGCATGATGGCGCGGAACGGAATGGAAGAAGGAGCATGATGGCGCGGAACGGAATGGAAGAAGCAGCAGGATGGCGCGGAATGGAAGAGGGAGCGTGATTGCGCGGAACGGAATGGAAGAAGGAGCATGATGGCGCGGAACGGAATGGAAGAAGGAGCATGATGGCGCGGAACGGAATGGAAGAAGGAGCATGATGGCGCGGAACGGAATGGAAGAAGAGCATGATGGCGCGGAACGGAATGGAAGAAGGAGCATGATGTCGCGGAACGGAATGGAAGAAGGAGCATGATGGCGCGGAACGGAATGGAAGAAGGAGCATGATGGCGCGGAACGGAATGGAAGAAGGAGCATGATGGCGCGGAACGGAATGGAAGAAGGAGCATGATGGCGCGGAACGGAATGGAAGAAGGAGCATGATGGCGCGGAACGGAATGGAAGAAGGAGCATGATGGCGCGGAACGGAATGGAAGAAGGAGCATGATGGCGCGGAACGGAATGGAAGAAGGAGCATGATGGCGCGGAACGGAATGGAAGAAGGAGCATGATGGCGCGGAACGGAATGGAAGAAGGAGCATGATGGCGCGGAACGGAATGGAAGAAGGAGCATGATGGCGCGGAACGGAATGGAAGAAGGAGCATGATGGCGCGGAACGGAATGGAAGAAGGAGCATGATGGCGCGGAACGGAATGGAAGAAGGAGCATGATGGCGCGGAACGGAATGGAAGAAGGAGCATGATGGCGCGGAACGGAATGGAAGAAGGAGCATGATGGCGCGGAACGGAATGGAAGAAGGAGCATGATGGCGCGGAACGGAATGGAAGAAGGAGCATGATGGCGCGGAACGGAATGGAAGTAGGAGCATGATGGCGCGGAACGGAATGGAAGAAGGAGCATGATGGCGCGGAACGGAATGGAAGAAGGAGCATGATGGCGCGGAACGGAATGGAAGAAGGAGCATGATGGCGCGGAACGGAATGGAAGAAGGAGCATGATGGCGCGGAACGGAATGGAAGAAGGAGCATGATGGCGCGGAACGGAATGGAAGAAGGAGCATGATGGCGCGGAACGGAATGGAAGAAGGAGCATGATGGCGCGGAACGGAATGGAAGAAGGAGCATGATGGCGCGGAACGGAATGGAAGAAGGAGCATGATGGCGCGGAACGGAATGGAAGAAGGAGCATGATGGCGCGGAACGGAATGGAAGAAGGAGCATGATGGCGCGGAACGGAATGGAAGAAGGAGCATGATGGCGCGGAACGGAATGGAAGAAGGAGCATGATGGCGCGGAACGGAATGGAAGAAGGAGCATGATGGCGCGGAACGGAATGGAAGAAGGAGCATGATGGCGCGGAACGGAATGGTAGAAGGAGCATGATGGCGCGGAACGGAATGGAAGAAGGAGCACGATGCCGCGGAACGGAATGGAAGAAGGATCATGATGGCGCGGAACGGAATGGAAGAAGGAGCATGATGGCGCGGAACGGAATGGAAGAAGGAGCATGATGGCGCGGAACGGAATGGAAGAAGGAGCATGATGGCGCGGAACGGAATGGAAGAAGGAGCATGATGGCGCGGAACGGAATGGAAGAAGGAGCATGATGGCGCGGAACGGAATGGAAGAAGGAGCATGATGGCGCGGAACGGAATGGAAGAAGGAGCATGATGGCGCGGAACGGAATGGAAGAAGGAGCATGATGGCGCGGAACGGAATGGAAGAAGGAGCATGATGGCGCGGAACGGAATGGAAGAAGGAGCATGATGGCGCGGAACGGAATGGAAGAAGGAGCATGATGGCGCGGAACGGAATGGAAGAAGGAGCATGATGGCGCGGAACGGAATGGAAGAAGGAGCATGATGGCGCGGAACGGAATGGAAGAAGGAGCATGATGGCGCGGAACGGAATGGAAGAAGGAGCATGATGGCGCGGAACGGAATGGAAGAGAGCATGATGTCGCGGAACGGAATGGAAGAAGGAGCATGATGGCGCGGAACGGAATGGAAGAAGGAGCATGATGGCGCGGAACGGAATGGAAGAAGGAGCATGATGGCGCGGAACGGAATGGAAGAAGGAGCATGATGGCGCGGAACGGAATGGAAGAAGGAGCATGATGGCGCGGAACGGAATGGAAGAAGGAGCATGATGGCGCGGAACGGAATGGAAGAAGGAGCATGATGGCGCGGAACGGAATGGAAGAAGGAGCATGATGGCGCGGAACGGAATGGAAGAAGGAGCATGATGGCGCGGAACGGAATGGAAGAAGGAGCATGATGGCGCGGAACGGAATGGAAGAAGGAGCATGATGGCGCGGAACGGAATGGAAGAAGGAGCATGATGGCGCGGAACGGAATGGAAGAAGGAGCATGATGGCGCGGAACGGAATGGAAGAAGGAGCATGATGGCGCGGAACGGAATGGAAGAAGGAGCATGATGGCGCGGAACGGAATGGAAGAAGGAGCAGGATGGCGCGGAACGGAATGGAAGAAGGAGCATGATGGCGCGGAACGGAATGGAAGAAGGAGCATGATGGCGCGGAACGGAATGGAAGAAGGAGCATGATGGCGCGGAACGGAATGGAAGAAGGAGCATGATGGCGCGGAACGGAATGGAAGAAGGAGCAGGATGGCGCGGAACGGAATGGAAGAAGGAGCATGATGGCGCGGAACGGAATGGAAGAAGGAGCATGATGGCGCGGAACGGAATGGAAGAAGGAGCATGATGGCGCGGAAACGGAATGGAAGAAGGAGCATGATGGCGCGGAACGGAATGGAAGAAGGAGCATGATGGCGCGGAACGGAATGGAAGAAGGAGCATGATGGCGCGGAACGGAATGGAAGAAGGAGCATGATGGCGCGGAACGGAATGGAAGAAGGAGCATGATGGCGCGGAACGGAATGGAAGAAGGAGCATGATGGCGCGGAACGGAATGGAAGAAGGAGCATGATGGCGCGGAACGGAATGGAAGAAGGAGCATGATGGCGCGGAACGGAATGGAAGAAGGAGCATGATGGCGCGGAACGGAATGGAAGAAGATCATGATGGCGCGGAACGGAATGGAAGAAGGAGCATGATGGCGCGGAACGGAATGGAAGAAGGAGCATGATGGCGCGGAACGGAATGGAAGAAGGAGCATGATGGCGCGGAACGGAATGGAAGAAGGAGCAGATGGCGCGGAACGGAATGGACGAAGGAGCATGATGGCGCGGAACGGAATGGAAGAAGGAGCATGATGGCGCGGAACGGAATGGAAGAAGGAGCATGATGGCGCGGAACGGAATGGAAGAAGGAGCATATGGCGCGGAACGGAATGGAAGAAGGAGCATGATGGCGCGGAACGGAATGGAAGAAGGAGCATGATGGCGCGGAACGGAATGGAAGAAGGAGCATGATGGCGCGGAACGGAATGGAAGAAGGAGCATGATGGCGCGGAACGGAATGGAAGAAGGAGCATGATGGCGCGGAACGGAATGGAAGAAGGAGCATGATGGCGCGGAACGGAATGGAAGAAGGAGCATGATGGCGCGGAACGGAATGGAAGAAGGAGCATGATGGCGCGGAACGGAATGGAAGAAGGAGCATGATGGCGCGGAACGGAATGGAAGAAGGAGCATGATGGCGCGGAACGGAATGGAAGAAGGAGCATGATGGCGCGGAACGAATGGAAGAAGGAGCATGATGGCGCGGAATGGAATGGAAGAAGGAGCATGATGGCGCGGAACGGAATGGAAGAAGGAGCATGATGGCGCGGAACGGAATGGAAGAAGGAGCATGATGGCGCGGAACGGAATGGAAGAAGGAGCATGATGGCGCGGAACGGAATGGAAGAAGGAGCATGATGGCGCGGAACGGAATGGAAGAAGGAGCATGATGGCGCGGAACGGAATGGAAGAAGGAGCATGATGGCGCGGAACTGAAAGGAAGAAGGAGCATGATGGCGCGGAACGTAATGGAAGAAGGAGCATGATGGCGCGGAACGGAATGGAAGAAGGAGCATGATGGCGCGGAACGGAATGGAAGAAGGAGCATGATGGCGCGGAACGGAATGGAAGAAGGAGCATGATGGCGCGGAACGGAATGAAGAAGGAGCATGATGGCGCGGAACGGAATGGAAGAAGGAGCATGATGCGCGGAACGGAATGGAAGAAGGAGCATGATGGCGCGGAGGAACGAATGGAAGAAGGAGCATGATGGCGCGGAACGGAATGGAAGAAGGAGCATGATGGCGCGGAAACGGAATGGAAGAAGGAGCATGATGTCGCGTAACGGAATGGAAGAAGGAGCATGATGTCGCGGAACGGAATGGAAGAAGGAGCATGATGGCGCGGAACGGAATGGAAGAAGGAGCATGATGGCGCTGAACGGAATGGAAGAAGGAGCATGATGGCGCGGAACGGAATGGAAGAAGGAGCATGATGGCGCGGAACGGAATGGAAGAAAGGAGCATGATGGCGCGGAACGGAATGGAAGAAGGAGCATGATGGCGCGGAACGGAATGGAAGAAGGAGCATGAGGCGCGGAACGGAATGGAAGAAGGAGCATGATGGCGCGGAACGGAATGGAAGAAGGAGCATGATGGCGCGGAACGGAATGAAGAAGGAGCATGATGGCGCGGAACGGAATGGAAGAAGGAGCATGATGGCGCGGAACGGAATGGAAGAAGGAGCATGATGGCGCGGAACGGAATGGAAGAAGGAGCATGATGGCGCGGAACGGAATGGAAGAAGGAGCATGATGGCGCGGAACGGAATGGAAGAAGGAGCATGATGGCGCGGAACGGAATGGAAGAAGGAGCATGATGGCGCGGAACGGAATGGAAGAAGGAGCATGATGGCGCGGAACGGAATGGAAGAAGGAGCATGATGGCGCGGAACGAACGGAAGAAGGAGCATGATGGCGCGGAACGGAATGGAAGAAGGAGCATGATGGCGCGGAACGGAATGGAAGAAGGAGCATGATGGCGCGGAACGGAATGGAAGAAGGAGCATGATGGCGCGGAACGGAATGGAAGAAGGAGCATGAATGGCGCGGAACGGAATGGTAGAAGGAGCATGATGGCGCGGAACGGAATGGAAGAAGGAGCATGATGGCGCGGAACGGAATGGAAGAAGGAGCATGATGGCGCGGAACGGAATGGAAGAAGGAGCATGATGGCGCGGAACGGAATGGAAGAAGGAGCATGATGGCGCGGAACGGAATGGAAGAAGGAGCATGATGGCGCGGAACGGAATGGAAGAAGGAGCATGATGGCGCGGAACGGAATGGAAGAAGGAGCATGATGGCGCGGAACGGAATGGAAGAAGGAGCATGATGGCGCGGAACGGAATGGAAGAAGGAGCATGATGGCGCGGAACGGAATGGAAGAAGGAGCATGATGGCGCGGAACGGAATGGAAGAAGGAGCATGATGGCGCGGAACGGAATGGAAGAAGGAGCATGATGGCGCGGAACGGAATGGAAGAAGGAGCATGATGGCGCGGAACGGAATGGAAGAAGGAGCATGATGGCGCGGAACGGAATGGAAGAAGGAGCATGATGGCGCGGAACGGAATGGAAGAAGGAGCATGATGGCGCGGAACGGAATGGAAGAAGGAGCATGATGGCGCGGAACGGAATGGAAGAAGGAGCATGATGGCGCGGAACGGAATGGAAGAAGGAGCATGATGGCGCGGAACGGAATGGAAGAAGGAGCATGATGGCGCGGAACGGAATGGAAGAAGGAGCAGGATGGCGCGGAACGGAATGGAAGAAGGAGCATGATGGCGCGGAACGGAATGGAAGAAGGAGCATGATGGCGCGGAACGGAATGGAAGAAGGAGCATGATGGCGCGGAACGGAATGGAAGAAGGAGCATGATGGCGCGGAACGGAATGGAAGAAGGAGCATGATGGCGCGGAACGGAATGGAAGAAGGAGCATGATGGCGCGGAACGGAATGGAAGAAGGAGCATGATGGCGCGGAACGGAATGGAAGAAGGAGCAGGATTGCGCGGAACGGAATGGAAGAAGGAGCATGATGGCGCGGAACGGAATGGAAGAAGGAGCATGATGGCGCGGAACGGAATGGAAGAAGGAGCATGATGGCGCGGAACGGAATGGAAGAAGGAGCATGATGGCGCGGAACGGAATGGAAGAAGGAGCATGATGGCGCGGAACGGAATGGAAGAAGGAGCATGATGGCGCGGAACGGAATGGAAGAAGGAGCATGATGGCGCGGAACGGAATGGAAGAAGGAGCATGATGGCGCGGAACGGAATGGAAGAAGGAGCAGGATGGCGCGGAACGGAATGGAAGAAGGAGCATGATGGCGCGGAACGGAATGGAAGAAGGAGCATGATGGCGCGGAACGGAATGGAAGAAGGAGCATGATGGCGCGGAACGGAATGGAAGAAGGAGCATGATGGCGCGGAACGGAATGGAAGAAGGAGCATGATGGCGCGGAACGGAATGGAAGAAGGAGCATGATGGCGCGGAACGGAATGGAAGAAGGAGCATGATGGCGCGGAACGGAATGGAAGAAGGAGCATGATGGCGCGGAACGGAATGGAAGAAGGAGCATGATGGCGCGGAACGGAATGGAAGAAGGAGCATGATGGCGCGGAACGGAATGGAAGAAGGAGCATGATGGCGCGGAACGAATGGAAGAAGGAGCATGATGGCGCGAACGGAATGGAAGAAGGAGCATGATGCGCGGAACGGAATGGAAGAAGGAGCATGATGGCGCGGAACGGAATGGAAGAAGGAGCATGATGGCGCGGAACGGAATGGAAGAAGGAGCATGATGGCGCGCAACGGAATGGAAGAAGGAGCATGATGGCGCGGAACGGAATGGAAGAAGGAGCATGATGGCGCGGAACGGAATGGAAGAAGGAGCATGATGGCGCGGAACGGAATGGAAGAAGGAGCATGATGGCGCGGAACGGAATGGAAGAAGGAGCATGATGGCGCGGAACGGAATGGAAGAAGGAGCATGATGGCGCGGAACGGAATGGAAGAAGGAGCATGATGGCGCGGAACGGAATGGAAGAAGGAGCATGATGGCGCGGAACGGAATGGAAGAAGGAGCATGATGGCGCGGAACGGAATGGAAGAAGGAGCATGATGGCGCGGAACGGAATGGAAGAAGGAGCATGATGGCGCGGAACGGAATGGAAGAAGGAGCATGATGGCGCGGAACGGAATGGAAGAAGGAGCATGATGGCGCGGAACGGAATGGAAGAAGGAGCATGATGGCGCGGAACGGAATGGAAGAAGGAGCATGATGGCGCGGAACGGAATGGAAGAAGGAGCATGATGGCGCGGAACGGAATGGAAGAAGGAGCATGATGGCGCGGAACGGAATGGAAGAAGGAGCATGATGGCGCGGAACGGAATGGAAGAAGGAGCATGATGGCGCGGAACGGAATGGAAGAAGGAGCATGATGGCGCGGAACGGAATGGAAGAAGGAGCAAGATGGCGCGGAACGGAATGGAAGAAGGAGCATGATGGCGCGGAACGGAATGGAAGAAGGAGCATGATGGCGCGGAACGGAATGGAAGAAGGAGCATGATGGCGCGGAACGGAATGGAAGAAGGAGCATGATGGCGCGGAACGGAATGGAAGAAGGAGCATGATGGCGCGGAACGGAATGGAAGAAGGAGCATGATGGCGCGGAACGGAATGGAAGAAGGAGCATGATGGCGCGGAACGGAATGGAAGAAGGAGCATGATGGCGCGGAACGGAATGGAAGAAGGAGCATGATGGCGCGGAACGGAATGGAAGAAGGAGCATGATGGCGCGGAACGGAATGGAAGAAGGAGCATGATGGCGCGGAACGGAATGGAAGAAGGAGCATGATGGCGCGGAACGGAATGGAAGAAGGAGCATGATGGCGCGGAACGGAATGGAAGAAGGAGCATGATGGCGCGGAACGGAATGGAAGAAGGAGCATGATGGCGCGGAACGGAATGGAAGAAGGAGCATGATGGCGCGGAACGGAATGGAAGAAGGAGCATGATGGCGCGGAACGGAAAGGAAGAAGGAGCATGATGGCGCGGAACGGAATGGAAGAAGGAGCATGATGGCGCGGAACGGAATGGAAGAAGGAGCATGATGGCGCGGAACGGAATGGAAGAAGGAGCATGATGGCGCGGAACGGAATGGAAGAAGGAGCATGATGGCGCGGAACGGAATGGAAGAAGGAGCATGATGGCGCGGAACGGAATGGAAGAAGGAGCATGATGGCGCGGAACGGAATGGAAGAAGGAGCATGATGGCGCGGAACGGAATGGAAGAAGGAGCATGATGGCGCGGAACGGAATGGAAGAAGGAGCATGATGGCGCGGAACGGAATGGAAGAAGGAGCATGATGGCGCGGAACGGAATGGAAGAAGGAGCATGATGGCGCGGAACGGAATGGAAGAAGGAGCATGATGGCGCGGACCGGAATGGAAGAAGGAGCATGATGGCGCGGAACGGAATGGAAGAAGGAGCATGATGGCGCGGAACGGAATGGAAGAAGGAGCATGATGGCGCGGAACGGAATGGAAGAAGGAGCATGATGGCGCGGAACGGAATGGAAGAAGGAGCATGATGGCGCGGATCGGAATGGAAGTAGTAGCATGATGGCGCGGAACGGAATGGAAGAAGGAGCATGATGGCGCGGAACGGAATGGAAGAAGGAGCATGATGGCGCGGAACGGAATGGAAGAAGGAGCATGATGGCGCGGAACGGAATGGAAGAAGGAGCATGATGGCGCGGAACGGAATGGAAGAAGGAGCATGATGGCGCGGAACGGAATGGAAGAAGGAGCATGATGGCGCGGAACGGAATGGAAGAAGGAGCATGATGGCGCGGAACGGAATGGAAGAAGGAGCATGATGGCGCGGAACGGAATGGAAGAAGGAGCATGATGGCGGGGAACGGAATGGAAGAAGGAGCATGATGGCGCGGAACGGAATGGAAGAAGGAGCATGATGGCGCGGAACGGAATGGAAGAAGGAGCATGATGGCGCGGAACGGAATGGAAGAAGGAGCATGATGGCGCGGAACGGAATGGAAGAAGGAGCATGATGGCGCGGAACGGAATGGAAGAAGGAGCATGATGGCGCGGAACGGAATGGAAGAAGGAGCATGATGGCGCGGAACGGAATGGAAGAAGGAGCATGATGGCGCGGAACGGAATGGAAGAAGGAGCATGATGGCGCGGAACGGAATGGAAGAAGGAGCATGATGGCGCGGAACGGAATGGAAGAAGGAGCATGATGGCGCGGAACGGAATGGAAGAAGGAGCATGATGGCGCGGAACGGAATGGAAGAAGGAGCATGATGGCGCGGAACGGAATGGAAGAAGGAGCATGATGGCGCGGAACGGAATGGAAGAAGGAGCATGATGGCGCGGAACGGAATGGAAGAAGGAGCATGATGGCGCGGAACGGAATGGAAGAAGGAGCATGATGGCGCGGAACGGAATGGAAGAAGGAGCATGATGGCGCGGAACGGAATGGAAGAAGGAGCATGATGGCGCGGAACGGAATGGAAGAAGGAGCATGATGGCGCGGAACGGAATGGAAGAAGGAGCATGATGGCGCGGAACGGAATGGAAGAAGGAGCATGATGGCGCGGAACGGAATGGAAGAAGGAGCAGGATGGCGCGGAACGGAATGGAAGAAGGAGCATGATGGCGCGGAACGGAATGGAAGAAGGAGCATGATGGCGCGGAACGGAATGGAAGAAGGAGCATGATGGCGCGGAACGGAATGGAAGAAGGAGCATGATGGCGCGGAACGGAATGGAAGAAGGAGCATGATGGCGCGGAACGGAATGGAAGAAGGAGCATGATGGCGCGGAACGGAATGGAAGAAGGAGCATGATGGCGCGGAACGGAATGGAAGAAGGAGCATGATGGCGCGGAACGGAATGGAAGAAGGAGCATGATGGCGCGGAACGGAATGGAAGAAGGAGCATGATGGCGCGGAACGGAATGGAAGAAGGAGCATGATGGCGCGGAACGGAATGGAAGAAGGAGCATGATGGCGCGGAACGGAATGGAAGAAGGAGCATGATGGCGCGGAACGGAATGGAAGAAGGAGCATGATGGCGCGGAACGGAATGGAAGAAGGAGCATGATGGCGCGGAACGGAATGGAAGAAGGAGCATGATGGCGCGGAACGGAATGGAAGAAGGAGCATGATGGCGCGGAACGGAATGGAAGAAGGAGCATGATGGCGCGGAACGGAATGGAAGAAGGAGCATGATGGCGCGGAACGGAATGGAAGAAGGAGCAGGATGGCGCGGAACGGAATGGAAGAAGGAGCATGATGGCGCGGAACGGAATGGAAGAAGGAGCATGATGGCGCGGAACGGAATGGAAGAAGGAGCATGATGGCGCGGAACGGAATGGAAGAAGGAGCATGATGCGCGGAACGGAATGGAAGAAGGAGCATGATGGCGCGGAACGGAATGGAAGAGCATGATGGCGCGAACGGACTGGAAGAAGGAGCATGATGGCGCGGAACGGAATGGAAGAAGGAGCATGATGGCGCGGAACGGAATGGAAGAAGGAGCATGATGGCGCGGAACGGAATGGAAGAAGGAGCATGATGGCGCGGAACGGAATGGAAGAAGGAGCATGATGGCGCGGAACGGAATGGAAGAAGGAGCATGATGGCGCGGAACGGAATGGAAGAAGGAGCATGATGGCGCGGAACGGAATGGAAGAAGGAGCATGATGGCGCGGAACGGAATGGAAGAAGGAGCATGATGGCGCGGAACGGAATGGAAGAAGGAGCATGATGGCGCGGAACGGAATGGAAGAAGGAGCATGATGGCGCGGAACGGAATGGAAGAAGGAGCATGATGGCGCGGAACGGAATGGAAGAAGGAGCATGATGGCGCGGAACGGAATGGAAGAAGGAGCATGATGGCGCGGAACGGAATGGAAGAAGGAGCATGATGGCGCGGAACGGAATGGAAGAAGGAGCATGAGGGCGCGGAACGGAATGAAGAAGGAGCATGATGGCGCGGAACGGACTGGAAGAAGGAGCATGATGGCGCGGAACGGAATGGAAGAAGGAGCATGATGGCGCGGAACGGAATGGAAGAAGGAGCATGATGGCGCGGAACGGAATGGAAGAAGGAGCATGATGGCGCGGAACGGAATGGAAGAAGGAGCATGATGGCGCGGAACGGAATGGAAGAAGGAGCATGATGGCGCGGAACGGAATGGAAGAAGGAGCATGATGGCGCGGAACGGAATGGAAGAAGGAGCATGATGGCGCGGAACGGAATGGAAGAAGGAGCATGATGGCGCGGAACGGAATGGAAGAAGGAGCATGATGGCGCGGAACGGAATGGAAGAAGGAGCATGATGGCGCGGAACGGAATGGAAGAAGGAGCATGATGGCGCGGAACGGAATGGAAGAAGGAGCATGATGGCGCGGAACGGAATGGAAGAAGGAGCATGATGGCGCGGAACGGAATGGAAGAAGGAGCATGATGGCGCGGAACGGAATGGAAGAAGGAGCATGATGGCGCGGAACGGAATGGAAGAAGGAGCATGATGGCGCGGAACGGAATGGAAGAAGGAGCATGATGGCGCGGAACGGAATGGAAGAAGGAGCATGATGGCGCGGAACGGAATGGAAGAAGGAGCATGATGGCGCGGAACGGAATGGAAGAAGGAGCATGATGGCGCGGAACGGAATGGAAGAAGGAGCATGATGGCGCGGAACGGAATGGAAGAAGGAGCATGATGGCGCGGAACGGAATGGAAGAAGGAGCATGATGGCGCGGAACGGAATGGAAGAAGGAGCATGATGGCGCGGAACGGAATGGAAGAAGGAGCATGATGGCGCGGAACGGAATGGAAGAAGGAGCATGATGGCGCGGAACGGAATGGAAGAAGGAGCATGATGGCGCGGAACGGAATGGAAGAAGGAGCATGATGGCGCGGAACGGAATGGAAGAAGGAGCATGATGGCGCGGAACGGAATGGAAGAAGGAGCATGATGGCGCGGAACGGAATGGAAGAAGGAGCATGATGGCGCGGAACGGAATGGAAGAAGGAGCATGATGGCGCGGAACGGAATGGAAGAAGGAGCATGATGGCGCGGAACGGAATGGAAGAAGGAGCATGATGGCGCGGAACGGAATGGAAGAAGGAGCATGATGGCGCGGAACGGAATGGAAGAAGGAGCATGATGGCGCGGAACGGAATGGAAGAAGGAGCATGATGGCGCGGAACGGAATGGAAGAAGGAGCATGATGGCGCGGAACGGAATGGAAGAAGGAGCATGATGGCGCGGAACGGAATGGAAGAAGGAGCATGATGGAGCGGAAACGGAATGGAAGAAGGAGCATGATGGCGCGGAACGGAATGGAAGAAGGAGCATGATGGCGCGGAACGGAATGGAAGAAGGAGCATGATGGCGCGGAACGGAATGGAAGAAGGAGCATGATGGCGCGGAACGGAATGGAAGAAGGAGCATGATGGCGCGGAACGGAATGGAAGAAGGAGCATGATGGCGCGGAACGGAATGGAAGAAGGAGCATGATGGCGCGGAACGGAATGGAAGAAGGAGCATGATGGCGCGGAACGGAATGGAAGAAGGAGCATGATGGCGCGGAACGGAATGGAAGAAGGAGCATGATGGCGCGGAACGGAATGGAAGAAGGAGCATGATGGCGCGGAACGGAATGGAAGAAGGAGCATGATGGCGCGGAACGGAATGGAAGAAGGAGCATGATGGCGCGGAACGGAATGGAAGAAGGAGCATGATGGCGCGGAACGGAATGGAAGAAGGAGCATGATGGCGCGGAACGGAATGGAAGAAGGAGCATGATGGCGCGGAACGGAATGGAAGAAGGAGCAGATGGCGCTGAACGGAATGGAAGAAGGAGCATGATGGCGCGGAACGGAATGGAAGAAGGAGCATGATGGCGCGGAACGGAATGGAAGAAGGAGCATGATGGCGCGGAACGGAATGGAAGAAGGAGCATGATGGCGCGGAACGGAATGGAAGAAGGAGCATGATGGCGCGGAACGGAATGGAAGAAGGAGCATGATGGCGCGGAACGGAATGGAAGAAGGAGCATGATGGCGCGGAACGGAATGGAAGAAGGAGCATGATGGCGCGGAACGGAATGATTCTATTCTGTTGCACCAGGGTTGGCATAATTAAAAAACCCGTGTTTTTGGGTTTTTAGATGTATAGTAGGCTGGGTTATTTAAAATAGTAGATTGTGTTTCTTCTGCATAAGGTCAGGATTTTTAGGTGTAAGTTGTATATCATCAGATCGGAACTTGAACATGAACGACTGTCTAATTCAATTGTTTTAATTAAACTTCTAGCCTAATTATAGTTCTGGAGGAGCGGCTACGGAGCATTCGTAGCAAAATTTTATAGTCATTTTATATTGCTGTTTCTCGGTGCTTTAATCAGTCTGTTATATCATTTAATGTTCTCGATCGTAAGAGTTTCCATACCTTTTTTAGTAATTTTCGTAGTAGCCACTCTTTTTGTTATGAGCATTTTTGGATGACGAAATCATACACGTGACTCAGTTGTATCACTAAATTTGCTTTCATTGGAATAAATACTAAAACTAGATAATCTACTGATGTCAGACTTACCTACAATTTCATGTGGATTGATAATTATTAACCTACGTTGACGTGAAGCCTGAATTATGTTTTCTGATCTCATACCGAAAGATTTGTCTCTGTAGTATAGAATAAGACGTGTATTTCAGATAATGAAGAAATATTATGTTCTGAGTAGTTTGATATTTAAATTAGAATACAGCGTTGAGCTTGCGATTCGACATCGGACATAACCTACCATCAATATCTGTCTCAAATTCGATCGTACGTCTATCAGTTGGTGAATGTATTTAAAAACCCATGGGTTTATTGGGTTTTTTAACCAACACTGTGTTATACTGTTGTGGAAAAAATAGGGCCATTAATTCCCGGTGGCCCAACTTGAGTATTTTGATCAATTAATTTTGATTTTGGGCCACTTCTTGGGTCGGGCCAAAAAATTTCATTTCTTAAACGATTATCTCCTTTTGATATATGTTAATATATTGTAGGAGCTATAAATTACACAGGTGTTTTCTATTTATAGCATTTTTATCTAAGTCTTATCCATTATTGTCCTAATTTTGTGTTAATGATATGCTGCACAGTATATGACTGATGTATACTCTGATGTACGACTGATGTATTACTGTACAGTTACACTAATAACTAAGTGCACCTCATGCAAATAATTTCATCAAGTGCATTTCATCAAAAAAAATTTTTCATTGCACATTGCAATTTGTCAGTAGGTCTACCATTTAACAGTATTTTTCAATTGATTTAAACATCCACTCAGCCATTTACTAGTAGCCTACATGATCCATTATCAATTACAGAAAAACAGAAGAAACTGTTCAAGTCTTTTTCAAGCACTTTTCACACTCTTTCGGTCTTTTCTTGTAAATGTCACTCAAGCAATTAAGAAAACGCATTTAACCTTAGAAGAGAGTCCCAGCTAGAAGTTGTCACAACTATTAGAAATTGGGCCAAACATTTTTTTACCTCTTCGCCACATCATTGATAAATTTTTGGGCCACGTTTTGGAGGAGCTTCAGACATGGCAACACTGATTTGATGAATTAATGGCCCAATTTTTCCACTACACGGTATTGCAGTGGAATTCTGAAGCTTTTCAGCCCATGTGCTCAGTCATGGCATTTGAGAACATCCTCTTTTCGTCACAGTATCTCTGAAGTTGTCATGTCACTCAAAGTGGCTTCATGTTCATTGTTTTCATTCCAGAGCATTGCTGCTTATTCGGTTTCAAAAACAGCTCTCATCGGTTTGACGAAAGCTTTGGCTAATGACTTGGCTGTTGATAACATTCGAGTAAACGCCATTGCCCCTGGAATCATCAAGACTCGATTCAGTGAAGCGGTGAGTGAACCTGCACGTTGTCAGAAATTGGAATTTTAGTTATAGCTGCTTGCTTATTCACCATTGCAGCTATGGCAGAATGAAAAAATCCTCCAAATGGTCGAAAGTAATATTCCTATGGGAAGGTAAGTCGAGCTGTGTTTTATGTACGTTGACTTCTATCTGCAAGATCATTCGTCTTATATCCAATACTTCCATTAGATAGCCTGTATGACATTCTTCATCAAACATGGTTTGAAAGTTCACTAAATTTTCATTTTCCTGACGTCTAGGATTTTGCTATAATTAACCAACAAAATTTACCGTCGAATGTCCGCCGTGCCCCTCGACATGTTCAAAACATGTTGAAGTTAAGCAATGAACACCAGAAGCACATTTCAATAATTCGAGTGGATAAACTCACCAAAAATAAAAATTCGCAGTCGACCATGCCTTTTACAATGCCGAACTCCGGAATCGGTGTGTTCCGAAGTGAATCGCATCAAAAACAGAACTTCAGTGATGAAAGCAAATTGCATAATAATGAAATCGTTCTAATGCCTCCATGATGTGAAATTCAAAAATTTCTTGAAGCGGATGTGAACAGAACATAATTGTTACCTTCAGAAAAAAATAACAAAAATTTGCTGCCATGTATACATGTGTAAATGTTTTTCAATGTATCCATGTTCTCTTAAGCTCTATATGCGCCCTTATTGATGCCTTCTGAAGGCGCCCCATTCGGTCAGCTATGCCGTCCATCCACGATTTTACTTTTAAGAACCTAGCCGCACTCACATCCCTCCTAATTATTGTGGTATTTTCAAATGGTTTTTGGGGATATTGTCCTGAAATGTCGATTTTTGATGAAGTGACCACAACCTACTGGACACAACAATCGAGAGCTTATAGTCTCAGCTTTCCAATAAGGCATGATGGACTTGCATGATCCGTTATTTTGTTTGCTGGACAGTGCTCAAAATATGGAAATCTCTCAATTTGCAAATCGTAATTTTATAACAAAAAATATCAAAAGCTTTCTTTTGATATATTACTCTTGGAAGTAGGGAAGAAACAGTGATATCGTGAAGTTATCACAAATTCGTGACTGTGCTGGGTAAAAAAGTCATTTTCTCACTTTTTCATGAAAAATGTTTTTATTTGGCATCTTCCCTTTCAAACAATATTTTTCTCATGATAGCGACATTCTTTTTAATGAATCTTGAACATGGTGCGGTGAGGAAACAAAGACACGCCTGTGCTATTTGCTTATGTGGCACTGTGCAGTGAGAAAATGACATTTTCAGCCATGAGCGTCACGAGTTTGTGATCGCTTTATGATATTACTGTGCTGTATTTCCTTCTTAGTCCGCCGATTTCGTTGACCAATATATCAAAAGAAAGTCCACAAAATGCTCGTTCACCTCGCACCTGATTCATTATCAGGCTCATGTGTTTTCTTATTGAAAGCATATGATTTGTAAATTTAGCGATTTTCATATCCTAACCACTGTCCGCAAGCAAAATAACTGATGCAAGTTTATCATAGTTTATTGGAAAGCTGATACTGCATGCTCTGGAATGATGTATGGCACTTTGTTGTGCAACACGATTGCAGGGCATGAGAATTGATTGAATTTCGCCTTAATTTAGGAGGCTCGTTTTGTATTATCAACTCTGCTTTCTTGTGGTCTCCGTGGGACAGTTGTTAAGTGCTTGGCCTAATGATCTTCTAGTCCAGAGGTCGAGCCCCGAAAGTGTCATTAGAAGTTGTCAGAAAGGGCATCCGGACTAAAAGTACCACAAAGCTCCAGTAAAGTCTGACTGTGTCAGCATCGTCTAAGCCCCTGTATGGGGTAGTAGTGACGTTAAAACTTCATCATCCGCAATTCTTTCATGCTAACTGCCGAAATTCATAAATGAAAGCTAAATATTGAAGCAAACGGCGAATTGAAATATTCATTCATCGCCAAGCATTTATCTCAAACAAAATTTTCTTTCATTTCTTACAGGCTTGGGACTCCGGAAGAATGCGGCGGAGCTGTAGCATTTCTCTGCTCAGACGAAGCGTCTTATGTTTCAGGGGAGGTCCTTGGAATCATGGGAGCAATGCCATCTCGGCTTTGATATAAACTAATACAAATAACATATGCCCACATTGCCCACATTGTTGTTATCATAATACAAATCTGTTGCAATAGAAATCGTTTGACTTATTCATTTCACCATGGATAGCCGTACTGGAAAATTTTGTCTAAAACGATTCGCACAGAGTTGAAAGATAGAAATCACGACCTTATGAATGATAATTATGGGGCTGTGCGCGGTGTAGCGGTTCTTCTGTATGTACCGACTCTCGGGTCGGTGCACCGAAATCCTCGAATTTCAATCAAATTGATATTTTACTTTATAGCTTCAATTATAAATAATTCGTTCTATTTTCTTCTGTTATCTGAGTAACAGCGAAAAGGATAAGAAATCAGGAGAGAAAGATGTTTGAAGCATAGTTAATCCAACTGGAAGAACATCATTCATTTCCAATTATCACTTAATTTCAATTCAAACTTTAAATGAATGATGTCATGAAAATGAAACCTGAACTATGTCATAAAGTAATCGATGTAACTAAGAAAAAAGTGACGAATATTCACTAGGTGAAAATTATTATGGAACACCCCAAACATCCGTGGTTAAGGACATTCTGTTCTTCTACCCGCGTACATACGCACTGCACTAAGAGTCAGAAATCACTTGATCTGATGCTGTTAAAACATGGGAAATGTTTATGAATACGCACGGGCGAGCGTTTATAGTTTGCGCGTCGTCTACGGTTGTCTGCGCTACCGCTTGAACCACGGATGAACCACTAAGCATGTTCTGTCTTCCCTGAGCATGAAATTGCATAGAGGTCCTATCACATTGTTTAGCCTCTGATACACGCAGACGCATGACAGGACTGCCAACTATACAAACTTATATAACTTATATTGCAGCAATATCCCGCATAGCCTCGGATGTTTGGGGTCATGTGTAATTACGCGTGATTGAGCGTGGCATGTCACCTAGTGTTTTAATTCAAGCTCATGATAAATTGTTTTAGGCCACGAAATCCCTTTTCCCACGACCTCTGAATTCCGGAATCTCAGTGACTCTGCGTGTCCTGCTGTTGCTCATCTTACTGAGATATAGGCAGCACGCCCCGCGATCCGTTCTAATGATTTTTTGGCATCCGGTGACATTATCACATCACACGGACTGCTTGCGTATAGCTGATCTGTCGAGATGTTGACCTTGTATAGCAATTTGCTTCAAGATAGTTGCTACTTCGAATATTTCTACATTTCCTGATGTGGTCAGGTATTTTGAAAAAAGAATCATAAATTAATGAACTCTTCCCTTGCTGTTTTTATTTAAAAAGAATCGATTAAAAACCCGACGCTCCGTCCGCTATTGACTTAGTAATTCGATCATGCTGTCCTTTAATTAACATTTTTGTTGCATATCTGTATAATCTCCGCTTCCATCTAGTTTTAGAGAATTCTAGAGCTGTTAGAGATATGGGTTGATGAAAGTCACTTAACCAAGAATTATCAAAATAAAATTCAATTTAATTTTCCTACTGTAGGCCTAATTTGCATTAAATTCTAGAAAATATAGACATAATGAAGGAAAGAAACCACACCTAAGACATTGAAGCTTTAATCGACCATAGCACGACTGCCTTGAACGTGAAACAGATCATATTTTGCCTATGCATTAATTAAGTAGGCCTACTTCAATTCAACTTTTGAAATTTTCTATGTATATACCCGGGACGAGCAAACCGAATAATTTTGCTAGAAACTTGCTAGCTTTTTGCTAATTTTGTAAAAAATAGAAAATTTTATAAATTCCTACTATGTTTGCTAATTTTGTTAGAGGCCTACCAGTTTCCAAGCAAAATAATAAAATTATAAAAAACTTTTTAATTTTGTTAAATATTTATGAAATATTAGTCAAATTATCCTAAATGTCAGAACAAAACATTAATTAAATACATGTTTTCAGGTAAGATCTGATATGCCATCCAAAACGCAGTGTGTTGTCAGGAGCATTAAACTTTTGATTGACAAGAATCGATGAGAAATTGTCACAAAAGGCATTGATTCACTAATATCTCTCATTGAAGACCTGTGATTCGATGCTTGGTCAAATGAGCTTGAAAATAAGTTTCAGCACGAATGTAGCAATCAGATATTGTGTTCGAAATTGTATGTTTTACTTCCATATTGCTTGTATGAATCTTGTGTATTATCTTTGTGAAAACTACCCGATACGTCATGATATGAGCCTTAAATCGAAGAAACAGTTTAAGTCGTGTGAAATTTCACCGACTCTGAGATCCTATCGAACTGTAGTAATCGCTTCGAACTTGCTCTAATCGTTCTCAGGAAACGATAGGAATTCCCGTGACGAGAATCCTATATTGGGTGCTATATTTAGAAGTCTGCATAAGGCGCTCAGAGAGTTACTATCATTTCCCGATGTTTCACGAGTGTGTCACGAGCATGTTGCACGAGTTATCAGTTTTCATGATTATTTCTAAAGCATTACTTTATTCTAATGCATCCCAACCTCTGCAATTATCTAATTTATATTTCTGACCTATTCTGAGAAGGGATTATCATGTCTTCAAGATGGCGAGCCTCCCGACTTCGAACATTGCAAAGCATTTCTTCTCCGCGCGCTACGTCTCAGTTCATGGATTCCTCCTGTGGTGTGAGGGTGTGATTCAGTTCGTCGAAGTGAAAACTGACGGCGCAGTTTTCACTATTCATTGAGGATAATATGCATGTTGCCATCCTTTGTTTAAGATCATTAGCGTTGATATGAGTGTCCAGATGGAGTGTATATGGTGCGTCACTATTATTCAGACATGTGAGTAGCAAATAAATCGTATTTGTAAATCAGGTGTAAAAACAGATGACTTGAAAAAACATTCTAAGCCAACCATTCAAATTATAATGTCCTTCAATTTCCAAATAAAATGTGCATTCAGTTAAAGAATTAATCGTGTGATTCATCATGATAGGAGATGGAGACTTCGATCCTTGATGATGAGGCATATTTCCCAAAAATAGGGGTGGTAAATAAACATTAATTTCCTCCATTTAAAAAAAATTGCAAGCGTTCTCCGGATTCTCGAATAGAATCCGCAGCGTATGCGGCTGCCTTCCAGTGGGTGTTTCATTCGGGAGCTGGTCGGTACGATGATGATAGTGTGGTCCCTCATCAAATCGTATCAAATCATAAGTTAACTTTCTCTGAAATTCATCAGCATCGAGTATAGAGAGAGAATCCATATTCTATGGACAATCCTCACCATGACAGCGCGCACCGCTTAGCAATGTGCACAGCAGTCGTCCCATGCGTCATTGAATCTACTGAAAATCTATTCTTGAGAGAGAAAGGGATACTAAAAAGTAGTCCACCAATGTGGCATTGAAACTGTCCAAGATACATGACTGAAGTGAAGTGGTCGTGCTAAACATCAGTATCACAGGGCTTCCTTGGGACCACACTATTATCACTGTACCAGCTGATCGTATGGAAAAAGATTGAATCTTCTTTTAATTCGCTGATTGATACTGTCGATAATGTAGCTTGTGTGCACATCTAAACCGTCGTTTGTCAGGCCTACATGCAGGGTTGGCATATTTTTTTAAATACGAATTTTTGTGGTTTTTTTAAAATGTCAAATGCGTCACTGTATAATTCGGATTTGTGGAAGACATTTGAGGGTACCTTATTGTTACTGATTTCAGTTAATGGAGAAATTATTTGACATCAAATATCAAATCGGATTTTCTGCTTAACCGACGTATGTTGTCCACCGTGGGGAAAATGTGTCATGGATTAATTCGTGCTGTTGTAAATTATTGGGATGATAAAAGATACTAAGATAGTTAAAAATATCACCTGATATGATTCTTATAATAGAAGCTCGATCAAAACCTGTGTCATCTTAATATTTTTCAATTATGTTATTTTCTGTATGGCCTATTCCTTCTCTTATGTGCGTCAAACACATTCAATACTTTTTGTATCAAAAACTCTATTGTGCATTTCAGACCGCAATATCATAAATTTTTTATCAAAGAGATATCATAAATGGGAATTGATTGAAACTGACCAAACCAGCACAATTGATGGTAGAGGAGCAATTACGACAGTTCTGTAGGCTGACATCTGCTGATGAGGTGAGTCTTTAAATTATGTGATTCTTTGCCACTGCCTCCGAATGTTTTGGCTTTAGCAGCATTGAGTTTTTCTGCTGTTAATCCTTGGAGCATTTCGTAGCAGGATGACTTCGATCAACAGTTATTATAATGTATATATATGTAGGGCTATTCTTGTCACTGTCTCCGAATGTTTTGGCTTTAGCAGCATTGAGTTTTTCTGCTGTTAATCCTTGGAGCATTTCGCAGCAGGATGACTTCGATCAACAATATATTCACGGTAAATTTCATCAATGTTTTGCTACGGCGTAGGTTAACTGTAATTTTATCAATAGAATGTGAGCGGTCTGCGAACCCACTTTATGCGTCAAGATCAAACCGACAAGTTTTATTATGTGTAAATTAAACATGTTATAATTATAATGCAATATATTTACACATCGTTAAACTTAGTTTCATCTTGACTCATTAAGTGGATTCGCAGGATGCTCACATTTTATTGATAAAACTACAGTTCATCTACGATATATGTTGGGGCAATGTCTAGAAAACATTCTAAAAATGCTTTAAGATAACATTTTCATAATATTCTCATGCATTGTCACTTGAACATATAACATTTTTTGGAATGGAACTGTACTTCATCACATTGTGCAGTTCTGGCCTCCATCGCTGACTAAAAAGGCCCACATTTTCCGTGGAATACTAGAATTTTTCTGGGTGGCGTGGAATTAAGTACGGTACCAACAAATTTGTCTACTGAAAATCTTCCCGTCTCAAAGACGCTGTGAATTGATGGTGTTAGTGTTACATGAGCCTCTCTAATGGAACTTTTTAGTGCCTCAATAATAAGAATAACTTTGTATAGGCATTGGGTTCGTACACTTCGTCAAACTAATAATCCATTGATGAGTTATTGCGGTTATACTCGGCAATCCAAGAAATCATAGAAAGTCTTAATATATCGATTTCATATTAAAAATTACAGAATAATGCAAGAATCTGAACAGTCTCAGTTTCTACAGAGTCATTAAGCTTCAAAAGAATCATTTCAATTTCTCTTCCTTTGCTGTTAACCCTCCATTTCCATCGGCACTACGCTGGCAGACGTGCTTTCTCCAAATCTGCTTCTGTGACATTATGAAAATTGTGGCGCAATTCATCTGAAAAAGATGCAGCACATTCATCAAAATCTGTCCAACTAATTAATCTGCATACAGTAAAACAACATGGATAAGTGCAATTGAAAAACTTCAGACAGCATAATTCTCACACACTTCATGCAATAATTCTATTCACTGTGATTTTAAATAGATTTATGTTGTGAGCGAGGCAAGTTTTTCAATTACACACTGATTGCCCCGGAGAATCATTCATAGTGCTATCTACAATTAGAAGTGCATATAGACCCCTAGGCAACTAGAAAACATTTGAAAGTTCTTCAACCACTTTCAATTGATTATCATATCAGCGCATGCTTTCTTCAATCATCAGGAAGTTTCACACTGAGCCAACAAGCCGACGAAGATATGATTGTCAATCGTTGGTAAATCAAAAAACCGCTTTGATCAAATAAAAAGTTTGGTCCAAAGATTCGACCGTTCTTCCCTGCATAGTCAGAGTAGTAGGCCTACTGATGGCTTATGAGACGATGCGAAGTACCTGGATGATAGGACTACGTAGCTCTTAGTGCATTTCTCATACCATCAATATAAATTAATAGGTTGAGGCTAAACATTTCAAATGCTAAGCAACTAAAGGCTCAATTTAAAAAAATCAATATGCAATTCACGTTTCATCAGGGAATCAAACCTCATTCAAACATGCATTAGAAAATCAAGTGACACTGCAATAACGGCTTCGGTTAACGTGCATCGATCTGACATTACATCACTCAAGTCAACAAGAGACCAATTATATGACACATGCAAATAAATATGCAAGGGAAATGAAACTGCACATCATTTTATCATTATATTCACGATCTATCTATGTGGACGAACTCAATCCTTCGGACGGGCTTAAGTTTGTGCGAACACTGTCATCTCACATTTTCACATTATTTGATAGTTTGAAGTCAATCGACATGAGCCGACCTTACCTTACCCCCGTTTAACGTCTCTTTTCCCCAGGTGTGGGGGTGAGACGGCCGTCTTGTGTCGATTCGGGTGAATACTTCTTCTGCACTCTTCTCTATCTTGGGCGACAGCAGGATTGAGTCTCATCAGCTCCAGGTCTTTCCTGATATCGTGCGACCATTTCTTTATTTGACCTCCTCTGATGTTGGGTCCAGGGATTGCCTTGGCCATGGCGCTGTCGTTTCTAGCCAAACGAGTCATTTCTTCATTTCTGAGTGGCCATGTTTCAGCTGCATATAGCAAAACACTTCTCACACAGGACTCAAAGACATGGCCTCTACGCCGTAAAGAGACTCTTATTTGTGAGAATGGGCAGCAAATCGTGAAAATTCTTCCATGCAGATCTTATCGGGCGGTGACAGCACCAGAACATCCACCTGAGTTGTCTAACACATCGTCGAGGTAGCAGAAAGACTCCACCACCTCGAAAGCACTATCCCCGATTATCACCTCCTGGATTTGTGGATGAATGTCAGGAAGCCCACCCTTGCAGCGACGGCATTCAAATTGTGGGTCGTCGCGGAGGCTATGCAAGTTCGTACACCTGTGATGGATCCACCTTCGACATTTAGAGCAGCGAATAGAATTTCTGCCAACTCCTGTTCTGCACACTCCACAAGGGCATCTTCAGGGTCTTCAAGGGCTCCTTCACTGGCATCTTCGCAAATTTGCTGACCAGAACTTTAGTCTTATTGACATTTATCCGCATGCCTTTGGACTCATGGTTGAATTTCCAGCACTGGAAGCGAGAACGAAGGTCTTCAATCGAGTCGGCGGTGATGACAAGGTCGTCTGCATAAAGGATCTCACAAAGACAGTTTTGGCGAAAGTCCCGACTGATGGCCTCCATTACAATGTTGAACAAGAGAGGACCTGATCATAACGATCGCGGAAATATAAGATAGTGTATTCCGCATCAGAGGGACTTAAAACGACATACACAAGAAGTTGTAGGCTTAATGAAACTTCGAATGAAGATTTTAACCGGGTATTATTAGGCATTGCAAAGAAGTTGCCTTACCTTTTACCACGGGCTCGAAAACCTAAAAACATATTTTGCTGCCATTTCCAGTCCTCGAATGTTTTGATAGCATCTCATCATTCTCAATTCGTGAATTACGTCTCGCCGCACTACGGCATCTATAAATGTACCTCCATAGACGATCGAAGTTTAGAAAGCTGCAAAAGAATATCATCACGCAATATAACAGATATTGAGATAGAATAGAACAATAGAATATCATCACGAAGAATATCAATCCTTTTTACAGACATTAGTTTTGATATTTTGACAATCTGGTACATTGTAAATTATAATGAATATCACCATTTAATACAAATAGAAGATTTAGCATTTTGCATCATGATCGGAATTCGGTAATCAAATGATCAAGAAAACAAGTTCTTCGGATCCAATGTTATTTTAAAAAGTCTTAAATTTACAAGGCGAATTTTCGTGCCTTCACAGATATACACGTCTTCAGGCCAAAACAATAGCTAAAGCAACGTTTTATAAATCGATGATGAAAACAAATCACACCTATTCATCGCTGTCATTGCTCCCTTTTGCGTATGGCAAGCTTCAGCAAATAGCCGGTGGTGCCACTTCGTCTGCTTCGTCACCACCTTCGCATTCTGCCAGTTGATCACGTGATCCCAGCTCATTGAATGCTACGCCAGTGCCGATTTCTCTGGTTGAACCAAGATCTTTGGCCTTCCGAAGGATCCCGTGGAGCCCCATTGTACCCACGGAGTCGTGTATGAGATCGGGTTTGGGGACTGTGAGAAAGTATACATTGGTCAAACAAAGAACAGTCTCCGAACTCGAGTGCAAGAGCACCGAGCGGCATGCGGGTTGGTCAACCAGGGAAATCGGCACTGGCGGAGCATTCAATGAGCACGAAAATTCGCCTTGAAAATTTTAGACTTTTTTAAAGATAACATACATAGGATTCGAAGAACTTGCTTTCTTAATCAAGATTTAGAATGCATTCAAACATGACATGCACAATTTTCACTCATGCAACACAGGAAATCTATATCTAGAATCTTAAAAGCAAGTAAAATTGATGTCATTGAGGATTTGTGAACATACTGTTCAATCATAAAGATTCCATGAATTATTATTTTTATGAAAGAATGAGTTTGATTTTGAGGTCAATCAGCACTCGTATCATAAAAAACAATTTCATGTGTGAATGAAAGTTGAAATATGGAATCACAACAGCAGAATCAAATTTACGAAAAGTGGATACATATAGAATAATTAAAACTGTCGGTGTAATGAAACGTTATGAGCTGAAGTTTTGAGGAAGTGGATCTATAAAGAATAATCAAAACTGCCGGTGTAATGAAACGTTATGAGTTGAAGTTATGAGGAAGAATATTCAATGTAGTGGAGGATTTCAGCAACATGTAGCTCTACGGTACGCAAAAGTATTGAGAGAAAGACTTTTTGATTGACTAGCATTTATTATTAGACAGTTCCTTAAAATTCTGCACACATGTGAGAAAGTGACTGATCGTCCAATCTCTGTGTTGAGAATCGCTTACGACAATAAACCCAAGAAAAATGTGATTTCTGAATCAATAAATATAATCCAATGGTCTAAGACAGTTTCTTGGAAATGTCTCTCTAAGAGTGACTTTTCCTCTTCATCCTCCCAACGAAGTCATGTACAAAGGAACAAGTTTTTGGGGTAAGTAATTTCCTCTTTTTCATAATTGTAAGTAAAACATTGGAGCCACTTGCGCTGAAGAGTTAACAGCATTGGTCATGGGATTAGAAATATAATGCAAACAGCAATTTGACCAACTTGGATGGTTATTAACAATTACATGTAAATGCGTCGCTCATGGTGTCTAATCATGTTAGCTATCTATGATGCTTTTATTCAAATCCGAATGTTCATTTCACGAGCGAAGGATAGTCAGCTATCTGTGGTAACTATAGATTTTTCTCTCATTCAGTCTGAAGTTTTGTGTCAGAATTTGACGGAACTGCATCGAGATGAGCAGGAAAGCAGACAAATCAAATCAAATCACGTTTATTGAAATTCACAAAGGCGGTGAAAGTTTACAAATCCATCATAAGATAAAGATAAAATAAAAAGTACAAGTAAAAATCATGCATGGAAGCACTGCACAAAAAAGCATGAAATATTAGCGACCGTACTTAATAAAAGATTCGCTGTAACGACGAGTTGAAGCATAGGGTGCGGTAATACTATATGGATTTCTACGACTTGTACATCTCTCTTTGAATAAAACACGCAAAGGATGATCGGTATTGACTTCAATCTGCCTGAACAAACGATTACAGAGACTATCAACAGCATTAGATAAGTCAGAATATTCAAAATTGGGAAAAAACCGTGCAGCACGACTCTCAACTCTCAACAATTTACGAAACAAATATTTTGGCAGATTACAGAAACAATGAAAAGAAAAAGTTAATAAAGAACGAATAAAACAAAGGTAACATTTAAAAATTAGTTCTTCGGAGCAATTTGCTCTCTTCAGATTACGCAAAATGAAAATTTTACGATAACATTTAGCAGTGGTAAGTCTAACATGTTCATTCCATGAAAAATCACACGAGAATGTAACACCGAGCAATTTTACTGATTGTACTGCTTGAATAGTAACACCACTTTCAGAGACAATGTCAGTTAAACTCAAATTCTTCTTGGTACAATAATTCATAATGCAACTTTTCGAGACATCAGTGGAATTACAAAAGCACAAGTGTCTGCATCCATATTTATTTTAAAAGCACAAGATCCGCATTTATTTAAATAAGTCTTTGTCCGGACGCGTAGTTCATTTGGGGTGAGGGCCTACATTACGCGATAAGTAGTGATGCAAATGAAAAAATTTTCCAATTTTTCGGTGATTGACGTTTTTGCCTTAAATCATTGTTTTGCAGACTTGTTGTAGTCGTTTGTTACGTAATATTCAAAGACCAAAAACTTCTCTACCCCGGGATGTTAACTTTTGGAACCAACTGCACCTTTTCCATGTCTATTTCAGATATTTCCAAATGAATTTCAGTCGTAAGATGGATTTCAGATTTCTCTAATTAAATTTCAGATATTTGTCGGAAACTGAACTTTGAAAAGATCTTAAATTCAATTGGAGAATCTTAAATTCATCTGGAAATGTCTGAAATTAACTTGGACAGATCTGAAATCCACTTGGAACTATCTGAAATAGAAATGGAAGATGTCCTCAACGAAGATATCGGGCAATTCCCATACGCCAGAGGATAGCAGCTATCATATTTTTGTACTCATCAGTTTCGAACTACATGTATCTCACGAGTTTTCAGTCTTTATATCTTCCAATATGGTCGTTCATGTAGGCTTAATGCTGCGTGTACTATGTGCTATTATTCTTCACATATTCATCAACACATGCAAAATTTTCATCACTAATTAATGCTGCATAATAACGCTTAATTTTAATTCAAGCTATAAGCAAACTCCAAAATAATGCGCATGATTTATTTTTCTCCAGACGCTTCTCATTGCATGAGAAAATGCTTGTAAAACAAGATTCACGTTATCCCAAACGGTGTCTGTGTGATTAGTAATTGCTAATCCACTGGCGGCAAAGGAATCCTCGAAAATCTGCGGACAGGATTCGCATTGTTACGATTGTTTTAATCGAAATAATGATGAAATCAACAGTTTTAGAGCTATTCTATTGGTGTGTCTGTCTCGGTTGTGCGGTAGTAAGCGCACGAATTATAGGGGCTATATTACAAAAAATCAAAATTTTCCGTGGAAAATTTTTATCACTAGCGATAAGTAAAGGCTGAGAAACTGATCTAAAGTTACCGTCTCGCATCGCGTCGAAAAAAGCAATTGATGCCAACGACAGCTGTGAAATGCCGCATTACATTTTGCCGTAAACATGCAACATGCTCGCATGGACATCAGACGATTGATCAAAAGCATTATTTCCGATGAATGTTGTTTTCGGAACATTTAAATCTCTAATAGATTATTATCTGTGACCATTGGTAAAACTTGAAAGTTCGATGATCAAGGCAATACCTGCCGGTTTCTCTCTTCATAATTTCAGTTGATTGAAATTGAAAATGTACCGGTGCCCGGTGCTAATCGATCTATTGATGGACGTACTACGACAATAAAAGATTATACACGTGCTTATTCCTCGAGCACAGGACATAATATCGGATGTTCATCGATAATTTGAACTGGTAATGAATTGATTTTCTTCCTACATGAATGAAGTAGGAACCGGGTATAAAGCCGACCGGGCCAACGATTTTCAAGATAATTTTCCTAAACGTCCTCTTAAACTTGAATTTTCTCTTGCACTTCATATTTCACTTATTCTCTAGATATTTTCTGCTTCCTTCTTACAATCGAGTTCAATTTATTCAAGTTGCAATCATGTCTTTCGCCAAAGCTGGTTAGAAATGAGCTTCCCAAGCATTTAAGCACGTTCTGTACAGAAACCGTCATGAAAACCATTTCTGTGAGATTTGACAGAATTTTTACTGCATTATAATTAGCTTAGTCTAATTAATCGATGTTGATAACGTTACGTTTATGGTAATTTCTTTTGCGGATGCTAGTCAGAAAAATCGAGCATGTATCCACAAATTTCAAATCATGAATAGGCATATTTACGATTAGGCTGGATTACTGCCAATCTGGGTCCGTCGTACCTTCGGGAGCATCTTTTACATATTTATGGGAGTTTCACATAGTCATAGCTATGAGTCAGTTATCCATGTATATAATGATAACTGACTTATTTTTAAAGACAATATTTTCATTGTAAAAAATACGGCTTGATAGTCAAATTATAGAAAATTGGTTGCATGAAACTTTGCCTATCATTTATTTCATAAGAAACTTACAGAAGCTTTCTTATTCATCCACCCATCCAAGGCACGAAGCCATAGTATCAAGCTAGTGGTGGGCAGCCTTCACACACACTCATCTCCCACGAGGGTATGAGTAGAAATCTCTGATGAGAGCAATGGTACAATCCGAGGCGGACAGACTCGAGCCCTGGACCTTCTGCACTTCCGCACCGACGTGCGGCCTTTAACCAACTGAGCTATGCTGACACCACTTAAATGCACTCATTTTTTCAGGAACAACATTTTGATAGTTGTATTGTAATACAAAGCTATAGTAGCTCTGTTCACAACCAATCCTCGTTTGTCATAACATTCAGAATCGTTTGGTCTTAAAGCTATATACATGTAGATCGGAAGAGTTGACTTCGATCATAATCAATTTCCTCCACTACACTGCTACAAAATTCTGTTTTATATAAGATGGGTCCCAGAATATTCCATCAAGCCGATCAATTAGTAGGAAGATTAACAGACGTATTCAGTATTATGTAATTATGATACTTAATGGATCGAATAGAGATTATGGAAGCAACAACCGAATTCCGCGGGGATATTAACAATAACGAAACATAGTATCTCAAAATAATGGAAGACGAAGTGATCTCATATCTGAAAGCAGTTAGGACATCAAACATCAGGATGGAATCACACGCGAACCCTAAAAGGTGACAAGATAATGATGTAGAAAAAGATCTGATAATTTTAAACATAAGTAATATTGAAGGAAACATGCCGAAAAAGTGAAAGAGAGCTGAAATTGTTTATCTGCAAACGAAAAGCTGGCATCAGAAGCAAATGAGAAGCTAATCGGCCAGTCAGTCTTTTGACCTACATCCCGGTGAAAAAAAATGTCGGGATCTGTCGGTCCACTGTCGGGAAGCCGGCTTCCCGACAATGAACCGACAGATCCCGAGTTTTTTTCACCGGGATGTTCGTAACAATTTCCTGTTAAGTATATCGGAAGAAGACCTCAATGGACTCTCAAAAGAAACCCAGAGAGCAAACTGATTTTGATAAATATTTACAACAGTTAACAAATATTAAAAGTTTACAATAATTTGATAAATATTTTAATAATGTGATAACTTTTTCGCAAAAAGTGATACTTTCTTAATTGAGTAATATAAAAAGCACTGCTTTAAGTGGCGAAGTTTATATTCTGAATTTTCGCCTACCTAGATCGCCTCAAATAATACTAGGGGAACTAACCTTAACAAGCAATTTTGAAATTTAGATATATATGACATAGTTCGAGCATTGAAAAATGTTCATATACTATTGAAAGATAGGCATACGTCGGTAATCAGTGAATCATAGTGTCTCAGGCATAATAATCATGATAATAATTCAGAGCATTGAAAAAGCACAAAGAAATAGTTCACTTCATAGGAATAAGACTGTCAAAATTAGTCATTTTTTACATGAATTGATTTGTAGGTGATATCTGTGTATTAGTTGTGCTTCTATGAGGCATATGTTCGTGTCATCTCGTTCACGTGATGATACTTTGGGTTTGTGCTGCTCGCGTTGCAGTAGTTCGATTATAGAAGACGTTTCTTCTGCGAAATGCACTCTAATTCTGACACGGAGCGGATCCGGAATTGTGCTTCCAAAAATGGAAATGTTGACATGCATTGACTATCTTGTAAACAGACAGTTTAACTAAAAAACATATTCAATTGTTTTTTTTATTTGACAAAGTAACTGTTACTTTCAAACTTATTTTCTTTCTTAGGGAACTTCGCAAGGTTGCGATGTCTGAGTTAATTTGATATAAAGATCTTTATAATTCAAACTTGATTATTATCTGAAATGAAAGAACATTTTCACATAGCACTTTTCTTAGCTGCAGAGGACTGATTCTTCTTCTTTTCCTTTTCTTTTGTTTTTTCCAGTTTTGTACAAAATTTTCGGGATAACCATTTAATCTCGGTGTTATCAGAATTGATTGAAGTACAATGTTGCTCTGCAATCGGATTTGTGCATTCATTCAGAATACATGCGTTTTCTTCGCTTTTCATTATTGCATGTTTTTGTTGTTGGACATTGGCTGAGATGTTAGTTTAGAAAGATATCCTTCTTCGTCGGATTTTGTATTATTAAAATGACATTTCACTGCGATGGATGTGGAGAGTGCAACGCCCAGGAGACTTCAATAATTATCATTTCTTGAGAATTCTATCTTAAACTGGACATTTGTTACACTTCATCACTGATAATTGCTATAGAATTCTAGACAGCTTCTCTGCTCTTGGTAAGCACTTATTGTACGCCTGGCGT
This sequence comes from Prostheceraeus crozeri, assembly GCA_907163375.1. Classification (NCBI taxonomy): domain Eukaryota; kingdom Metazoa; phylum Platyhelminthes; order Polycladida; family Euryleptidae; genus Prostheceraeus; species Prostheceraeus crozeri. The sequence goes on from CAJQUW010015056.1 coordinate 63,907, forward strand.
CTGAAGTCCAGCTTTCTCTGGTCACGGGCATGGTCACTGTGGTACATGCGTCAGTTATTTTTATTTCATCATGCTTTTGCATTGTGGAATTAATCTTGCTTCATTCACCTGCCATTAGCAAAGCCGTAAAACGAAAATTCTGTCAATTTAATATTATGTTTGCATCAGTACCCGAAGAAGTTTTTTAGTTCACATGAAGCACGAAGCAATTTAAGTTTTCAAGCAAACAATGACGCAAGTCACACATATCATGCTTTGTTTTACTCTATTTATTTAGTCTTCTACTGTATACAGTTTCATTGGGTTTGATGACTTGTTCAACTAGGACTTGGTGGTACTTTTTCCTAGACCTACTGTACATTTTTTGTTAGAAATTTCAGCCATTGTTTTATGATTTTGTAGATATTCTGTTCTCATTAAAATTTTCAATATGATTACCTATAGAGTCTCCAAAAATGTCAACCATGCACAGAAATTGTACCCACAAGAACTTATTCCAGATATGGAATAATCTTTCGATTTGATTAGGCTAAGGAATTTGTGTTGACCCAAGCGACGAGAGATCGTAGTGATCATAACAACACAGAAGTAAATCAAGCTCCTCTTTCTTTTCAGGTTGATTTCTATTAGCGCTAAAATTATGCAGAAGCTGATGGCACTTCAGCGTCTCGCGCTTTCAAAGATCGATAGAATTAAGGTGGACCTTAAAAGAAGCAGCAGCTTGATTTTTGCTTTGCTGCTATAAAAATTCAGATGAGCTAGAAATAAAGGAATCTGAAAATTTTATTTGAGATAAAGTACGTTTAGCTACATGCATACGTTAGTGTTTTTTTAACTGTTTAAGAGATAGTTCGTAACATTTATGTCACATAGCATGCGCATAGGTAGGAACTCTTCAAATATGTTACATATATCATGTACATGTTCCAATAGTGATATTTTTCTTTCGATTGATTAGGTGATTTCTTCTATAGAGTGAATGCATCGTTAGTGGTCAATTTAGGCCTATTATAACCAACCGGACGACCGGTCTTCAGAACATAAAAAATTGGCTCGACGCTTTGAAACTGATTATTTCATCGTATCAAACTAACTTTTCTCGCGCTACATAATTTCTTTATGTTCTGATTTGGTTGATGATTTATTGAGATGATGTGCTCCTGAAACTCTACATCAGCATTTCTCAACCCCCGGTTCGCGGAATAAAGTCAGTCCCCGGGACAGGTCAGTTTAGTCCGCGAAGTAATGTGAAATAAAGAACGCTTTTGATATAAACACGCTTAATAAATGGTGAATTGATTATCATAGATATGATTATCATAGAAAGCATCTGCAGATCATGTGCCTTCAAATGAGGCTGCGCTGACACAGCTACGTGGTTAATG
>CAJQUW010015057.1:0-181545 GCA_907163375.1 Prostheceraeus crozeri
TTTCCAAAATTATTTTGGGCTAGTGCACGTTTCTGGCTGTTGCTATCAATATATGGTTTGAGGAAGGCTTTCTGTCTAAATTTAATAATAATTTAATAATTTTAAAATCATACCCATTTCTAAATAAAATTTTAAGATACTAAAGTGAACTAGATAGTTTTCCTTATCATATTGGGTGAGTAAAAGTTTGCGGCCAGGCTTATAGTCAGGTTGACCGCATGATTCTAAATCTTTATGAAATTGTTTCATAAAGTCGGAAAACATATCTTTGGTCACTTCACCTGATTCGGGTGCGAGTGGAAAATCTGCGGTTTTATGTTTAATATTATTTGGATAGATTAGTTCCATCTCAAAATAATATCCCCAATCACCTTCATCTGGAATTGCTAGTATGTTAGAAGGGTTGAAGAGATGCTGAATTTCACTATCATCTAACCAGCTAAACTCAGAGTGAGGGAGTGGTTTGGATAGTGAACTACCATATAAATTATTTTGGTCATAATACTTAAGATGAGTCTGATCATTGCCTACTAATTTTGATTTTAACCTATGTTTATTTACAAATGTGAGACCACCGCGAATTCCTCGCTCAAATAAATTATACATCTCTGGATCTTGTAAGAGATGAATGGTCTCACCAGTCATTTTAAAAGCTGACTTAAATGACATGGCTGGCAGACTGACAAAGTGGACAGGATCTAATTTATCTTCTTCTAATGCCACTCGTGGAAACTCCTGAAATACATCAGCCAGCAAAAATACATCTAACTTAAGATAGGCAATCATATATTCGCCAAATGTATGGCAGTCAAATTTTATCCATGCATCTTGTGCATGATCATAATCTTCGGTCTTACATTCTGCGATGGTCAAATCATTTTTAAATTTATCTATGGGCGGAAGAGAAGTCTCGCCGAGTTTACTAATTGCATCAAAATATGCATATGGAAAGACTCCTTTCCGTGTGATGACTTCATTAGTTAAATTTGGATATTGTTTCTTAAGATTTTGTGTTAGTGGAAGAGACTTTAGATTTTGTACGAGAGAGGCCAGTGATGCAGTCATAAATTGGTAGGAATCTAAAAATTTTATATCAAAATAGACCGTCTTATTTTCTTTGGTTTTATCAACGGGTACTTTTGCTGTCATGGCCATAAACTTTTCTCTCGTTTGAGCTATTACATCAAACTTCCACTCTTTCATTTGGCCTAAACCTCCTTTTATTATCATATGGCTATCATAGCCCTTAAAATTATGGAAAATGACGGGTAATGTACGCCGTTTCATCCTAAGTGAAAAATTGCATTTTGAACATAGTGCGTTTCTAAATTTACCAGTGATGTGATCATGGTCGCGCACTTTCTTAATCTTATCATCATCAAATGTTTTCCTACATTTGAGGCAAACGTTGCAACTATCAAATTTTGCTTGATCATCTGCTGTCATATGCAATGATCTGCGATAGAGTTCACCATCATACTTTTGTTGAAATTTTACAGCCTGTTCGAGGAATTGTAGGAATTGATAAATACAATCCTCACCTTGCCAGACGTGCATTTTACTTTTTCTATTTTGGAAATGGTCATGCCATACTTCATTGCAGGAAATGGCTGCTGCTCGATGGGTGTTATGATCGATATAGCATTCGATGTCAGCATAGATGACACGAAGAGGACTTAGCTCATCGCTATTCTCTCTATATGAAAACTCCTTATCTTTGGGCATGCGCTCCATTTGTAGTTAACCTCGCTTACACCATTCGTAATGAGTTTCAAATTTGTTTTTACTCCTAAAGTTCCGAATGCATCTGTCACAGTAATAAATCTCTGATGAGCTAGAATTTCTTAAGTGGTGGTATAAGCGAGAAATTTTGGGAATACCGCAGCAGTGCCATTCCTCACTATCATCCTGTCTTACTAATAAAAGGTTGACAACGTGGTCATAACAACTCGAACGCGAGTTGTAGCGGACACCCTTCAATCCCTTTTCCCAAACATGGAGAACTATTTTGATGTTGTTCAATTTTTCAAATTCTTCTATATCTTTAATTTTCATATCTTCACTATTGCAGTCATCAAACTTTAATTCATTCTCCCACTGTTGATACCTACTCTTACGGTATCGGCTATTCTGTACATCATTATAGTGGAGAATGGAGAGGACGGCATACTTGAAACATTGCGATTCGCAATCTACAGAAATGACTGCTGCTTAATTTTTTAAATTTTTCGGAAGTTTAAAGGAGCCTCGTCCAGAGTAGTTCTCTAATAAAGTGATTTTAATCATGGCGGTCTCAATACCATCAAAAACGAGACCACTATCACGCTCGTTAAATTTATCTATGTTTAATTTTAACCCTTGGATATGAAAATTTATCCAAGACTCGCAGTCTACAACTTTGGTTGCAGGAGAGAAGGGTATGTAAAACTCCAACCTCTCTACTATTTGACCAGTATGGTGGTCAATTTTCACATATTTTATTTTGAGATAGATGAGCGCCTTCATTCTAAAATTGACTAAATTGTTGAAGAGCGCACCAATCAAAGATGAATTTTGATGAAACCATTCTTCAAAGTCAGTAATGGTTTCTGAGGATTCCATCTGGTACTTCCTCACTAAATTATTTATCGACACTTCAGAGAGTCGGATAGAGGAGGTGCTGTTGGTATAACTATCGTCACTGTGTGTATGTCGAAGTCTATGTGAAGATAGTTCAAAATGTGACTCAAAAGAGTGAATGCATAAATCGCAAGAAAAGGAGACATTGTTAACAGAATCATCCCCACCTTCGAGATTGATGCTGACTTAGGTCTACAAACACCTCGCTTGATGTGTCGGGTGAGATCACGCTTCCTCGTGAAGATGTGTCCACAGTCAGCACATTCCCGATCGTTGCATTCCCGCGACAATGTTGACATGGACTCGCTCGAGATGGGACTGGTATCACCTGAAAGAGAAATCATTCTATCATCTCTGTTCAAGTCTCAGTGTATTGTTACAACCTACCTTGACTCAACAATTCTAAACTTTCCTCGAGAAGGGAGGGCGTTGGTGATGAAGTTGATGCCTGAAATTGAGGAAGATGCTATTAGCCACACGTTTGAGGGAGATGAGTGAAGAAATTTTCAACTTACCATTTCAACGAAATTATGTTTAAGGTTGATTCTTCAACAAGATAGAGACTTCACTCAAATAATACTTCTCAAATTTGGATTTTACTAGAGAGCAGCTCACTTGTACGCCTCAAATATAGAATTCGCTAGAGAACACTTTACTTACACGTCTCAAAGACAGAGTGAAATGACACGGATGTCACTTTACATATATACTTTCATATTCATCATTCATTGGCTGTTGATTTTGATTGGTTGCTTGTTTATACTTAAGAATTAGGAAACATTTCGAAGTTATTATTCACAGTCAACATGACAAGCCCTCCAAAAACACCGAACACAAAATTCTCTTCTCCATGCTCAACACCAAGGGCGCTCGTTGCACCAAACGCTCCAACGAAGGGGAAGGTAGAGAAGGTGTACCGACTCGACAATATCAGAAAGTTGTCATTAGCAGCGGATGACGAAGAGGAGAGTGCATGTGAGAAGGAGTATCCCGACTTAACAGGCGTGAGGTGGAAGCATCTGCAGTACGATATTGATGATGTGATGGAGATCACCAGCACCAAATTCCTCCACCAATTATGGGAATGGTACACCCCTAACTCCCAGCCACGAACTATGGCGGAGTGGGAGTACATCGAAAAAGTGAGGCTCGCGGTAGAAGAACGGTTGAAGCAAGTGAACTGTTTTTGTGATCTATGTGAAGCCAGACTCTGGGACGATATTGACGATGAAGACCTTTTGAAATACATGCCATAATAAATTTTTATTTCGTATTATCTTTGCTTTCATACTGACTTACTTGAATGGGGCTTCAGTGGATGATTTAACCATGTATACTTTTTCATTTGGAAATAGTAGCACATTTGGTTTAACTTGCAATTCTTATAACATTTCATATGGATGATAATGGTAGATGAAATAGTGTTAAATAAAATTAAGATAGTTTACATGATTCTGGGATAGCAATCGACTGCGATCCATGTGTAAAGAGCTTGTTAGACTACGGAAGAGAGAAGTGTGTTATGTTGCGTGTGGCGCGTGAGTGTCCTCCCATTTCATTTCATTCATCAATTCATCTCATTGATAGAGACAGGTAGAACTCATGGTTCTCATAACGTATGCAATGGATAGTTTATAAGGCAACCTTCGACAGTTGGCTAAATGTCGCCCTGGCGCGAATGCATACTACGTTGAGACAGAGGCAATCACTTGCAAACATGACGCAGAGAGGTTTAACAAGATTGACCATTGCCGAATGTCCCTTGCGGTATACATAGCTACGGGTTTCAACGCCGCCCTTTACAGGAACGCCCGTCGAAAGGAAGTATTACACCGAACCTCATTTGCAACGTTCAAGTTGACTGATAGCAGATTCAACTTAATGATAGTATTCGCCAGTCTGAAGTCTGCCCATGACAAACCGCGAGGAGGTTCTATCATGTCATGCCCCATGGTGGCCCCATAAGGACCGTTTGTGTTGTTCTCGGGGTGCGTGATAGGGACTCAGGCTTGCTGTTTCGACTGCGGCTCCGGCAACGGGGCGAGTGGTCGCTTCTCTTGGATGTCTGTAAAGAAAGAAGTAGTGAGTTATCATCTTACATTTTAATTTTGTCATTTTTACTTACAGATCTTCTCGGACGCTTCCTCATAAAGGAAATTCGAGATCGGATCACGATGATCGAAGGTGAAGTGTAGACACTTCACCGCTTTCTTCACCCGAGAGTAGCATTTCTCCCCTCTTCCACGCTCGTACAAGAGAGGAGTTTCTGCTACTCTCCCCTTTCTAATAGGGATGTGCAGACGACTGAAACGCACCCTTCGATCGCGATCCACCAACTGCGCCGAATGGTGCAGCTCGTTGCTCGTCTCGACCACCTTAGCCATCTGCACACGGAGTCTCTCCACTTCCTCCTTCAACCTTCGTATCTCCTTCTCCCTATTTTCCCTCTCTGCTAGCAAAGCCTCTTCTCTGGCTTTCCCCTCGAGAGTCGTGAGCCTCTCGTGCTCCAACGCGCAATCCCGCTCGCTTAATCTCTCCTTCACCTTCTTCATCTCTCCGGCCACGTTCTTTAGGTCCTCATACTTTGCCTTGTATGAGAAGGCCTCCTCCTTCAACTTCTCCACCTCTTTCTTTAGTTTCTCTCGTTCGGCGATCACCGGCGGGCGCTTGACAAAATTGCGACATTGCGTTGCAATTCCGCTCGCAGTCACGGCTGCACGGGTCTCGCGATCGAGGTCGACGTCCTCGATAGGTTGCGACTGTAGCTCTCCCTCCTCCTCCTCCTCACTATCGCTGCCTGACAGCGAGCTGTCGCTACTAAGTGAGGATACAGCGGCAATCGCTTCAATGGCGGATTGTAGCTCAGTGGCCTCAGTGGCGAAGAGTGAACTCCGTACTTGTTTGTTGGCGGATTGTAGCTCCAAAGAACGGAGATCAGTGGCGAAGAGTGAACTCCGTTCTTCTTCACCTACTTCGCCTGTTTGACACTCGCTGCGTTGTGAGTGCCAATCCTCCAGCCGCTCACTTAAGCGACTGACTTTGTGGGCTCCGCAATAGTAGCGAGCGACCCCTATCTGTTTCTTGCTAGTGCAAGCGTGTTTCTTGAAGGCGTCAGCTCGGAATACCTTCCGGCATTGACACAGTTTGAAACTGGTCTTGACATTATTGTATTTCGGCATTTCTGAAGCGAAAAACGGAAAACAATGATTTTACACTTAGTGAGGAATGATAGATTTGAGTATAGTAAAAGACACTCGATCCCGTCGACAGCCCGAAGGCCTTGTACTGGTCACTAGGGAAGTGAAAGATCTTCCCCGATACCCGCTATTTACAGCTTAAGACATCATTGTCACTGCCCCGAAGTGGTAACAGCAACGCCGAGTCAAAGGTAGTGAACAGTAGCTGGGATCTAGCCCCTCAAAGCTGCCTTAGACTTAGTTAAATTTGAAATCTGATAGCAGATTTGAACTCAGCATACTTGAAACCTTGAGGAAACATCCCAAGTCATTGCTTTGATCAGCTTGATAGCAAGCCGTAGAGAGCTTGATTCACCAGCGTTTTGCAATGGAGATGTTTAGAGGCCACCCATGACAAGATAGCTAAGACTCAACCGATTGGCGTTCAAAGTGCTACATTGAGAACTGTGTCAAATGCCCAACATGAGACATGAGTTGCCCTAGCGTTTTCGGTCTAAACTATGACACGCTCCCTTGCTACACTTATCACTACGGCATCGTCCGCCGTCCCGAAGGAACACCCTGTCAGTGGAATATTACAGCAAAACTCTCCGTGTCTTGCTCGCTTTCAGTGAAAAGCCGCTTATACCATAAGAAGACTGGCTCAGACATCATTAAAAATGCTTTCATTGACTTCAGCAGGGTCGAAAACCCCAGAAAACCTCCAAAACTAGTGAATTTAAATTTTCAACTTTTTAGCACCACTTATGAAATTTTATAAGTAGTCTATTACTTAGGGCAGGTCAATAGCGACCGAACCTTTTTGAATCAAGTCAAACGGACTTGTAGAAGCAAAGTTACAAGCCTTTAAAGTTTTGGAGTCTTTTATGGCCTGGAGACGAAGGCCATCTCCTGGCTAACCTCTAAGTCTGACGCCTTAGCTGATATCAGCAATGAAATTTTCTAAGTCGATTTCTTACAAAAACCCGGAATTTGGAATGTCCGAAGCTATCATCGGAGCTCAGAGAGACGACCTACCTTTGAGAATCTCTCGTCTTAATGACAAGTCTCTGTCGGTTCCCAGCTTATATAGTGTGTGGCGATCAGCTGATGACGTAATACCCATCATCCAAACACTAAAAACGCTTCTATCGCCGATTCTAGAGGTCCGATTGAGCTGGAAATACATCATTTCCAAGTAGAATTTAACACTGAATCCGAATCCGGCCTCCGTTTTCCCATCCGATGCTTCGTTTTTGCTCTACAGCCCACAGCCATCGCAAAAATTCTAACTCGTTTCTTCGAAAAATGTTGAAAATTTTTTCTCTCCGATTGACTTGAAACTCACCATGTTGATAGAGAATTTCATGCTGATTCCAAATCTGAAATCCGTTTTGCTCTCCGATGCTTCGTTTTGACGCTACAGCACAAAACGTCCAAAATTCTAACTCTGTCGTTTTTCGCCAATCTCCCAAAATCTTAAATGGCGTCTCACATCTAAACGAAGGCAGATATGAACAAGCCGTTTCTTTCAGTGAATTTGTCTCACTCTTAGCTTTCAAACGAGCTATTGCACGACAAAATCCGTCCACTAGAAGCAAAGTTGGAAGTTCGGTGCCGGGGGGGGGGGGGGGACGTCAGCGAAAATTTTTCTCTCCGATTGCTTTCAAATTCACCATACAGATGCAGAATTTCTCGCTAAATCCGAATCTGGCCTCCGTTTTCCCATCCGAGCACTGCTTCCACTCGAAACATCCCATTTTCAACCCAACATTCATCGGATTTCACGAAAATCATAACACACTATAGCCTCAAGTCAAAACCTGGCGGTCGCCCAAGTCCACCACAACCTCTGTCGTTCCAGAGAGGGGGCGCGCCGGTCGGGTGTTCGCCGTTTTCTTACTACTCTCGTTCTTCCCATGCTTGATTCATTATCATACTCACATGTTTTCTTTTCGAAAAATTTCGATTCGTAAATTGAGCAATTTTCATATTTTGAACACTGCTCAGCAAATGCAATAGCGGATGAAAGTCTATCATAGCTCATTTTAAAACTGAGAATGCAAGCTCTCGAATGATGCATATCACGTTGATGTGCGACACGATTGGAAGGCATGAGAATAGAATGAATTTCAGCGAAATTAAGGTGTTCTGTTTTTTATGATCAGTGCTAGTAAATTTAGAGGCTACCCACTGGACTAATTTGTGTGCTGGAGTATTATTCATGCATTGATCTGAGAGGTTCATCGTAATATTTTACTCATAATTAGATGAAACAATCTTAAGCTATCAAACTAGCAAAGTTCTGACACAAAGTACCACCAATTTAAATGTTTAATTGGTTTTAATAATGAAAGCAACACAATTGACTTCAGGTGTTTAATACCCGAGCGCTTTCGTGGCCTCTTGTCAAGGGTGGACGGCCAAGTGTGAACATGTACAGAGATGGCTGAGAAACATTCAATGATAACTGCCGCCACTGACACCAACCAATCAGTGCCAAGGTAAAGACAATGAATAAAGGAACTCATTATGTACACATAAAACAGGTCGCCTCGCAGCTATGTACAGTGCTTCCAATCAATTTTTCAATCCTATCAATTTGGCACTGATTGGTTGGTGCCAGTGGCGGCAGTTATCATTGAATGTTTCTCAGCCATCTCTGTACATGTTCACACTTGGCCGTCCACCCTTGACAAGAGGCCACGAAAGCGCTCGGGTATTAAACACATGAAGTCAATTGTGTTGCTTTCATTATTAAAACTTATTGGAAATCGGTGCTTTACAAGGTTAATTGGTTACCAAAAATTGATCCAAAATGACTTTTCGGATCATAAGAACTGAAGATGCGAAAATGCGTAGCTTGCAGATGGCTGAGTAAAAAGCGTCAAGATGCTCTTCAATCTTGATTTCACGATCTCGTAATGAATACAAAATGCCTTGTAGTATCGCACGAGGTGTAGATTATCTTATATAGCAGAGAGTGTCGACTCAAAAATCTGTATACAGTGAAAATTTTATATCAAAAGATTCAGTATTTTGCTTAGATAACGCTCCTGTGGTCTAAAGCAATATTTGATCACTTTTTAAGAAGCTAAATTTTTGCAAATTCTCCTTGTGTTCATATACTATTGACGTGAACACGATGTCTAAGTAGTATGCAACAAGTTGGATATCAAAAAAGGAATGAACATTTATTAACAAGCATTCTAATTAATAGGAAATTAAGCTGATTATCAAGGGGATTTCATTAACCGCATTATAATGGAAGTTTCTTATTGTGCTTTCTCGCCTGAAATTTCAAGTTTTTATTCCATTTTCATCGACATGATTTCGTGATTCACTAAATTCATGTTTCATTTCTTGAATCTGAATTATAATGTGAACCCTATTATTGCATACTTTTAAGTTAATTAGGTTCATTGTCTTTGATTGTGTTATATTGTTCTACCAGTCGCAGGTAGCCTGTGATATGATCACACTTGAGAAAATACTCTTGAGGTTGAGCATGAAAGTAATAGCAACCCATCGAATTGCTAATTTAGACATTGCATCTCCAAGGTTGTCATGACACGGAGGATCTGTAAAATCCTATAATTCCTTCTGTATTGCTGTCATGATCAATCATTTGCGTGGTAATTTCTTCAAGACTGCAATAATTTGCATATCTCACATTTGGTATCAATAGCCAATTGTGTTCAACTCGAGTTCATTTGATTAATAAAATCGAAACTGTATGCACATTGGGGATTTAATTCATGCAGAGTTTCTACTCTACCTAATATACTTACTCTATGGCAAGCAGTTAGCTCTAGGCATGTCAGTAAATGCACAATCAATTTATCAACATTACAATTTGGCAATCGTTTTATTGCAATTGGAATTTAAGACAATCAGCTGTTTTTCGACGATTCCACATAAGAGCGCACAGGGATCTGAATATGATTCACATTTAATTCACTGCCTCTTCCAAACAATGTCCCAAGGCCAATTATTAAATGCTAACATGTCCAGCTGCACTGTTGATGCAATTGTTGCATAAGCTTTGTAATTGAATTTTCGAAAGAATCGCATTATGAACAGCGGAATGTTTGTGTTTTTGTTCTTTCCAATCCACTCCCATTCCATCATTACGAACGGGATGTCGATTTGAGTGAAGAGTTTATCAGCTTTATGAAAAGCTTCATATTCATGCCCCTCGATGTCAATTTTCATCAATGCACGTTTGAAATTCACTATTTTCAAAATATCGTCCAGAAAAATGGACTTTACCGGATGAGGTTCATTGTCTGATAATTTTTTCAGAAACGAATGACCAATATTCCATTTCTGTGGAGAAGATATAGAAAATGTTGCATATCTGAAAGACAAAAGGAAATGTTGATGAGACTTCGTGCTATTAGTCATCTTCGAAATATTGGCCATTCTTAGTTGCCAAATCGACCCAAAAATTTGCAACCCCTGATTGACTGACTGATGTAGATAATTCAGTCAGAATTAGGGGTGTTCGGGAACGGGAACGGGAATCAGTTTCGGAAACGGGAACGGGAATTGGTTTCGGGAACGGGAACGGGAATTGGCTTCGGGAACGTTCGGGAATTTATTGTGAATTCTTGGCAAATGCAAAACCACAAGATTTTCTCCGTGATTACCTCCTTGAGTAATCAAATTATCAATCGACAAACAGTGGGTCAAGCCACGTGCCAGAGGCGGGCCTCTCATGGAGAGGCCAATTCAGCGGTCTAAATCTGATTATTGTTAACGATTACGCTGACCGATGTGCAACGCTGCCGGCATCAATTGATGGGGAAAACAGCCTGTTGATCTGATGTGTCCTGGTTTACCGTGCCTGATTGTTACATAAGCTTATATCTAGCTGATCTATTGCAGAAAGGAGAACATCAATCATTTTTGTTGCTATGTCAATATTTATTTAAGGTATCATAGGGAATCGTTCTTATAATGTTGCTAAGCCGGCCGATTTATTCAATGAATATAGCATATTTCTTTCAGTTGTGAACCATTATTAGTTTATCAACAAATTGTGTCCATTTATAGTGTAAATCACTCCTTTCATAGAGTCTCCTTTCTCCCTTTATTGTCTCCTTTCTCCGGTCTATTAGTAGTTGATCGTCTCATACTGCTCATATATTGTTGCTAAGCCCATAGATCGGCCGATTTATTTAGTAAATATAGCACATTCGTAATTTCTGTTAGGTGGGGAATGTCATTATTTCATTATTAAAGAAATTGTGTCCATTATGTGTTGTCTCCTTATATCAAAAACTATTCATATATGCGCTGTGATGTGATATAGGTCTGCTTTGTTCCTGACATTCACCACTCACATTGTGGCACCCATAAGCAATGCACTGCGGCATGGTTGCTCAGTCAGAAGTTGGCGAAATGCAACGCAGAAATAAATGTATCCACTGTATGGCGCTGCTGCCTGCATCGTGGAGTCAATGTCAATCCAACGAGTAGATCGATACAATAACATAAGCTGCTTGAGAGACAACACAACACGAGAGAGAAACGGGATTCCCGGCACATTGACGCTATTGTCTCCCTCGCGATTTCATTGGCTTTTTCGGGAACGGGAACGGGAATTAGTTTCGGGAACGGGAACGGGAACGGGAATGCATATTATGATATTGCCGAACACCCCTAGTCAGAATTCATGTGTTGATAATAATAAATCGGTTTTTATTTTCAAGAAACCGCATCATTCAGAAAAAATCAAATCAAAACTCCCTTTTTCTTCAATTTATAGGTCGATATAATCAAGTAAAAAGTAAAACGTGTTTCAGAGACAAGCCTTCCGCGTTCAACACCTTCAACGGGCGATGTTCGGAGGACCATTTTTACTTTATTATATCGACCAATGACGAAAAATGAGAACTTCTGATTTGATTTCTTTCTGATTTTTTTCTGAAGAGTTAATTATAGCGTGCGTGGTAGAAGATCCCTTTATGACACCAAACTGCAATTCGCCAGCAAAGAAACTAAGGTTATTGAAGCTGAGATTTAAGATTTGCGTTTTCTGCAAGTTTTGCAGGAGTTGAGTGTATATGAACTGATCATAAAAAACGGACCAGCTAAATTTCGTTGAAATTCAATCGATTCTTATGTCTTCCAGTCGTGCCATACCTCATTCGAGTGTTTGAATTCTCAGCTATAAAATGAGCTATGATAGACTTGTATCCGTCATTGTACGTGTTTGCTGCAGGGATGCGGAGTCGGAGTTGGAGTCCTATCAAATGATACGACTCCGGACTATAACTAGACCCGAATATAAGATAAACAAATTACTTATTCTTGTGCATAGCTGTCACTGTCTTTATGTCAACTTTCTCCGTCAAACAAAAGTACAGTCGAGACAGCAGTATATGCAAAGTTTGTAATTGTTGAGAGAATGAGCCGTGATAGTGAAAACAGGATTGTCTTTTCACTCGGTGATTTAGTAGAGAAGACTAGCCTTCCTAGTCTCCATCACACCTACGTACCAAAGGTCACATCAGAGACAAAAATGAAATTCTAGTTTGTTTGAGAACATTACCTCTTACCTTCACGTTAATCATGTGTGATGGCTCCTCCAAAGCGCATATTAAAATCGAAAGTGTACTCATATTTTTGGAGAAGGATGAAGGACGTTCCTGCCTGGTAGAGACTAGAGAAAAACCGTGTGAAGCTTGCACACATCAACAAGATGGGAGGAGCCGAGTCGCATGCATCCAACTTCAAGCGACATTTGATAAACTTTCATCGAAAATGATTGACAATTGATTCAGCAATGATCACTAAATATAGGTTCAGGTAATTAAGCCTATAATGATCTATCATGTAGGCTACCAGTTAGTTTTTCAAAAAACTAGGCTTTTTATACTTGCCACCCATAGTCGGAGTCGGAGTCCTATCAAAATGATAGGACTCCGCATATCTGGTTTGCTGACACAGTTGCTGAGCAGTTCTCAAAATATGAAAATCACCCAGTCGCAATTTTTCAAAAAGAAGACATGTGATCATGATAATGAATCAGGCACGGGAAGAACGAGCATTTTCTGAGCTCTCTTTTGACATACTGTTCATCAAAATCGGTGAAATAAAACATTTGTTATATCGTGAGGTTTTCACAAAATCATGATTCTTTTTGCTGAAAATGTCATTATCTCACTTTTTCATGAAAAATGTTGGTGTTTGGTATCTTCGGAATCCTTGCGATATAGGGAGTACGATACGTAAGCTATATTCATATAAATTCAATGGTTCTTTTTCAAACTTCTTCAATATCTTTTCGCATTTCCGCAAACTCTTTCAACTCGCTCGATTTCCGATGAGTTCAGGATGCGTTTAACCGTCAATATAGCTCGTGTCTCTGCAATGTTCTTGTTGTGCAGTCGTCATTTTGTGAAGTCTTGCAGAAAACTTATTTAAGACACAAAACCAATGTGAGGACTTACGTATCATATCCAAAATCAAATAAATCTAGAGTCAAATAAAATTTCAAATGGTCTTTCCAAGAGCCTGGATGTGCTTTAACCGTCAAGAAAATGGAAAGTGAATTCGGGCCACAGACAACAACATTTTAAAACTCCTTGCATGCCATGTAGCAAGCAGACACCAAGGAAGATATGCAGATGTTTTATCACATCCACAGGAAGGTCAGCCTTGCTATTTTGAAGATGAGCACACTAGTATCTGGGCGAGAATACAGGAGTTCAAGGAGTAGAGGTTGGTTCCTTTATCGGACGTTTCTTTTAATACCAAATGCAGACCATTGCGAACAATTCTCATCATTGCTTTCTCTTACTACCATAAACCCCTTCATATGGAATTTTTGGTGGTGGTTCACTTCATCGACTGTGTCATCTCATCGACAGGGTGCATACATAATACTCAAGAGTATCCATAAATAGTTAAAGACATAAGCTAGCTCACTAATTCATAGACATCAAGCTATGACGTATTTGAGTCTTGTCAGAGACTCCTAATGTCTTCTGACTCCGGACATAAACATTAATGAAACGACCTGTCGATGATAAGACTCAAATCCATGATATCTACGTGTCGATGAAATGAACCACGATCGGAATTTTTGTCTAAGATTTGTATTGCTACTCTTAAATCTATCACTTGAATACAAGTCGGTTGCTTCTCATTATTTCTCAAATAAAATGTTCTTTTCCTATCCAGTGGGCAAGAAAATCGTAGAAAACCTCGTCCGCTTCACGAATTCGGATTTCCACATTTCCTTGTCCTTCTGGCTTCCATCTATTTGCTTCGAAATCAACCATTTTTCAAATTTTACACATTTCTATGTTCTGAAAACTTGATCACTAGTTGTCCTTCTTCCGTGATGCCCTGCGTGCATGAGTAGATGTGAAAAATACATGAAAACCAGTCGCACTTCACAGGAACCTGACATTCGGCATTAATCTTTTTACTAACCTGTCAGAGATGGCATTAAACAGAAGAGTGACATTATCAGCGACTTTATTTTCAACCACCGACTTCCTTAGACGTTTGATGTTTTCAATATTCGCGTCAATGGCAACCACTTTTCGTTTCCGCATGGCTCCGACTATTGAATATACTCCTATGTTGCAACCAACGTCGATCAAATTAATACTTGGATCATTATCAAAGACTCCTTCCATTGCATTCACCAATCCGGGCTCCCAATAGCCATCGGTCAGAATCCAATTTGAGATCAAATCGGAAGCGCTGTGAACATATATTCGGGCCCATCCGCGACTGTACATAAGATCAGCTTCTTTGAAATTCTCGGATACATCCTCTCGATAAAGGCTAATTTCACTTCTCTTTTGTCGCGTACGACCACGTGAACGAATAACATTTGCAGAAGTCAAGTCAGATATTCCACGAAACTCTAGATTTGCAGGAGAAGACTGTATTAGCACAATTGTGAAAATTATAACTGCGCATAGTAGAACGGAAAATAATGTCTTCGATAATCGCAGTCTTGAACTCATTTCGATGAGTTAGTGATATTTACTGTCTCGTGACATCTGCTGATAAGCACATAAACTCATGTCGTATTGGTGCGGAGCTAAAAATACTGTCATCATGCATCACCGATTCTACGTAAATAGTCTAACCGAAGACTTGCGTGTAAAATGAAAAATGAAATGATTCCTTGTGATAATGAGCTTTAGTTGAATTTATTGCATTTTCTTTATCTGTCTCAGTGGCGGGCAACCAAGTTGGGATAGAGGGCCGCAAGTAATGGCCCGCGAGAGCGCTCGCCGGCCACCAATTTTGAAAGGCGGAAGTAGGCATGTTGAAAATTCCTTTGTTGAGCATTTTTGAGCGCAATTTTAAGGATTGCTGTACTATACATAGTGGTAGTACGTGGCATAACTGTATTTGTAAATGTATGCAGCAGAATTGCATCCTACTAAGCTGCTGTCTTTCAAGGACTGCATTTTACATTCTAAAATGAATGTATTATATGAATGTATTATCATACATGAATAATGAAATATGAATAGGCTAAACTAGTTGCGGAAGCTTTTTGTGTTATTAAATGATAGTAATATGAATTTATTGGCAATGTCACAATATTGCCTTACTTCATCGAAAAATTACGATCTATAATTAAAATGACTGTCTATAGTACATCTATTCCCCTACATGCCGCACAATGTAAAATGACATAAATAAATACTGGTCAAACGAAATGCCCTTAAGTGTACATAGGATTGCGTCACCCAAACATAGACGGCTTTCGCAATCCACGCATAGGCTCCCTTAACGATACGTGTGCGATAATGCCATCCTACTCGGCTACAAAATTTCTGCAGTGCACAAATAAAATCCAGAAATAAAATACTTGAAAGAAGTTGGCTTATAAAATCTCATATTTTCATGTGGTTGGATTCCCTCATGTGTAGCCTATATGTAAGCTTAGGCCTACTATATGTATTTATAGACTAACTGCAACATTGGTTATTACGTGGTGAAATATTCTCAACAATGTATCGAATACCACGTGACTTAGTACTCAAGGAGTTGATGGCTATGTCACTTACCTTCATACTGAGAAGATATTCATTGCGAACGGAACATAGTTTAAGCATTCGAATGAAAATTTTTGCACTATTTCATTGCTCAATAAGTCATTGGTTAATGCTTTTACAAATTCTAAAGTGGATCAACCTCAACGCAAGAAGTGCCTTTTAAAGGTTTAAGTGCAATGGGGCATTTTCACATCACCGATTCAAATAATGTCCGTGGTCCACTTTGGATATGAGAAGTGGTGGTGGACCACCAAGTGGCCCACGGCCACGCGTTGCCCACCACTGGTTTAAGTGAAACATATTGTGTTCAATCTTCACCGACTACCTATCCACAGAATTCAGCTAATTTCCCTCACTGACCATTTTTAGTTGCTTCACTGCTTCAGTTTCGAAAATTATGACTTAACGATGGATTTTTATAAATGAAGATCTTTGCCATGGTTGGTGTCAACATGGATGGAAAGCTTATTCATCCAATCATTTATCATTTGAAGCCTCATTGCATGTTGTATGGTGATGCCATTGTAGTCCTTGTCTAACTCGTTGGATAAAACGTTCAATAGGTAATTGCCCGCCAACTTGCACAGTTTGGCGCCATCGCAAGCTCCCATTGATACATGTACATCAAAATTCTCGTAACTTGCTTCTTTTCAAAGATGGGGAACCATGGAGAAAACGTTAGAACGAGAACAGTAGTGAACAGGAGGTGATTCTTCATGTTGAAAAGTTGCGTCTCTCTCTTTGAAAAAATACAGTTTACGGCTGAAAGAATTAGATTAAAAGTATGTACACGCCCGACACGTTTCGTGTATTTACGCATTGACTGGAGCAACAGACGGCAAATCAAGCAATAAAACTAACCGGCGTCATTCTGCCAGATTCTTATAAACGCAGTGGAGACACCCGAGTGAGATCAAATTAAAAGTCTCTCAATTCATATCTACCATAGATTTTTTGGCCTCAAAAGTTTGATATAGCGAACTTCAGTTACACGAGTGGTGACAAGGTCACAACACCTGTCAATCACATCAAGATGAAAGATAGAAATAGTACAGTTAATGACGTCATCATGGTGGTTCTTAGGTAGGTGTTCTGAAAGAGCGCTACTGTTATCTTTCCTTTCTATAAAGCAACTATGTTCATTTAGCGGAACTTGAAGGGCCGATTCGTTTTGGCCGATGTAGAAGTTATTACACAGGCGACAAGTAAACTTTATTCAACATTACGATCCATGCAGGTCATCTTAGAGGGCAAATATTGCATGTAGTGGAGTTATCATGCTTCTCCCTGAAAGTTTTCATTTTCAATCAAAGTATGTGCGTTGATCTTTTGCTCAGCCGTCAGGCGAAGTGAGAGCATGTCTGTACTCTGCTATTTGAGCCGATGCATTTTAAATGATTTTGGATATTTTGTGCAATAACATGACCAAATTAGCACTTAATAATGTCTGTAAATAGTTTAGATGAGACAATTGATTTGATAGTATTTGAATCTCGTGAATGGACAGCTACTACAATAATTCTCCGTGAATCCAACCTTCAAGATTCTTCAATTCGAAGTGACATGCATTAAGGGAATATAAAATATTTCAGAAGATTGCAGCATATGCCGTGAATTTAATAGAGGCAAATTGTCTCGTTTCTGCACGCGTTGTAATAGAAGCTTTATCTTACTTGCGTAGGTCTCACCAAGCGTCAGTCTAGTGACGCGATTGGTCTTGCCCATCCTGCTTGTATCCTTCTTGTCAGATTAATGAACTCAATAATATCAGTGATCAGCCGACTCATGTCCCACAAAATTCGGACGCGATGGAAATCATTCTCTCAATGATATTGTAGATATTCAGTGACAATCATCCTACAAGAACTAACAATGACCGACAAAATAGATTTTGTAGGATAAATGTCTGTCAATTGTCAGTCAGCGGTTTACATTGTACTTTCTGTATCATTCTGAACACTTTCAGTTGTCTTCAGAATGATATCGTAACTTGCATCGTTTGTACTCTAACTATTGGTAGCTATTATAATGAAACACAGCTGATGTCTTGGGCTGTCTAAATTGATCCCGATCCCTGCCTGATGAGCAATTTCGCTATTCAATCTATAGTGGAATTCCTTTCATTCTCATAGCCGAATTAAACTGGTCAATTTCAAGTAGAGCCGTTGTACGACAACAGCTCGCGGTTGATGGCTTTTGCAGAGTATAATTGCACACCAAGTTGTTGCTGATTGAGCTGTTTTTAAAAGTTAAATGAAACGTCAATTCAATAATCATATGCTATCAAATCGTTCTGATTTGTTTAGGATGTTTCTCGAAAATTGGTAGATTCCTTTAAAAATGGCTAAAGTGGAATCCTAATGGCTCACAAGGTCAGTGCTTTCAAGATAGGCTCCTTTATTTTTAGAAGATTATGATTCGTCATGGCCTCATTTTGTCAGTTCTCGCATTGCCAAAGAGGTTACAGAGTAGGGAGAAAACATCGATAAATCTTACCAATATTTCTGTTTTTCACAACCTTTTCATTATACAAAGAATCACTAACGACATTGTTCATCGACCTGGTGATCAATTCTACTTTTTCCAAAGGCTATTCAATTGAATAATACTTTTGATGCGAATTAGCGATTTTCCGTGTCTCAAGATCGATAATGTATTCAGATTATCGAAACCGGTTCTTGACCAAGCAGTGTGATCGTTGGAAAAAGTAGACATGGCCAAAAGAAGCTTATTGATTCACATGAACCAGTGAACCAATGAGTTGTCTCATATCGCGTCGGATGAAAGCGTCCGATATATTTATTTCGTTTTAATGTATTTTTGTCAGACTTGGCAAAGCGGGTGTTGGTCGTCCAGCATCTATAATACGCTGTTTGTCTGCGATATTCCTGGACTAATGACCTTTTGAGTAGGCTTTGAAGAGTTGCTTCCATTTTACTCAAGTGAAACACACACCAAACTACGAAAAGTAACAGACTTATAACAGACGACAAAGTTTGAAAATTTTCACGTGAATGTGTGATAAGTGTGACGCGTAACTTACATTATTCACACTGCTTGATCTGGCTTTCTTTGACTATGAAGGGGAAAGCACGACACGCACGCCAACTGGACCATGCGATCCAAGCTCCGCATCACCAGAGCAGTAATTTCGCCGCCTAATAGATCGACAGGAAAGACCACAGAATTAAATAATTTGTTTATCTGCTTCGGCCGAAGCGCGCACAGATGAATCTAATTCTATGGGAAAGACATCTGACACGAGAAAACAATAACGTTTATCAGATTCCATTGCAATCATTTTGTAGCGCCCAGCAGAACGCATTACAAAGGAGAAGCTGCAGAGACACAGCTCCATGTAGAGTTCCATGCAGACCTGATGAAAATCCAGAATAGATTTCCTATCGCCTTATTGATTGCAAAAATGTTATTGATTGAAATGGAGACTTGTGTCGGACTAAATCAGTTAGAGCTTGTACTGACTCACACCTAGTTATTTCATAGATAAATGTTATACTTCAACATCTCATCTGTTTCAAAGCTATGCGCCGCATGCTTGGCACGTTCGGAGAATTCACCACTGGTAGGCTATACAGTGAAATTTTTTACATCAAAGGATTCAGTTTTTTGCCGAGATTACGCTCGTGTGGTCCAAAAAAATATTTGAGCAGTTTATTATGCTGAAAATTAAAAGTTAAAAAAGCTAAAAAAGCTTAAAAAGCTAAAATTAAGCAAATTTGTATACTACCGAGATGAAGCCGCTTTATAAGTAATATGAAACAATTTGGATTCAAAGCGAATGAGTATTTGCTAATAAGCATTCTAACAAAGCGGAAATTAAGCTGATTATCAGGGGAATTTCATGAACCGCGGAAGTCTTCATGAAAAAGTCGCTTTCTTGGCTAAAATTTCAAGTTTTTATTCAATTTTCATCGGCATGATTTTTTATAATTCATTTCTTGAACATGAATAGTGATGTGGACCAATTTAAATCTATTAAAGTTAATTGAAATCATTGTCTTTGATTATTTTTGCTCTACCAGTAGCAGGTTCCTTGTGATATGATCACGCCTAAGAAAGTACACTCTTGAGGTTGACCATGAAAGCAATACCAACCCATTGAATTGCTAATTTAACAAACCTCTCCAAGGCCGTCATGGTAATGATAACGCTATCATGATTGGTCTCAAATAGAATATTTGAATAATGTCTATGATAAATGGAGCTGCTTTCATAATTCACTTTCTTCTTTGGTTAATAATCACATTCTCCAGCATTTTGTTGCAATGAATTCTGACGATTAGGAGTGGCTGACCCCTATAACCAAAAAGCTAATCAATTATAGATGTGCCGCATGCAGAGCTCGAGATATGACTCGCTATAATCAGCTTAAGATTAAGGTCAAGATAAATAAAATAAATATGATTAAAAAAATATTAAAAATTTAAAATATGATTACTAGCTATGGAATATTCTCCATCACAAGCCTAATGATACTTAGGACTTTTAGACCAGTTGCCCGAGTTTTAGGACTTTTCTTATGACTTTTAGGAGTTTGTAGACACCCTGGGGAGTTCCGTCGATGGTGAGAATATGAACTAAGTCTGCTGATGATTCCTGATAATGAAAGAAATGGCAGCTATTCAGGTCTAGTCCCATTTCTCAACTGAGGATGAAGCTCAGTTTCGATCCTACCATTCATTACATCGTTATTCATCGCACCATATGTAAAGGGATTAAGACATGCTGATGCTCCTTAGCTGTTGCTGAATTGAGAAGTTGTTGTGCTACTCCCGGGCTGATGACGTCTGCTTTCATCGTATCTAAGGTAGTGGCATTCACCTACAATTCATGCCCTCTTCTGCGAAATTGCGCCATTAAGTGCTAAGACCGAGTCCCTTTTTCGCTTCGGCCGAACATCTCGGATCACTTTCCGAATCACAGCACACTCGCACACTCATCTGAGACGAAATAGGATGAAATCGGATGTGCTTCAGAAAATGCTGCATCGTGTGTGCATAATTTTCCTTGTTGTGGATGATGCAGGGTCCGAACAGGAAGGGGTGCTTGCCATCCAATCGACGTATAACTCCGGTATTGAGGAATCACAGATAGGTGACGTATGCAGCCGATCCGAACGTGGTGTTGATATGGGCTACGTTGCCCACGCCCATCAATTTGACATCATGCTTGCACGAAATTTCCGACCCCTTCTGCTCTTTCCTTGAAATATATCGGCACCAAATCGTGACACGGGTCACAATTACACGCTGCCGCCTTCCGTTCCGTCTGAGCGCCTTTCTCTCGTGCCTCATCGTATATCTGTTGTCGGCTGAAGTTGGGCAGCTCCTGATATATTTTTCTGATCTTCTGATCGACTTTCACTCTCTCTTGCTTGCTTCAGGGCATCATTATCAGTTGGAGGGCACGCTTTCCCAATCCTGCTGTTTCCATGATGAGGATTGGACAGCATGCGTCTATCATTTGCGGGGCGCATATGCTCCACGATGTTGATCGTTTCCTCCTCCTTCGGTGTAATCTGCCGGATGGAAGAATCCTTTTCCTGAAACATGAGCTGTGTAGATGTCAGTGGTTGCTCTGTCGGATCAGGAATATTTCTCGGCTGACATCCACTTCTTCGTCCCGACGTTTGTTGGACCCCTGAACTTTCACTTTCCTGTGGGAAGAATTCCTATCTTTGTGCACCTTCCCTCCCGCGTCGTCCACGAAAATGCTCTTCGTGCCTTCGTTGGACCAACGCCACTCTTCGATCCTTGATGTCAAAGCATCTAACTTCAATGAAGTGGAGGAATTGCGTCTGGCATTGGTCATTGAACCGTGAACGTCAGTAATTGACTGTATGACATGAGGTGTTCTTCTTTTTGATATTGGTCTTTTCCGGATGCTGACGTAGACGGCTCGATTGTCAATGGCGGACTGTGTATACATCATGTTCGTCTATGATCAACTTTTCAAATTGTCCTAACCGAACCCCTAGTTTCGGGTTTGTCAGTCTAAAAATGGCATAGCATCCGACACACATGACACAGTGACGGGTGTCATCGATGCGCTGACACCTGTATGATTAAACTAATCTAAAGGCTATAGGCCGACAATATGATTTTGTACATAAGCCCATTAACTTTTATACCAGACGTCCGATCAATTTCACCTTTAAAGTACTGATGATTGAAGATAAGAGGAACATATCGTCTCTATAATATACAGACAAAATCTCATCAAAAAATTATTCAACGTACCAAAATTAGTTCTGCATCAATACTAGTGGACATTAAATTTCTTTATTTCAAGGGACTATTGAAATTTGGTTTATTGACTACACTTATTTTCTTGTTGAGATTATGTCTGTATTTAGGCTATAGATGCGAAATGCTTCTCTAACACAGAAGCATCAATGCATCATAGATTAAGTCACTTGAACGTTCGTTTCAAATAGTAATTGAAGTGCAAAAGTCTACATATCAGAGAAACTCCGGGTCTGCAAATGTATTGTAACTTTGATGGGTATCAGTTACTGAAGTCTGAGCAATGTCAAGTGATCAGATTATGTGGTATTCTTATGGATAAAGCAGTCTTTCCTTGTTGACTAGATTTCTAGTATGTACCTCTTCCTCCTTATTGACAACCTCTTCAGAATGTACCATGGCATTTGAATATAACAGCTGAGGAAGTTTTCTTTCACTTGACGAAACTGAAAGAAAAAAGTCAACAGGTTACGATGGTCTTCCCTCTCGATTATTGCGAGAAAGTGCGCATTTAATTTATGATGTTTTGCAACACATGTTATCATCATCAATCAACGAGAAGTGTTTTCCGACCATTTGGAAAATGCAATAATTGTTCCTGCTCCAAAAACTCAAAACCCAGCACTGCAAGACTTTCGACCAATCTCGTTGCTTTCATCTATAGAGAGAGTCTTCCAAAGACTCGTTATGAACAAATACAGGAGTGATATCATCAACATGATGGAATCATCAGCATGCTTTTCGAACACTTCAAGTGCATTGATTGAGATACACGAAGCTGTAACATCTATGATGGATGAAGAAGACATTGTTGCTGTGGGAATGACTTGTATTGACCGCGCCAAAGCAGTCGACATGATCCAACATAACCGCAGAATGAACTACCTTAATACTGTTGGAGGCCTTCTTCAAGCCTTTTTTTGTGGCTGCATTCCTTTTTTACTGATCGGCAGCAGTGTGTTAAGGTGAACCAAATGATTATTCCCGTGATTCTGGACTACCTCAAGGATCTGTCTTTGGTCCCTTTTTGTGCGCAGCATTTCTCGGCTCAATACAAATTGCTTCCAAGAATGCACGCTTGATGAAGTACGTCGACGACATGACATTGTTCGAACAGATTTCTCATCATGCAATCTCCCCAATGCATTTGACCACAGTCCAAGATTTGATTGAACAAGGCATCTTCATGTCAATTTGATGAAGTGCAAGCAGTTTTTGGTCAAAAGAGACATTGACATTCCTGTTTACCTGTTTTTGACATTATCCACTTTAGAATAAAATCCACTAAGTTGATCAATATCACTTTGAATCATGGCATTTCAGGTCAAAAGTAAAAAACATCCGAAATCTAATGTAAAAGCATGTAATTTGATAAAATTTCGCCAATTTAAAATTGCGCTGTTCTTTTGACACTCAATTATCATGGTAAAGGAAAATTGCCGATTTAATGCCGTTCTCTAGGAACTGCAGCCTTTTGGCCATTAGCTGAAAGTGTATTTGATAGTTTGTGTCAAATCTAGTATTAGAAATGTAGTCCGATTTCCCTTGTTGCAACTTATCGATGTCATTGTCTACAAAAATCAGTCACCGAAATATTTCATAGTGAGAAGTTCTTTTTTTTCTAGTCATGCCGATTGGATCCAGATATTCCAAATACCTTTGCCAAAAACTGCAAGCACAGCCCGAAATCGATCAAGCTTGTTGGAAGTCAAGTTACTGGCATGCTGCGTAGTCCTTGTTGTGCCGCTTATTTCCATTAGTCATGAAATGTTTTATGAACAGAAAGAATCGGTAGTTAAGTGCAGGCCTAAACAGCTCAATGTCTATTCCTTGTTGATGCTATAACCGTTGTGTATGGTTGCATGTTTTCAGGCTGTTTATGATGGATCTTTCAAGTATGACATTTCAAGGATTTTGAAGATTTGTGGCACCAACTTTCTAAAAAAGTCCAAAACCTGATGGACTTAATTCACGTTCTGGACCAAGGTTGCAGATGGCTGATTTCGATGTGCATTTGCTTGTAGTGATACAAATTTTCCGGAAAATTTTGAATCAAAATTTTTCGTGGAAAATATTGGAAACTTATGGAAAATTTTGGAAAATATTGGAAAATCATGGTAAATTTTGGAAAATTATGGAAAATTTTGGAAAATTATGGAAAATTTTGAAAGTTTTGATTTTTTTGATAGGCCCTATAATTTCAGAGCTTCCACTGCCGAGGCAGCTACGTGCCAACAAATTGGGTCTAAAATTCTTGATTTCATCATTATTTCGATTAAAGTGATCGTAGCAATACGAGTTCCGTCCACGGATTTTCGAACATTCCTTTGCCACCAAAATGCTCTGTTAACATTTTTAATTATCACACAGACACCGTTTGGGATAACGTGAATCTTGCTTTACAATAGGAGTATAATTTCATGCAATGTGAAAGATCTGGAGCAAAAATAATGTACTTCATTTTGGAGTTTGCTAATTGTTATAGCTTGAAAGTTAAGCTTTATTATGTAGCGTTGATCATACCCCTTAAAGAAAAGGAAGTCTTCAAACTGGTTGAAATAACGTCTGTCTAAAAATAGATTTGATGTTTTTCTTTGTTAACAAATCAATGAATACAGACAAAAGTGAATGTTAATGTCTAATACATCGATTTTGTCACAAATATCTTAATGAAAATTCCTTATAATTTATGTAACTACAGGTCTAAATATAAGCTCAATTTGGTCAGCATATGACGTGACGATACTCATCTATAATTCGCGATAAAGACGTCTATTGCAACTGAACTTAATTTAGTCTAGACATAGATGATATGATACCGGGCATCATATCGTTGAAATTTAATAATGCAGATGTTCATACCGAATAAGTCAAAATAGTTCAAAAGGATGCTTTAACAAACAATACAAGGCTGAATCAACAATGTGAATACTATACAGACCGCATTCTTCTTAAATTAGGAAATGCGCGATCTTGCTTATAATGGAAAAAAATGCTTATTATAGTGAGTAGACAACGTCATGTCGTACTTCATGGAGCTATTTGTAGTGGTCACTGGCTTGGACAATTTAAGCATGAAATTGCTTGCCAGCTGCAGACACTGAATCTCATCCGACATTGTCTCGTCTATGCGCCTCGGAATGGCCCAGACTATGATGCATTGAAACCACTAGCAGGTGACACATGCAGGTGGTCTATATGTAAAGAAGGAGTCAAAAATATTCAATTTTTCGTTCCACTGATGCCTCTAAAAATGTACTTGAAAATGGAAGCATTTTTTCAAATCAAATGTGGCCTATAATAATTTTAAACGGACAGAATACTGAATCAACATAAATCCGCTACAATGCATACGCCATCGTAGACAAAATGTAGCAATAGTCATTTCGTAGAACAAGTTGCTCTGACATCCGTTTCAGCAATAATTTTCATCCTTTCCTATTATCATGTTTCAGCTAGTTCGTAAGTTCGACTTTTCATCTTCCCGATTTCATTAAGTGAAGAGGTATTATAGGCCTACTTTACGTTCCCAGAGGATGATAGTGATACAAATTCTCCATGTGTTGATGTAACTGAAACACCTTTATGCCCATGCTGCTTGGAAAAATGCGCGTCCGCAGGCGCGATGAAGGCGTTCAAGCAGTTCGATAACTCATGAATAGAATATTTTAGGAAAGATACATTCATGTGCATTCATATGGCTAGAGTCATCAGTTAAAAGAAACAAAAGGGGCAATTGTAGTTTATTCAAATTGTTCGCGCACGTAAGCTTCAGGTCAATGGCCTGAATAAGGATGCCTGCTGCGGCCCTGAGATTAGTGAAGAAAATTTTTCGTAAAATTTTGAATCAAAATTTTCCGTGGAAAATTATGAAAAAATTGGAAAATTTTAGAAAATATTGGAAAATTATGGAAAATTTTGAAAGTTTTGATTTTTTTGATAGGCCCTATAATTTCAGAGCTTCCACTGCCGAGGCAGCTACGTGCCAACAAATTGGGTCTAAAATTCTTGATTTCATCATTATTTCGATTAAAGTGATCGTAGCAATACGAGTTCCGTCCACGGATTTTTGAACATTCCTTTGCCACCAAAATGCTCTGTTAACATTTTTAATTATCACACAGACACCGTTTGGGATAACGTGAATCTTGCTTTACAATAGGAGTATAATTTCATGCAATGTGAAAGATCTGGAGCAAAAATAATGTACTTCATTTTGGAGTTTGCTAATTGTTATAGCTTGAAAGTATGCAGCGTTGATCATGTGATGCATTCTCCATATGTTGATGAACATGTGATGATGTATAAGCACACAGTCCACGCAGCATTCATGAGCGACCATATTGGAAGATATAAACACTGTAAACTCGTGCGATATTTGGAAACTAAAGATATCTGTGATGAGTAAAAGAATATCTGTGATATCTTCAAACTTCTGGCGCATAATTGTCCGATATCTTCGTTGAGGATACACATCCTCCATTTCTATGTTCAGATGGTTCCAAATCGATTTCAGATCTGCCCAAATGAATTTCAGATATGGTCCAGATGAATTGGAGATCTCCAGTTGAATTAAAGATCTTTTCAAAGTTGAGCTTCTTGCAGATATCTGAAATTCAGCTAGAGAAATCTGAAATCCATCTAATGTCTAAAATTCATTTGGAAAGATCTGAAATAGACATAAAGATGCAGTCGGCTACAAGTTAACATACAGGGATGATAGAGAAGTTTTCGGTCTTTGAATATTACATAGTCTTTTCAAACGACAGTAATAAGTCTCCAAAACAAAGGAAAAAACGTCAATCGCCAAAAAATAAATTTCAAAATTTTCCGGAACATTTTCCATTTGCATCGCTAAATCCCAAGTAAAAAATGACGTATTTTCAACGGTTGAAATCATCGTTGAAAACTAACCAAAAATCAACTTGGTGTGACAAACGTTGAAAAAACGTTGAATAAACGTTGCTGATGAACGTACGGTTGAAATCATCGTTGAAAAATAACCAAAAATCAACTTGGTGTCAAAAGCTTTGAAAAAACGTCGAATAAACGTTGATTAAACATTTTAATTGTTTCTGCGGATATAAGCCCTAGATGACCGTTTTTGGATAAAACATGGATAATGCATGCACCATGGATAAACCCTATCAAGACGTATCGTTAGGCTACATATTAAGTAAAATGGTCTTTCTTTGGAATAAGAATGGCTATACGCTATTGATAATATTTAACACTGTGAAGAGTGGGAAATGTATGTATAATTTGCTCTAAATTATAATTTGGAATTGTACATGGTTAAAACATCGATCATCCATGTAAGTGGATAAAATATAACTAAAAGAGCGTTTCATTGTCCATTTGAAGAGTCGTCCATTTGAATTAGATACCGACTTTAACTAATAATATTGATGCTGTAAGAAGTGACATAAATGCATTTAAATAACTCAAAGAATCGCTCATGGATACAACATTGACATATGAAACATGCGTATATACTATTATTTCGAGTATTTTATATACATGTGCTCTTTTTATTTGATGAAATTTTGTAGACCTACAGAAAAAAATGATGAAGTCACCCGAATATCTACTTTATGCCTGTATAAAATAGACATTCGGGTGACTTCATCATCTCCTTCTCTCTTTCTCACTCACTCTGTCCCTTTTCTTCTTCCTCTCATTTTTCATCATCGTTCACACTCACTACATGTGTACTGTATAGCTATTATAGCAACAACATCGATCAACACTGACGAACGAATCAGGTCAACAATTACACATGACATACGTATATTCTCAAAGGGAGCCTAAGCAATTCTACTGGCACACATTTTACCTTCTCAAATCGAATATCTGTCAATTGAAATCTATAAGCTCCACGTATACCGTACCCATCAGCATGTCGATTTTGATCGATTTGCTCGTGTGTTCGCCAAATTGCTTGGCTAATAATTTGCAAAAATTTTGATATTAAATCAGTGTGTAACTGGACTAACAAATGCATAAGCATCCAGCTCCATCTGCGTAATCGTATTTCGCTTCTATAACTTTCCGTCACTTAAGGAAATTCGATCGCCACGCGCACGCAGCTGAGAGAGTTCAGTCACATTGTTGGCAGCCTGTGATGGCCGTGGCCGCATCTGCGTGCAGATTGAGAAGTAGTGGTCGATAATATTCTCCCGCTGCCAATTGTTGATTCCTGTGATTCATATTCCCTGCTTTTAATTATTGTCCGCCCAGACTTGAAACAGTAAGCTGCGCAAGTCAGGCGCAGTAGCTTGTGCACTCTTCGCGCTCGTGGTTTATTTGACCCGTGTTTACGTGTGCTGCTTGCTATTACAAAAGTCAGCGCATCAAGAGGATATTTCTACTTACACACCGTTATTTAGTCGGTTTTGTGATCGTCCACGTTTTTCATCATCTTACTTCGTTAATATCATGCACAATACATGGAGCACAATCTACTTACGACTACCTCAATGACCTGCAATGTGTCCAGTTATATGGATTTACCATCAATTCTCTTTCAATTATCAACAAATCGAAAATGAAAAGCACTCGTATGTAGTCAGTGAGTTCTTCTACTCAATGAAGCCATCAAGTTCCTTTGATTCATGTATCAGAATTATTGAATTAAAAAAGCATCTATTGGATCAGACTACAGAAAAAGGGTAAGTTTCTAAATGTTTTCAGATTTAGCTTGTCAATTTTGTTTCAGCATTTAACTGCAAGTCTAGGTACATGTATTTGGAAATCCCAAAAACAAAATCGAAGGAGAGATTTGGGCATGGATTTGGGTTCATTGATCATGAACGTATAGACCTTTCTATTAGTGATTACTGTTATATCTGCTCTTACTTTTACAAATGATAAAAAGATATAAGCGTCATACTTCATATAATTTACTGGTAACAACAAAATATCTCAATTACTCTTAGCTGTGTAGCAGACTTATCACAAGGAGTCCTACCAATACTTTGAATTCATTTGTGTGATGAAAAAAATGATGTCACATGCTCAAGGCTTATTTACTTCGAATTCAATATGTGAAATTGAGTTGTGCATGTTTATCAGTTTTCAAGTCGACGTTTCTCGTTGAAAAATTGATAAAAAGTTGATTGTGTCGTGAAAAGAATTATAATTAAATGGAATTATGTTGAAATGATATTATATTATTTTTAAATCCGTAATTTCTGATTGCTTGTATTTAAAATAGCACAAACATCTGGGCATGTTGAGACAGAGTAGTTGCATGCTAAAAATTTGAGAAACTATGAGATGAAAGAATTTGATTAGCACAATAAAACTCTTTGTAATTTAGCACTTCAATATTTAGATGTGTATCAGGCTATAGGCCTACTTATACTATAGCATTAATATTTGGATGACAAATAATTGAAAAATTTTTTGAAACAGTTTAACATGCGGCAAGATCTAAAAATTCTATTTCAGGACCGCAAAAAGTTTAGGTGGATAATGTTTTTATCAATTTCGACAATTATTATTGCTATTCGATTTCTGCTTAAGTGTATAATTTTTCTATCGTTTCTTAAAGATGCATCCATCAAGGAAACATGTTTAAATAGGTCATTATTTCCATTTTAATTTCCATTGAATTGAAAACCTGTAGCTATCGCCTGTGGTAATTACTTATTTCAGAATTGCCACATTTAAAAAAATACCATCAATTTGATATTTCGAGTCGTTTAAGAAAAATAATCAAGCACACTAAAGGTATAAATGCTACACCACGAACTACACGTTGTATACGACTACATGCACACCGTATAATTATGCGCACAAGACTAGTTTTGTGTTAAAGCCCTACAATGGGTTTAGTTGTGCAATTTAATCAATAATTCTTCATGCTTTACGACAAGTATAAAACAATCAAAATGCAAACTCATTGCTACTCTTTCATCTGAATTTGTGTTGACTTACTACACATTATGCTTCGCACCTTTCAATATTATTGTAGGCCTAGGTATTGTGGTCACATGTTTGCTGTATGCCCATATGTCACCATGAATTACTTGAAGAGATGTCATATAAATAGTAGAGACAAGAGGATATTATGTGTGTATGTGTTTGTAGATTCTGTTTTTAAACAAACTGTTTGGATATCAAAATGAATTTACATGTATCAATTTTATAATAAAAATTCAAGCGCTCCTGAATATTTTCATCGCATGAATTGTTGAAAAAGCGGTCGGCAATAGGCTACATACTCCGTTTTTATTTGCAGATCACATTTTTCTAAAAAAAGTTACTTGAATATCCAGAATGAAATTGATAAATACTACGAGTATTGATTAGAAAATTGTTAATTAATTGATAATAATCACAATTTGTCCACTCATGATTTTCTTCATTTGCTATCAAAATTCCAGTGAATATCGCATGCCACATTGTCGAAGATTAAATGATCCAAAAGCAATTTTCTTAATTATCTTTACTATAACGCCTAATATTACTATAAATGATTTCTTTTTTAAACTTTGAGTAGGCCTACCATGGAATGTAAATTGAGGGTAGTTAAGTTTGATAATTCTGCTCTGCACATCAGCACAAAAGTTGTCTTCATTTTACAGGTGTTGATTGCTGAGGCTGTGCAAACTCGTCTTATCTGTGCATCGATGACTCAAGACCTGACCTACGTTCGGCTGCTTTTCTGTCTTGTTATTTGAGCTAATTAGCCCGAAAGCTACTGGAATTTTATTTACCCATAAGTCTCTCATACTCGCAACGTCCAAGTGATCATCAGATTCGGACAACCGCCTTGTGATCCAACCAAAGATGCTTTTGAGTTACCTCGCATCATCGCCTCAAATTTCATTTGAGTAGTGAATGTTTCTCTGTTGAATTGTAACAGAGAAAATGGTATCACCTCTATTCTTTAAAATGCGACTGATAGCGGCGCGACGGTGTTCGACTCGAAATGACAGTGTTCCAGATGACGTGAAATACGCATTCGGGCTGTGGGCATGTTTTCTGTTTGGAAGGATTTTCAAATGAAGGATGTGATCAAATCCGGATAGAGAAATTTCCCATATATGTTGATAAAAGTGATTTTCATCAAGATTATTTGTATCTGATCGTTCGATGTGTGCTACTATATAAACGTCATCTTGTATGGTGGTAAAGCTTTCTTCATTTGCTAAATTCTTAAGGGGATGAAAAATTGTGTTTTTGAAAGATGTCCATCCCTTCTGCTGTTTACTTGGGAGAGAAGGGCTCAGTTTTTGTAATCTCGATGTTATCCTACAAAATAAAATTTTAGTAGGAATATTTTACCAAATGTGTAGGCCTAACCACTGTTTTACTGCGAGGTTACTATTGTACGGAAAGACGATCATGTTTGAAATTTGAATAAAGAACACTTATTTCAGTTTAAAGCGCTATATTCTGTAGGCCCTATAGCTTAAAAAGAAGCGCATCGTGTCATAATGTATTTGTTTTCATCAGAGAAAACTCATAAGCTGAATGATTGTTCAATCGTTTTTTATTCAAATTTCAAATATCTAACTATATTACTCAATAAACTATGATGGCACCCTTGCGGTCGACAAAGCCCATCAAGAAAATCTAAAGAATATTTCAGAGTAGCATCTTCCGAATAATCGTTTGCGCTGCCATTTTATATAGGTTTGTTATCAGGGATCGCAATTTTCCGTTTTTTACGAAATTAAACTAATGTAGGCTAAATATTTCAAATTTACGCATTCAAACCCTGGTTTTTCCCGATTTTCCGTTTTATGTAGCTCACCTTGTTTCATTTTCGTTTTAAGTCACATAATCGTCATATAAGCAATGATCAGCAAAATTTAGAGCATGTAAGAGTTTATGAACCTCAAATATGAAACAACCAATTCCCGGTCAAAACATTGCAAGATTAATTCAATTCTGCTGCAAATTACTTAATTGCATTTTTATATTCAATCACCATAATAGGTACGGATATAGGATGATTTTATGTGTTTAATGCATGACTCCATATTGCATGAAGCCCGATATTTTCAGCGGATGTTCCAAGTGACCCAGCAGTTTGTGATTCCAGTTTTATGTCATTTTGGTCATGTCAAATTACGTCATTGAAATGTAAATAAATATGCCTATCAACAATTGTGATATTTTCCTTACTTATATCGTTGAACGGGTAATGAGGATGTAAGGTTGAAAATCAGTTTAAAGAAGGTTTTATATTAACAGAAAGTAGTTGATAAAACGTTGATCACCCCACTTTCTTCAACGTTTTTAAGTAACGTTGAATCAACGTTATATCAGCGGCCAAAGCGTCACGATATCAACCATCAATCAACGTTGAATCAACCGTTTATCAACCAAAATCTCGTTGAACATCAACGTTTTTTCACCGTTGATTCAACGTCATCTTTTTAATTGGGATCATGGGTTAACTTGCTAACTTATTCTTTACGAAGCAGAGGGTTAATTGGCTACAGCATCAGGAGTTCCAACACATTCCGGTAAGACAAGAATCGGGATTGCGAATTGGAGAAATTGAGATATTTTTAAAGTACACGTCTATGGGTTTACTTTGCAGATGATGAAGCACTGCGTTCGTGATTCAATTCCACCAAGATCCAAATGCTTGCTGCAGAGGACAACTGTTTCCCGTAGAAGATTTTATGAGTTCGAAGTAGGCCAGCGGTATGACAAGGTAAGGTTCAGTGATATAACAGACTCGTTTTTTTCTTGCATTTGCTCATCGGTATGTATTCGCACGGTTAATTCAATTTCTACTTGATAAGGAAAATGCATGAACAGATTGTTTCCGAAAATGTTGTTCTTGTCTATTCATGGAGTTTTCGAGCAGTGAGACCTTGACGTATGAGCGAAACATCATGTACAATCACATGTTTAAAAAATCTTGGAAACACTTATGAAGCAATACTACATGAACACCAAATATTACAAATTTTTTGAATTTATTATTGTTGAAATGCTTCGCACATGTGTCAAAGTCGTGCTCATTCTCGATAACTCAATTAACAGGAAAAGACAGCATTTTTCATAGGTGGAATAGCTGTTCATATGTTTTCATACTCATGCAACAGTTGAATCTAGCCGGACACATCAAAGAGTAATAATAAGAATAGAACGAGTCAGATATCGCCGTAATATTAGAACTGCGCTTCAGATGAATGCCCTCAATCGAGTTCGAAATTTAATGCAATCACGCTTCTTCGCTCTCGATCAAGAGCGATGTATTGACAATCACGCTAATTCGTGCTCGATCGACTGCGAAAAGTGAAAATCGCGTTTGGTCGCAATACATTTAATACATTAAGTCGACTAATGTTTGCTAATGGGAGGCTACGGTGGGATTAGGTTGGCCAATATAAGCTATCGGTGGCAGCTAAAGGTTACGTTGGCTTAAAGAAGCAATAAAGTGGAATTAAATTGGCGTTTGTTGGCATTAGGATGGCTAGAGCGGCGCTTGGATGGCCATCGCACGAAAATATGTTGGATTACGTTGGCTCAAGACCGGTTCTAGGCTGGATTGCCTTCATAGAACCAATGTAGGCCCGCTGTATCATTTCCCACTTTTGACCATTGCAAATGGCCAACATTGGTCCAACGTAGTACCAACGTATCTGTGTTACTTGGGAACTTTTGGTGGGCCAACGTCGTTTACACGCCGGTGCATATGGGCTTACGTGGGATCAACTAGTCTAAAACGGCCATTCCCTGATGTTGGCCGGCACCTGCTACCATTCGGGTAGCCCACGGGGCCATTGGGCAAAACGGTATCTTCCCATGTTGGGGCCGACTGGGCTTTGCTACTTGGGAAATCTCTGTGATTTGCTGTGAACATCCCCCAGCGCATTGTGTGACCGCTTGAACATCCCTGCAGTTAACAGCTGAGCGCTGACGCTCGGAGCGGATTTGAGAGTAGTGACTTGAAATTGTAAAGTGTATGTAAAGTTGTAAATGTAACGTAAGGATACTCTCAAAAACAAAAAAATAAAACTATTTGAACCTTTGTTTTATGAACGCAAATTATTATTTTTGGGTATGCGGCGAAGGCCTCGAAGACACGGAGACAACGCCACTGAATGGAATTCTTCAAGAGAAAGTCGAGATCTGATTTTGCTTTCTTAATTGGCTGAAATTTCAAGTTTTTAATTCAATTTTCATCTGCATGATCTTATGATTCACTGAATTCATATGTTTCATTTCTTGGATCTGAATAGTGATGGGGACCCATCTGCATCTTCCAATGTTAATTGAAATCATTGTCTTTGACTATGTGATTTTGCTCTGCAAGTGGCAGTTTGCCTGTGATATGATCTCGCTTAAGAAGATTATCTTCAGGCTGAGTATGAAAGCATAACAGCAGGTCATCGAGTTGCTAATTTAACAAACATTGCCTTCTCGAGGCTATCATGACACGGAGGATGTCTAAAATAATATCATTTCCTTCTGCATTACTGACATGTTCACTCAATTCCGTTGTAATTTCTGCAAAACTGCAAAAATTTACATATCTCACATTTGGCAACAAAACCACCTGTATCTCCCTTGAATTCATTTTATAAAATCGAAGGTGTATACACATAGGGGATTTAATAAATGCAGAGTTGCCACTCTACCTAATACACCTATTCTATGTTCCCAGCTTTTTCCTTGAAAGCAAGAGGCAAAATCCTTGTGTGTTGGATTATGTTTTGAAACCTGTTTATGAGGATAAATGGCAGTGTCACTAAGCAGAGTGGTTTAGTAGACATATATAAAGCAAAATTGTTGCGAATTGAGTATATCGTGCGACAAGAATGTTGCTACGTAGACCTTCCGATCTTCTGTGCTTCAAGTCAAGCTTATAGTTCACTGTATTTGTTTGAATACATATAACGGGAGATATCAGATAGCCTTACAAATTTAAATATCTTTGCAAAATCATGATGACGAGATAAAATTTTTGATAAACACTTTTCAGAAAAATAATTTCAATTGCAAAATATTTGTGAGCAAAATGCTATCAAAACAAATTTTCGTTAGGAAGTTCTAAAGCTTCGTAATTGTTTTTTAAATGTTAATTTGATAGAAAAGTACCTCCGGCGCGATTTATGTACATGACACAACATTACCTCCTGAAATTCCTCCGCATTTTGGGAAAACTCAAGTAGACACTCTTTCATTTGTTCCAACCAAAATTGGATTTTGAATGCATGTTGAAATATGCACAATATCGATGTAGCTAATTATCGACATGAGTATAGGATTAAGACACCAAGAAAATGTAGTTTTATCATAACTATGGAAAAATATATTTTTCAAAGACAGCAGTCGAGCCTATTTAAATAAGCCTGCTTGATCTTGTTTGATATTTTTATATAAGCCTGATTTACAGCGTGAGTAACTTAGTACTCCTGCAGTCCGTGGCTTGCACAGTAGGTAAAATCTAAGTCATGTGGAAAGTATTTATTTCAAGCTGCACACAAATGTCAGCAGCAAAGACATCGGATTACATAATGATCTGTGGTTAGCAGCATGACGAGAGAGTCTACCATCAGATCGTCTACATGACAGAAGGTAATGTCCAAATGTGTTCACATTCTAGCTGAATTTAGACGGGTGAACTTCACAAGTTTTGGCACTTAGCAGCTGAGCAGCAACGATTCCTATAGACTCATCGACAACGTAGGCCATGAACGCAAGAATCAATCGTTTGATTCGGGAGAGCTTGAAGATATGAGACTGAAAGGAGCGACTGAAATCTCTTGGTGGGCCATGTGAGCTTGGTGAGGCATATGTTTTAAATAAGCTTGCAAAAGATAAATTTGCTCGTTTTTCCAGGAATTCCTTGATTACGGAAATTTGAGCATCTTGCGACCCATTACAAATCATCGGTCTAAGCCAACCATATAGTCTTAATGAGAGCGTTTGTTTTGTTTGGATAGAATTTCGCAAACCTAGAACATCTGAAGGTCATCTAGACACAAGGCCGTCGAAACTGATAGAGTCATTGAGTAAGCACAGTAGGTAGAGTGTCGACAATATGTGTAGAGTGTCCTGATCCCAATAGGCATCGTTTAATGAAGCTTTGCATTATTTTGAGTGACACAAATTATGTCTAAAAAATTCCATTTCTTGTCGAAAATTATTTAATTGAATTTTTAATTGACCAATAGTTGAACGACGTTGAAACTGAGTGCATTATTCAAAGAATTACACATCGCCTGAAGTAAAAGAGGCAATTTCCTAATTTTTCATATCATAATTCTTGACTGTGATGATAGACATGATGTAGTGATAATTTACTGTTTACTGACTTATCCCGGTCAGAGGCAGATTGAACCGGGTAAAATTCCGACATACGGGTAACATGCTAAGATTTATCACGTGCTGAGCGACCCTGTAGCAGCTATCTACAATTTTCAATTATCTCATTCCCACCTTCAAATTTGGCGAACTGCAATTTAGCCAGCAGCCAAATTTTAAGAAACTGCTTTTTAGAAAATTCATGTGATGGGTTATCAGTGAAAGTGATGAAATTCCAATTTACTTAGTGTTAACCAGACCAAATCAACCGCAAGCATGAATTGATAGAACGAGTCGTCACTGCCTAATCATTTTTATATTTAAGCCAACTGCCTGTTCATTTACTTACCCCCTTGATACTGTCAACCGTGACGAAACGCGTCGGGGAACTCTTATATTTTTGAAAAATAAAAAAATCGTCTAAATTGAGGGAGAGCTATATTTTTGCATACAACGTGGAAAATTGAATAATGAACCTCCCGTATAAGACAACAAGGGATCTAACCAGATCCAGTTTGTTAAAGTACTGAATATACTCAGATTTTTGTGGCAGCGTCTCGGGAAGACATGCGATCATTGTCAAAATTGGAAAAAAATTAGAAGATATATTCTGAATTTGAATGAGTTAAGAAACTGAAGTCACAAATTCTCGTCCGAAGCGTTCATCAGGTGTAAATCAAATGCTCAATTCAGTTGTAGATAGAAGAATTGTGCGTATGATTTTCACCTGATGAAGGCCTCGACCGAATGTTTTTGACTTCAATATCTCAATGCATTCGAGTTCTATGCATATCTTCTAATTTTTTTCCTTTTACGAATAATATGCTCGATGACGGGTATTTTGATTCATATCAAAATGATCATTGTCATTTGCTAGTTGTTTGTTGGTCCATTCATCTAAGCCTGTGGGTAGGCCTACTTCTACATGTATGGAAGTGAAAGATGATCTACTTCGCGCGCGCGTTTAGGTAGTTCCAGGATTAATGGAGGCATTCTAATTGATGGATTGTCACATGTAGGACCCAGGTAGGCCCAATTACTTAAATGTTTCTTTCGACCGAACTGAGTTAAACGAAACACCCTCGCCATGTCCAGCAGCGTCGCTCGCACACAGCCGCAGACAGCAGAATTGATGATATTAGCACGGACAGATGTGGGGAAGACAGAATCCTTTGTTAGTGGTTCATTAATTAAAGACAACACTCATTAAAAATATCGCCACTTAAAAAGCGAGCACGCTATTTATTGAATTGGTGTTTATGAAGTATGTCGTTCTTCCTCTATGTCGCCCAATCAACCGCTAGGCAGGTCTTGCGGTCTCCTCTGGAATATTTTGATGACAATTAGTTGAAATATGTGCAAAAAAGGAATCACCCATATTTTGTCGCAGAATGAGAATTATGTTGGTGGTTTCTTGACAGTGATTATGCCTGTAAGTAAAATGATGCAGCAATTCTGCTTGACATTTAACTTGAACTCTAGAAACGTTGTATGATCTGGAAAGTAAAGACATTGTATGATGTTCGAGCAATGATTTGTAGTAGGGACAACAAGCTTTTCTTAACGTATTTATATCGATTTCTACATGGTTTCTACATGTCATGACGAGAAACTACTGATAACTGACGATTATTGCACCAGGTTGTGCATCAATATTTAATGACCTGTCGCAAAGCGTCTCCCGGGCAGACTGTCTGCATAAATTTGCCGTTGAAATGTTCAAAAGATCATGGCATATAATTTGGATGTACTTTTATATATCAAGTTCGTGAAATTTGGCAGCAAATTGTTCGATAAGCAGGAATTGTTAAATAAAATATCGCAGTCAATATGATTAAGTTTAACATAACATTTTTCTAAATTTCGATAAACTAATTTTGTTTCAGTGTTGGAGAACTTAAATGCAACTCTTGCAAACCATTTTATTACACAGCCAGCGCTTCGGATGTCCACAGCATCCATCTTCAGGGCAAACTAATGAAATTATATTACAGGCTAACTTGATTCTAAATTCAAATCCTAGTACAATAATTATACGAAAATCTATGAATGAGCTTGATAGCTAGATACAATATAGAAATCAAACTTAATATACTGAGAGATACTAGATAACAAAAAACGAGAAAATGTCTTTCTACATCACTGCTAGACGCCGTGTAAGTCCTTGATCTTGCTTATTGAGGACCGGCTCATTCTTCTGTATTAGCATTGCTTCGGCTATCTCCAGATCTTTCTTTCTTTCATATCTTGCCAGGACGATGGTGTTCTCTCTGATGATGTTACAGTCTTTCACTATTTTATGTTCTTGTTTGAGATGTTCACTGATGGATCCGTTGTTCACATGCTGTTTGCATCTATGTGTCAGATCATTTGTTGTATATCCAATGTATTTGACAGGTATCCATTGGGCATGAAAATTGGTACACAACATGATGTGGTACATAGATATCAGGAATGGAATATACAGGATATCAGGATTTTATATATCAGGATTGGATATTTTAAAATTCCCCAGAAATTGGCTTTGCACATTTCTCGACTCTCGCCAAGGGTGAGAGATTCTCTCGGAAATTTCGGGGAATCTACGTGTACTCGAAGCAGATAGAAACAGGAATTTCATTTCTTCAGATTGTTGGCATTCACGGAATGCAATAAATGTCCACATAGACTTCTGTCCATTATCAATGGTACTAATGATATCAACAATCGCATAGGCCTCTTTGAAAAAGTCGCCTCAGTAGTGGGAATCGTGGGGATAAGATGCAAAAAGCATCGCTGTGAACTTTATAAGTGAATGCAGAAAATTCAAATATTGGGACACGATAAGGTACAACTGAAATGAAGAAAACACACAATATTTCATTATATGAAATTACTGTTCAACAATAGGCAAATCATTGTTACATTATGTACATTGCAAATATTCGTCTAATTGGTAAGCTGCTGCCTGGCATGCGAAATTTCCAGGAAATAATAATTATGTCGATTTTTTTAATGAAGGATTTTTTAGTATTATAACATGACTTTGCCTGTATAATTGTTAGTCACCCTCTTCTGTGTCTGATATTTGTGCACTCAAAATTGATAATGCAATGCTGCATTTGCTGAGATTGATCTGTTGGGATCATACTTAGTCAATAACTCCAACAACGCAAATTTTGGACAATGTGCAGTGGTCCTAAATATTAACTACTGACTTTTTGACTTCCTGAAAGCAAGCTATCACTTCTTGTACTTTTCTTCAGTGTCATTGATTGGATCAAATCATGCGCACTTCGTCCGATAGTGAGTGACTTCGTCCGCTTCATATATATTTAGCTCTTCGCATCTCCAGCTTGTGGTAAAATAATGTAGATTTTCTTTCGTGATATTCTTGCCATATTTCTGTATATTCTGCAGGCCCTCTATTGATCCTAAAAATATAGGAATCCTATAAACGCCCTATATGTCCACGAAAAATCCTATATTTCCTATATTTTCATGAAACTGAGATGCATGTTGTCCATATTATGAAAATACTAGAGGGGATGAACGAGAACTTAGTAGTTATACTAAAGTAAAATCGTTATCTTCACTTAAAACTTACAGGACATGCACCTTGTGATATTGATAGTTGTCACTGGGAACCGCCGTGGAGAGAATCTTGGAAAATTGTAGACATATCTGAAATATATAACTGATATTGCAAAAGCAGATAAGTCGGCTCTAAAAAAATCGCTATATTCGGATTCGTCGTCTTTTGGATGATGAAACAATATTGTTCAAGTTGAATTTTTTGAGCTCCTCTTGTGATTTGTATGTAGTTTTATGACTATTTTTGAGAAGATGCATGTGCTTATGGATGATACGATGGGACTTTTACAATGTTAGCAGGTCGCTTCATATCGCCAGCTACACTTGAGAGCACACAACTATTTGATTTGAAATTCTATGACCAAAACATTCTACTTCCTCCCTAGGAAGACATTGTCAGTCAAGGAACCACGTAAGGATTAAGAGGAGAACGATCCGAGGCCATGAGGCAACAAGAACTTTTGGGGTAATGAGATGTTTCTATCAAACCGTGAAGTATTTGATCGATAAGTTGCCGTTGAAAAATCGAATTCTAAGATCTTGTTCTGTTCGTTGACATGACAGTTTTCGTAAAGCATCTTCCATTAAAGACATTCAAAGTCTATGCGCATCATTATGCCCCACCGCCATCGATCGTTTTTCAGACGATTGGCGATTTATCATGCTGGATCCTGTGCTAGACGTTGAGTCATCTGACATCGACCATCCATTGCGCATTGACCATGTTTGGGGCAAAATTTTCCAATTGAAAAATGTACGATGCGAAGTATCTTTAACCTCTTGAAAGCAGTGAGAATTGCACTTATGATTCACAGGGCAATAGTGACATGGAGCGTTCGTTTTCGAAATCATGAAATACGATTACTAGTGAAAGAATACATTCACGTGTGACTCATTGAAAGCCATAAGAGCAACGCTGGATGGCATAAAACGTTCGGCGAGCCTCATTTGGTGAACATTGATGGACAATATATGCGTCTTGCCAGACCTGCCATCTGCCAGACTCATACATCAGAAAATTAGAAGATGAAAAGAGAAAAGAGGATCAAATGACACGGAGAGAAGAGGAAAAAAGAGGGCTGAATTTTAGAAAATTTAGAGGATTTTAGAGAAAGAGAAAAATACAAAAGATAAAGCCATTCAGTCAGGAACCCGTTTTAAGCGAAAGAATACTATCCTGGAGAGTGAAGCAGTGCGATTGCAAGAAGATTGGCAAGCGGCTAACGACGTTCTACTTCAAATCGATAGCGAAAATTAAGAATGCATTCAATTATGAAGATTTTTTGGTTGTGAACGTGGCCCAATCAATGCTG
Organism: Prostheceraeus crozeri; assembly: GCA_907163375.1. Taxonomy (NCBI): domain Eukaryota; kingdom Metazoa; phylum Platyhelminthes; order Polycladida; family Euryleptidae; genus Prostheceraeus; species Prostheceraeus crozeri. The sequence goes on from CAJQUW010015057.1 coordinate 41,271, forward strand.
GAAACGGCTTACAAAAGTTAACGGTCGTTCAATCGAAGATTGAAAAAAACAGTAAACAAAGAAAGTTGTACAAAAGGAAAGAAGCTCTACTATGATATGTTTTTTAAAATCCATCTTTTCTTAAAGCAGGTTTATGATTCAAACTTTCCTAATTGTATACATCTCAATACCGAGTTTTTCTCAGTTAAATGAATGAAAACTAAAAGCTTAGTCATTACTGTGTGTATAAATGAATTTGAATGATCGGACAGATAAAGTTCATATACACGTACGTTGGTTAACATCAATAAAACCCAAACCATCTTGAATGGTACTTCTAGATATCGAAAAGGCTTCTTATATTTTATTGACTTAACCTATCGCTTTTCATAATTTGTATGTCTGCTGATACAAAATTTTAGAAATTTACTTAGGTCTTAATCACTTATCAGTATATATATATATATATATATATATATATATATATATATATATATATATATATATATTACACCTATGATATCTGACTACATACACAGGCAATCTAGCGATTAAATTGAAACAATAGCCGAAACGGAATTTATGTTCCCAAGAAGTTGTATCGATAGACGATTTCCTTTTCTGGCGTTCTATAATATGTTCTCATATTTGTACAACTGTTTTTACCAATAACTATTTTGTGGATGTTTTCTATTCTTATTGTTTATCTGTTACCTATATTTTGTAATTATTGTTGTTTGTTCATTATTTTTTTTCCTACCAAGTCGATCGTTGTTCATATTATGAATCCAACTCATTGCTTAGCGCAGACCGAAAATATTTGTTATTAAGCAGACAGAAGATGTATGTCTCTAATGTGCTTTTTGCATCGAGTTTATTTTCTATACTTGGAAGATGCTCTGGCTAGGTATGATGTAATATTTTTGAGTTGAAGAGAGCCAGGAATTTTTGAGGTGTCAATTATTATTTTATGTTCAGATGTGCAAAATTTTTCGATTACCATTCAGTAATCATCTTCAGGTACAGAAGAGAAAGTTACTAAGGTACTAGTCTTTTGTACTTGAAGATGACTACTGGATAGTAATCGAAAAAAATTGTATATCTTAACATATAATAATAATTGACACCTCATAAATTCCTGGCTCCTTCCAACTCAGAAACATTAATTTTCTATGATAACATTCGAGAATTAGTTTTACATACTGGCATCTATTGCACTATTCCTGTTTTTTTCTTTTCCTCATACATGTATATATATTCTAGATTTATGGATATTCTCAATAAGTTCTATGTTTTGGCGATTGTTCAAAATGAACATTGACTTCTTCAGAGCATAATTGAGCAAACCGTAAATTTTAAATATTATCGTTTGGAAAACAAATTCAACAAATTTTCTTGAACTTTGTTAGGATCAATAATATTTCAATAGAACAAATTTTATTTTCCTATTTTGCATGAGGTAAATCCTATATTTTCCGATAATTTTATGGAAGAAATCCTATATTTCTCCTATAATTTTCTAAAAATATCCGATATTTCTCCTATATTTTTCGAAAAAAATCCTATATTTCCTATATTTTTTAGGTCTAGGGTCAGTAGAGGGCCTGCAAATGATAAATCTGATGCACTACATGTGACCCATGCTTATTTTTTCCTAATGCATGGATTATAGTTTTGTAGATTTCTGACGCTTTAGTGGTATCGATTATGCGAAATCACTTTTGAAGCTAATATCCATGCTGTGGTGGAAGCAAGTGTCATGTCTTATCATGTGTCAGGAGTGATGAGAAAAACTCCTTCATATGAAGAATATGTCCATTCATGTAGCAGACGTCGCCATTATTTCTCGTAATACATGTATGTTAGTTGAAGAACACGTATTATTTTCCTCTCTGCTGATGTTTTATTTTGTGTGTTGTTAACAGAGGAACATGAAGTTTCGTTAGTTGTGGTGTGACTCCTTGCTAAAGAGCGACCCTTTTTTGTCATCCTTTTTGGCTGAATGTGATTATCTATGCACGAAAATATACAGTTGAGTATGTTAATGACACCTCGATTTAAGGTAGTCTTTAATGATTATAAGTAATTATATTATGTTTCCTTTTCATTTGTTATGTCTTTCAGGAAAAACGTATGAAAGAGATAGGTAGGATAGTTAGGAAAAAGAAAGTTTAGAAAAAAGAAGTTCTGCAAGAATGCTGAGTGTAGCTATTTTCGAATTCTTAGGTTTGATCCGACCAAGGTTTGAACGAGAGGATAGGAAATGGCGAGAGGATGCTATTAGCCTCAACTTACTCAACAATTTAAAAAAAATCATTGCCTCAGCAATGCTTAATTTTTAATTTCAATGGACTATTTTGCATATATTACCATCTCAAAGTAGGCTACACAAAAAGAAAATTTCCAATACGCAGGCCCCAAATTGAGGTTTATAACCGGTATATGAGGTTTTGAACCGGGTCGAGTGTGGACATGAACTTCGAATTCCCAACATCAGGCACCCAAAACATTGACTCAACAGAGTGATCTGAACTGTGTCCTATTGACCGCCAACTTCACAACAGACCATTTGTCTATGTATTCTGTACAGTTGGTCTAGACCTATCACATGTCCATACCAGTAATTCAAGTGCACTTGGTCATAGTGCACGCGCATGATTGCTATACAGCAGTGGTAGCGTGCGTACATTGTGCAACATTATAATTGATTCTCAAGTCCTATCATCGTAATGGTTTTCCTGTGAAATTAGGTTGATGATCAATATTTCACAGAAGACTTGCGGAAAATTATATCTGTAGGTATCTGCTATGCAGCCTCGCACTTTAAGATACAAGCAACAATTAATGTAACCTATGTTTCTGTTAAATTTTAGCTGGAAAGCCAATAGCCTCTGACTGTTTGAAAGTGGGCCTAAATAGGCATATATGCAAGAATTGTCAGGCTATTGATTTTACCGCTAAAATTTAAACAGTCAGCGTTTTGGTTATTAAAATTTTTCGAGGTACTCTTGTAACCGCCAACGGAAATCATGAGCTGGCCGAATCATAAAAAGAAATTAGTTTGATTGATGATATTTATCACTTATTTATGGTGGTAGGAGATGGCATCGGTGTTAATTCACTGGGTCGTCGTGGACAAACATTTTTTCGTAAACTGTTGGCGAAATCAGAGTCACAGAACTAATCAATGATTGCAGTAATGCAAAAGTAGACTGCCTCACATACTCCTAAGATGCATGTAATTTTGATAAATGCGAATCCCGAATATAGAATCGTTCTCTATGATATCTAGTGAGTACAGTAATAGTCCGGGAGCCAGCGTGAAGTTGTGCAGGGAACGAGGTAGTACATAAAACTTTCACATAGCATAGTACACCTCCAACCTACTGCAAAACTTCGCGTCTGCCGGATCAGATCATTTGCTTTTCAGAAATAGAGAGGATTACACAATCCTATGTATTTCCAATGGTAAAATTGTGACATTTAAGGTGTTGACTCCATTTTTTCGAATTTTTGCTCATAAAAGTTACACAAACTGGTATTTTGTTGAGCTGGTTATAATAGAAATCATCTACAGATCATGATCTTTCAAATGAGTCATCATTCAGTGACAGGGGATGAAGTAAAGTGTACAAACATACACTTTTCGTTGGTTTAACTGCAAATTTTAACATAGAAATTTCAGGAAAATTGTTGATATACTTTAACGAAAAGTGTCTGTTTGTACACTTTACTTCATCCTCTGTCACTGAATGATGACTCATTTGAAAGATCATGATCTGTAGATGATTTCTATTATAACCAGCTCAACAAAATACCAATTTGTGTAACTTTTATGAGCAAAAATTCGAAAAAATGGAGTCAACACCTTAAATGTTACAATTTTACCACTGGAAATACATAGGATTTTGTTATCCTCTCTATTTCTGAAAAGCAAATGATCTGATCCGGCAGACGCGAAGTTTTGCAGTAGGTTGGAGGTGTACTATGCTATGTGAAAGTTTTGTGTACTACCTCGTTCCCTGCACAACTTCACGCTGGCTCCCGGACTATAAATACATCGAATCCATAACGTAATGCGTGCTGCTTTTGATCACGTAAGCATCATACTGATGCTGAATTGCCCGAAGTAGCCGCTATATATAGTGTTCGTACAAGCACATTCTTTGAAATATATTAATCTAGGTTTGAATACTGGTTAGTTTCTAATACTGTAGTTTTATTTCTAATGCAGTCGAAATAGGTCTTAACCCGCTGGGATTTTTTGTACTCTAAAGCGTGCTGAGAATTAATAAATGTGGATATTCTTGGGTTATGCATCAGTTGCTTATGTATCTGTAAGGGATTTTTTATGCCATTTTCCGTGCAAAAAATGGGCATTATACACATATTCCATTGGATTTTTTATACTCAAGCTGCAGTCATTGACTCATGTATGCATGTTATGTGTAGGTTAGTGCCATGATCGACATCGACGATTCGGAATCCTAGTCTGAAGTAGGGGAGGTGCAAGTAGACCTACTCACCCACTACCAATGAATGCCTGACCTTCCTAAAACAGATCCGTGACAAGTTCATATTCAACCCAGTTCAAGTTCCAGACAGTGTTGTTGACGTAGAGCAAGCCCTCCTCAACCTTTCTCAGCAACAGCTTCGCATCACGGACTTCTTAAAGTAAATAGAAGTCCATGTTGAAGTAGTTGAATAGCTCAAAACTGTTTATGAAAATGATCTTCGTATAACTGTTGGTTATTTGCGTTACAAATTGTGACTTTAAAAACATACATTTGCATACAACACCAAAGCTTTAAGTTTCCGAAAAATACACAATTTTTTCGGTCGCTAGTAGGCTGTCTGAGAGTGAACATTTCATCATTGAACTAATGCATTCTCATCAACGTAATTGTTGCATCTGGCAGAAATTGATAGGAGTTCTCCTATTAATACTCGTACATCACACTATGCATCAAAGCCTCTAAGCCAGCACTTTCAAGACAACATAACTCCTTCAACCTCATGAATTGCATTTTTTCGTAAATAACTTTGACAATCGACATGATTTGCTTAATATTTCCATGTGATATTTACATTGAGAACGTGATACAGTCGTTGAGAGTACTGTTATTCCACGATGAGATGATAGATTTCGTCGTGAGTGGAATAAACAATGGAATGCGTACTGTTAATGTGCAATAAAATGACTTTCCGTTTAGTGACCAATTCGTTTATCTAATGGAGAGGTGTGATTCTGAAGAATTTGAGGAATGAAAGGAGAGATTTTAAATAAGGGTTTTAACTGCAATGACTTCAATGTTCACTCATTACAATATTTCCAGGACATAATAAAAAATCCTGCCAGTTGCTGAAACACTCGCATGTACTTACAAATATCGATTGAAGTGTTACACTAAATGATGGTAGGCAAAATGTTCATCTATAATGAGATAATTTGTTAGTAGGCTGTATAGAGAACCACCTGACGTGGAGCTTCAGCGACTATTAGTAATTCTTAGGGTGATGATGATTATTAGTGATTCTTAGGGTAAATGCAACATCGAGAAAAGTAATTACATGACAAGCTAAAGGCTTTTTCTGCGACTTGTCAGCTGAAGCTTTTGTGAATAGCTCGCGCAAATTTTTGAAGTATGCGGAGTATGCAGGATAGCTCTGTTGGTTAAGCGTCGCGCTTCGGTATGGAGATGCAGAAAGTCCATGGTTCGAGTTTCTCTGATAGGGAAGTACTACTGCTCTCACTGAAGCTTCTAACCTTAACCTGACTTATTCCCAAACTTGTTAGTATGGGGTTTTGCCTTTTTTGTTGGGTAAAACTTGGGAGTAAAAATTGCGTGTGTATATCAGTTCTATTGAGTTAAATGCTTCAAACTTCAGAATCTAAAATGGATATTTGAAAATGTGTGATATCATTGCTGCGTCTCAGCCAACGAGTGCAATTTTCCACCTTTAACAAACAGCAGTAAAATTGTCAAAATTCGCATGATTTCCTTAATATCTAGCGATGTTGTACTGATGCACAATGCCGATTATTCTCACCATGCTCCAGATTTATAAGTTGTTTGATAGTCGCCACAAGCTACTGATCAAGAACATTCCATTGTGCGCATACTCGCATGAAGAGACATGCCAATATTTATTCATCGTTTGAATACTAAACACGCTGACAAATTTCTTGGCATAGGTTTTGTAATTGTTACAGATTTTCACAACAAGCAGCTGATGGCATATTATGATAAATTCCCGCGTTTTTGAGTATGCACCTGTGAACTTTACTTGTTGACTTATTAATTCAAGTAAAGAAAAGTGTGATGATGCACGATATGTAAGGATGATACATGTGTCAATCTCGAATGTGCACTCTTATATTGCAATCCAGATCAATCGCAACATTATCAAATCGCATAAATATCCGATCACACACAAACATACGCTACAAATCTTATATTTCTCTGTGCATAATTCCACTGGATGAAAGTCCTTTCATTTCTTCATTTGTCCGTCGTTTACTTAGACGGGATATTTGTCAAAAAAGTTTTCAAGCGAATTTTCTGTCCTTCCAAGTTTTGCATGAAGTTGGGAGTGGTACTATTTGAATCACGTTGATCGCTTCTTTCTCTTGGTCACATTTTTGGTCTCTGACGACGCTTTGCAACATCCCAAAAAATTATGGTCAAAATGGTACATAAATATGCCACTCAGCATTAAAGGGTTAATGCAATGTTTTTCTCTTTTATCATTGCTCAATTTATGGGATGACTTATGCGCGAGTGACACACCCAGACAAGAAATGGTACGTAGAAACATGTGTGTAGAAGCCTTACAATTATTCGAACAGCCATCGTATAATAAACCCGCCAACTGCTTTAAGTGAGGAATCAGTTAGCGTTAATTAAATCAGTTTATTTAAAATTTTAAGCTTGAAGCACTAAATATGGCTGATATAGAAATGGCAGCAATCACAATGTTTCTTACATTAAATTGATCCGAATTTAATCTATAATCTTGAACTCTTTGACAAAGTTGATGTGTTTTTTATATACGCATGACGATTTTTGTACGTTGCCACTTTCAGCTTGTTCTAAACAGAAAAATGGTTCTTAAATGATATGAAATAACATTTATCTTATAAAATAAAATTCGAAATCTTTCAGAAAAGACTCTGTTGTCAAAGATGGCAGCATGTTTCTGTGGAAGTTGTACAGAAACTTCTTGATGAGTTTCTGTTCTCCATAAACCCGGAATTAGAAATTAGTAATTGGGTTAAGTTTTGTCTCCCTTTTAAATTCTGTATATCCGCACTTTTTTCAGTGTTTCTCCTTAGCAGCTCAAAAGTAAGCAGTTAGTGGTATCCACTATATATGTAAGGACTGCTCTTGGCTAATAAATTAAAAAAAACCAACTGATATAGATCTACCACATTCTAGAAAATTTCAGAGCTGAATTAATTTACGATTAAGCATCATAATTTATTTTTCAAGTTTTTGAACACAAGAATGAAACAAATTTGTCTAGTCCATGCGACGCACTAGGCTATGTATGCGGTCATTTTAGCTGCGAAGAACACATCAGAAATAACACTGTCTATGAGAGCGTCATGTTACATTTAGTAAATAAGCAATTTTCGATAAAACAGGCTAACACCTGCCAAACATCAGCTGACGAAACTGAATTCGTCTGCAACTCGAGTTTCAAGCACATCTGGATTTGACTTGCATTCCGGTACTGTTGTTGTTGTTAATTATGTTCCTGTAAGTTGACGTTTTTCATTTGACATATTTCCATTATTGTACGAGTTAGAAATAAGGAATTGACGGTCTTTTCAAGTCTGAAATGTGAAAGTGCTTACATGATCGATTGAAAGTCTGCTGTAGTCCGGCAGCCAGAACGAGTTTCAGCAGGGAACGAGGACGAAAGTGAGACTTTCACAGAATGATATACACCCTATCCCTACTACGAATCTGCACATCTGCCGAGTTCTAGTGAGTTCCTCTTCTTGTCAGACAAGATCAAAGAAAAAATCATGTAAATCCAATTGGACGCAGATTGCAGTTTTTGTCTGAAATGAGATTTTCTATGTTTTCTCTGTTTAGACGAAGAACATGATGCCGAGAGTCATAATTTTTGATGTCTTCAGGTCATTTCCTTTCATATTCATGCACCCCTGTCTATAAAGCCAAACACTTCAAGATTTGGAGAGCCTCTTAATTGTCGGCAAACACAGACATTTTTATCAGCTTTATCCACATTGAACCGCATAATCACATACATTGCCGATCAGAAGCATGATAATGGCACATGTACATAATAGGAAATGACCTGAAGACATTCCATGTCAAAAATTATGACTCTAGACTTAATACTTTCTAGTTGATAAGCGAAAACATAGAAAATTTCATTTTAACCAAAAGCTGCAATCTGCGTCCCATTGGATTTACATGTGTTTTTCTTTGATCCTGTCTGACAAGAAGAGGAACTAACTAGAACTCGGCAAACGTGCAGATTCGTAGTATGCAGAAGATGTACATCATTCTGTGAAAGGCTCCATTTTCGGCCTCGTTCCCTGCAGAAACTCGTTCTGGCTGCCGGACTAGTGTGCGCCTCTCCCAAATTTGAGAGTCGATGATGTTTAGTATGGTGTCACATCTTCGAGAAGTGCGGATCCAGTTCAGTCAGCAGGAAAGACATTTCTACTTACTAGATTATATTACTATTAGAATATATATTATGAAATAATTATTCATCATGCTCAGTTGGTTTATAATTGTCTTTTTGCAGACTTTGACTACCTGTGAAATGGTAGGAATAAATGTGACGCCTAAAACATCAGCCATCACAAATGAATTTAGAAAGATGATTGAGGCGATGTGTCTGGTGCAATGATGTCATGTAATTAAATGCTAATAACTGATGCTGATACACTGATGTTTCTCGAAAATACTTGACCAACTTTCTCGGTCACGCTGAATAATCATGCCACTCGACGAGAATTATTAGTTGATGAAGAAATTTAGAAAAAATCGAGAAATATAGCGGGCATTGGAATGAAGCTGAACTGGCGAAATTTGCGAATTAAATGATTATGTACGAGACAACGAAAGTTGCTGTATCCTGTGAATGATTTATTACCAGTCGTGCAAGGCAATGACGAACGTTGTCAAAAGGCATTGCGGTGAATCGGTGATTTCTGCCGTTTGTCTATCTTAAATTGTTATCTTAAGTTGTATGTGTATCATTCAGAGAACGTCAGGTTATTTGTTCTGCAAAACACTTCCGATCGGTGCTCCATTCCATTCAATGCATAACATAATTCTATATTCAACCAAGACAGAATCTGGAAGTGTAGTGCGTTAATTTTCATGGGAAAAACGCCGAAAACTTCTTTTTTCCTTTCCTACCGATTATCGGGTTTCGTTTCAGCAGTTCTCTTTTGTAGCTCAACCAGCATTATAAGATTTACTAATATTCCCTTGTCTTTGGATTAATCTCAGTAACGCACATGCAAAGATAGTACCTGTGTTATGATACTTAGTTCACCCTATCTTTAATTTTCCGGGAGGAAGCATTCGAGTTTTGACTGTGATGCATTTACCCCAGCAAGCAGAATACCTTGACATAATCAGCATATGCATTTTCCGCATACTTAGATTTACCCCTCGCTCCGTACGTGAACACTGACAACAAAGGTTATAAATGATCCAAAGATTCATTCATTCTCTATCTCTCTCTGAATTTTAAACTTTCGAAACAATTTGTTTGTACCAGAAACAATATAGTATCTACTATATTGCCTCTGGTTTGTACTGAATGAAGATATCGGACAATCGTAATCAATGCACAGAAATATAGGAGTTACCATAGATATTTTTAGTACTGATTTCATTGCGAAGATGCTGATTTTATTTCATTTAATTGGAAAGAGACTGCGCAAGCTAGTCAATGGCTGCCACTTGAAAAAATATATTGAATAAAGTAATTTATTGGTTTTGCTATATAAGGGGGAAACTGTATTGCAGGGGGAGGATGACACACAGTAAGATATTGTTAAAGAAGGAAGTTAACAGTGTATTAAAAAGGGGGAAACTGAATAACACGGAAAGTGAGCTTCCAAAAACTGCGACTGTTTCTCTCCAGGAAAGTCTAAGCTACATCAAATTTCCCCTCGGAAACTAAGAGCAGGGGAAAGTAAGAAGAGTAACACCGGTACTTGTGCTTGTGCTTGGACTTACATGTTGTGTTATACAAACTTAGGCCAATTGCTATAAGTTGATTCATTGCTCATCCCTGCCCCATCCAAGGCACGAAGCCAAGCTAGTGCTACTGGTGGGACAGCCTTCACACACACGTAACTCTCACCAGGGTAGGGTCAGCAACCTCTAGTGAGCGCGGTGTTACCTCCCGAGGCGGACAGACTCGAACCATGCACCTTCTGAACTTCCATACCGAAACACTGCTCTTAGCCAACTGAGCTATCCTACCATCAAAATGTAGGCTATTTCATTCTTTGATCATGAATGCTATTTTCACACTTCCCTTGATGTCATCAAGGGTACGATGTTTAATATACATTGCCATGCGCTTTTAATACAATTCAATCACAAATTGCAGATTTTAAGTTGATTTTATTATGCAAGAATTCTTCTTACGTTCGCATCAGAGATCAATTCAAATGATGATGACGTAGAACAACTCTATTATTGTAGCTATCGTCTCGCTGCAAATTCTCAAAACGTAGATGGCTTATAGTTACTCAATTGCCGATCTCAAATATATCTAATCTGTGAGTGTGAAAGTTATTCTGTCGACGTTATCTGAGCGACCGCTTATTCGCTTTCTGATCATTATGGCTACTGCTGATAAATTCATAGGACACGTTGTGTTTTATCACTGATAATTTGATTAATGCTGAAGAGTTTATGTGTCATCGATCAAATATTGACTATCAGAAGGCAAGCAATAATTCACTATCAGAGTTCGTTTTCACTGGTGAATGGCAGGTGAGCTGATTGTATGACTAGGATATTAAGGAGCCAATTATTATTTACAACATGATGCTTTTGTATCGACCTAAAAATTCCGAGAATATCTTGAAACATTTGAGTTTAGTTTGCCAAACTGTGATGTTTTCAAGCTTAAGTTTCAAATGATTATAAAGTTCAGTATTCCATTTCGAGCTTTGGTGCCAGATAGTATCAGAAGATGGATTTTTTTCAATTTCTTATATTGCTGTACTTATGAAAAAACCGACAAATTATTCAATTTTCCGAGGCGGCCGGCGGATTTCTTAATTTATTATTTCTGAAGGGTAGTGCTTGAAGGTCTAGACCAGTGGTTCCCAACCTTGTATGATTTGTTACCCATGTTATTCTTTGAAATTATCTCATTATCCCACGTAGGACTAACATCACTGTGAAATTATTAGGTGTCCAAAATTATTTTAATAGTTTCAATCTTGTTGATAGAAACGATGACAGATGAGCCACTTGAGATGCCCCAAAAATGTTCAACTTAATGCGGAAGAAGTGATGATCAATCGGAATAATTTATTTGCCTCAAGTAGCTAGCCAGACTCATAAATATGAAGAAAAAACGAGTACAATAAAACGAGTTACAACTGTCCGAATTGTGTAGAACTGCATCTTAAAAGCCCTGATATTGACATGTGAACTGTGGCGAATTTTCGCTTCTTTGGTGGCTTGTGGAGGGATTGACGAACACCAGGAGCTCGTTTTTAATCATGACGGAACAAGACAATGCTACAAGCACTAACTCAATGTGTTCGTGTTGCTTACTCAGCCAGCTAATTAAATCATGCTTAGAGAATCCTCTTCTCTATAGAATCGTGTGTCTTCGCATCTAAACGCGGAACAACATGGAACTGGGAAGAAGTACACACAACCACATCTCCACAAGTGAACATCCTACAGAAACATAGTCTAAGAAAGATCTGCATAAATTGTGAGAGGTGTTCTCACTACCTCCTGGCAGATTACCCCCTGCGGTGTAATTTAGCCCTAGGTTGGGAACCACTGGTCTAAAGAATCGGCCAATTTCTTCTTCATTACTTATTTCTATTACAGCACTTATATCAGCAACTACTACAAGTTGAGCAACTACTCAACGGTAATTTTAATGAGAGTCGTGTCAATTTAGTCATCAGGAAACGTCACTCCTGCGCCTAGCGTCATTCATTAAATGGCTCCTACTTACGATGACGTTGAGTGACCATTTTTACTAACTGGGAATAGATCAGTAGCTAAAATATTGATTCCATGGATACCTCGACATCTGAAGACGAGGACACGAAAGAATGAAACAACTATCGAGAGGCAATAAGGATAACATGCAGACGGAGGCCCCTAAAAAGTGAAAAAGTAACTATAATTGCGCATTACAGCACTAGACAAGTTTCATGCCCATTTTGGTACATCTGGTGTTTTATAATAGTGTAGTTATTGTTTTTGAAATTTTTGAATTGTAAGAAATAGCATTTTAAAAAATCGGCTTTCCAATGTTTTCTATTTTTCCAAAGTGCCCGGCTGACGACCGGTTTCTAAATTGATTACTTATCCTTCGAGTGCTAGCCGATGTCCTCAACCGCTAAGCTGCATGACCAGTCTCATAAAACGATGCTGAAATGATATTTTGATAATTTATTTCGTCCTAACAATTGATGTGGCTTGGCATGAATTTGAAAATTCATTATGAAAGATCGTTTCAGTCAGATTGAATGGCAAATCTTATATGCTCTGGTCCGGCAGACATGAAGCTCTGTAGAGTCAAAAGCTGCACAATGCTATGTGAAAGTTTCAGTGAAGTTTTTTTGACTTCGCTCCCAACAAAGCTTCGTGCTAACTCCCGGACTGATAAATTCATTGAATTATTTTTTGGAGTATAGAGTTCAGGTCATAGAGAGAGAAAGGGAGGGAAAACCGAGCAATTTTACCGTAACTTCATATTCTTCAGTTATCCTCATGAAATCAGTTATTTAGTTTCTTCGATAACACAGGCGTATGTGCATGTTTATATTAGAAGATGGCAAGATGGTTGAGGTTAATGATTCGAGCACCACCACATCAGATTGCAAAGTTCGACCGGAAGTTGCCAGAGTGACTGTGCAAGTGACAATAACAAGAATGGCTTTTAAATGGTAAGATTGAGGTGACAGTTTGTTCTTCAACTAGTTGCAAAGATAGAATTCGATTTACGTCAACTGGAAAACGTGATATCTGGAAAATAAGAGGGAAAATTAAAGAAGTCTTTCTTTATGCTCAGAAGCCCATTCTCTGCGGAGCCTTTCTTCCATGTGACCGAGTTGTTATTTATACAACTCTCGATCTTTTAGCACTGAGTGCTTGGCAAGAATGGAGAGCCTGCCTATGTTAAAAGTTCAAGGTTTTAACCAAAGTCTCCCGGACGCAGAGTAAACACTTTACCATAAGGCTATAGTGCATGGTGGCAGTTGAAATAGTACTGCCAATTATGTTAGTACTGAATATCACTAGTAAAAGTTGGTCAGTATATAAAGTTGTCAGTCTGCCTCGGAGAAAATTTAAATCTGAGGCCTAAATCCTTATTTCGATCAGAAATTTTATGAATTGTAGTCATCATTATTATTATTTCTAGATGCTATTGTTAACACACGGTTTTAACTTTTTTAGTACTTGGATTGAGTTTTAGTAACAACTGTCTTGTAAGGAGACCTTCAAGAAAATGCAAAGATCGGCAATGATAAAAGGATAAGATTTTATTCTGAGGAAAAATGATGTCATTTTATTTTTGAAAAATGATATAAAATGACATCATCAAAAATTTTTGTTCAATTATTTTTTCTAATCATAGATTCTTCGCATTTTGTATGGAAGCAAATTTAGTCTCTTTCGTTTGTTCTACCCATGTCCTTCCGCACTGGTTGATTCATGTAGCGAAAAGCAACAGGCTATTGTCTGTCTGCCTGTCTATCACACGAATTGCCAGACAACTCATTAATAACACTGTCTTGAAGTTTTTGAAGTCTTAACTGTAATCTAAATATTTGTAGTCTTTTTTCGTACTTTAGATATTGTTGGCCTAACCAAGTGCATATTGTAGGCATGTTTGCAATTCGAGTGTATGAAGCTTAAATCAAAACTTGCGATGTCTAATGTATAGGCCATAGGCCCTGCCTAACTTTTGATATACAAGAAGCTTTGTATGACTAAACTGCTTTCTTCGGTCTTCCATTATTTGGAATCTATCGATGCTGCATGCAATCTTATTTCAATTTCATTCCTAAGAGCAGTCAAAAAGCATGGTAGCAATGTAAATCGAAAAATTCGCATGACTGGATCTATTTACGCTGTAGGCATTCGCATATTACACTAAATAATGGTAATTTTTCGTTATAAAAAATTAAGTGATATCATTTCATATCATTTTAAAGATAAATTGATATCATTGCCGATCATAGAGCAAATGACTCAAAGGTATATTTATGGTACCCATCTCTCGTCCATCAGGAATTATTCATTCTCAAAGCGATTCTCTGTCACAAACAGTTTTCCATCATTGCAAGATTCAATGTAGCAGTAAAAACATGTTAGGCTTAATCTATCATAACAATATTTGACAAATTCAGGACTTCTGAAGCGCCTCAATAGAAATCAATTTGTCATCTAGGCTATTCATCAAACTCAATGTGTTGTAGATATGGAAATTACATCAAGCATTGCTATCTGATGTATGGACTGATGATAGCGTCCACTGTCTCATGCGCGGTTTGTCAGACAGGAATGTTACGGAGACATACAAGATCATAATAGAATGAGTCTTCACTTTCGTTCCACACGATGTTGTTAGGCAGCAGAGAGCAAATATCCGCGACCTGAAGACCTCAAACACTTAATTTTGTGTAGCTTCTTTCTGACATGAAAGTTTCAGACGAAGCGTTGACACTTTCATGTTTAGGATTTCAGTGAAAATTTCATGAAATCTATATTTTGCGTCTGCATTTCAGCTATTCTTTGAAACACATTCGATCTACTCGAAATTGAACTTGAGTGATGATGATTACTCAGCGATATTTTGAATTCTGTAAATGAAGCTACAATCTTGATGAAATTTATGCAATTCACATATTTTACCATGCATTGTATTAATGAAGCAAAAAATGACTCAATCACCGTACATACACGTATTCATGTTTTATGAGTCAAAGAGTAATCTCATCATTCGCAGTAAAATTATTGTTGAGAATGTCAATGGTTACTAAAAGTTTTACTTATGGTTTTAGAAAAGATGTGAAACAAAGTGTCGCCCTGCGCAATTAACTGTTCTCCTTTTCTATTGCAAGTTCTGGAATAAGTTACATGTCAGTTAGGAAATATATATGACATCTGTCGAAGCATAAACGTAGGCTATCACATAGCTCCATGCAGAGGTGATAATTTGAAGTCTATATCTACTGTGCTTATGTTAAGTTTTTGGTTTTTAAGATATTATCGCCTTTTTCGGTTTTCATCAGTGCTATATGAGTTGACTCTCTTTTTTTATAGTAAAAGTACATTTGCTACATGAGCGAAAAAATCGGAAACAAAGTTAAGAAAAGCTAGGTATAACTTGGTATATCTTCCCCCGTCGGCCGACCAAGATAATGGATGTAGATGGCATTTTGTCGTGCATTGTCAATCGGGAGACGGTGAGAAAGTCACTCCAGCTTTATGGAGTCATTACGTCTCGTAAAGTGCGCTAACCGTAGCAGCGAAGGAAAGAGTAGAGTTTCTTGTTCTACTGGAAGTTTTGACGATGATGAAATGAACTTGATCAAATATCACGTCATGTTCTATAATCCTACTCCATTTAAATAATATTCGCCAATTTTAGGATGCATATTAGTTTTTTTATTTATTTCTTTATTACATCACGATCTTTTTGCGGCCGGTAGATTATTCATCAGATATCGGAGTCTTACCTTCGCTGCTAACACAAATATTGAGTTTCGCTACCATCAGCAGAGGGGACCTTCCAATCATGACCTACTTAGTTACGGTTCTGAATTAAATGTCTCTTTTTACTACACCGTTTCACAATTACTTCGTTATTTAGCTTTATTCGATTGTCATCCCCACTTCTCTTTCTTTGATTTTCTGCTTCTTTGCCTTTGATTTTCTGCTGAGGGGTCACCTTTGATGTACAGGCTTGTCCTTTTCCCTCAAGATTTGAGCAAAAAATCGATCCGACAACGATGCGTCTTTTGACATCTAACTTTCTCAGCCTTTGTGCCTGTTGAAACAGCTTTTGCAGCTGAGCTTTACGAATTGATGCCTAAACAGTTGTTCACACCAGTGACGTCCCAGACGATAGATTCGCCCCATGAGATGATTTTTATTTGTTATTTTTTTCCATCCTTATATCTCTTTCGAAAGTCTACAACCTCTTTACCTTGCCTCGTCTTTTTTAGCATTTTCTTGATAATTAATCTTCACATTTGAGCCTTCCTTATGACTTGACTGACCTCGTTGCCCTCGTGGGCTCATTATTTGTCACTGTTAACCGAAGCCTATCTTCATTTGTACTTATGTTGTTGACAAATAAAATATTATTTCTGATTTTACACTTCTTGATCATGCAGTTGTACAAGAATACATGCATAAGTTATTCTTCATATACTTTATCATCGCTTTTCTTTCTTCATTTTTATACCTCTGCCCTGATTTTTTAGCAAGGGACATTTTGATAAGTTTGTTGGTCCATTTCTGTCAAGCTTAAAATAGGAAACAATGAAGGCAATGTCCTATGAATTTGATTTCCATTGCCCATGTCTGCTGTAGTGATAGCAAATTCAGTGAAGTACAGTGGTCTAAATGCGATAGTATTGTGTGATGTAGTCCAGCTCGAGCCGTTATCCGTTATGAATCCTGTCAATGGATATTTGAATTGGCCATGAACGGATAAATGATCGCTGTCATAGAATGTGTGAACACTGGCGATCGACGGTGCTCATTAACAATGACACTATCGCAATGAAATTACCGGCGTCAGCGCTAATCTCTGGTAATTAAATGCAGCCATACACGGTGTCATGAACTTGTCTTGGAATGTGATCGTTTCTTTGGAAGAAGCTCTCATTCTCAGACAGGGGGATGCCATGATGTCCACGGGCGATCTGATTCATTATGTTTTTGGCCTGCATGCTTTCTCATTGAAAGCTTCCGATTCCTGAAGGAACGATTCTTATTTATTGACCAAGATTGTGGATGCAAGTTAACGATAACCCATTTGAAAGCAGAGAATACAAGCCGTTGAATGGTGCATGGCGCTTTAATGTTCGACAGTATTGGAAATCACTACAATCGATTGAATGTTAATATAATTCAGTAGAAAGATTTCCACACTATCGAGCAATTTGGTTAGTTGATAGCAGCTGACTGCTAGTGCCTATTAACGTAAGTGCTAATTTCCTCAGCAGCCACATCATCTAGTCTGCTAAGGAATATTGTACTCAAAATTTTTCTGTCTGCTGGGATCTACTCGATGGCCAGGTGAACTAACATTATGCAGTCTTCAGTAGAATTCAGTTTGTCACTTATTTTCAAGAACACCTCTGTTCAATGAAACTCGCCCATGTGCAGTAGCCTTGCATACCTGGATTTGTTTAGTATCTTTAAGCACTGCTACTAATTCCACTTCAGTATTTGTAATAAAGATTGCTGGGATTCTGTTGGTTTGACTGCTGTTGCTCACTATATTGTTCTCAACTGCCATGCTCCACAGGTATGCTAATGTGTACCTAAATGACTATTCGTGTATTTAGCTCTTCATAACAAACCTTATAGATCGCTTTTCAAGGGATCAAATGTTTGTCAAGAACAAAGTCCACAATCCAGTCCTAAAGCGCCTGTTGTGAACTACGGGTAGGTTTTGCAGCAAATTCTGTCTAGCCTTCACGACTTAGACCTGCCAATTTCGGTTTTAAATATTAGGATCGTATTGAAAGCGGATCAGATAGAGGGCGTAGGTCCAGTCACGCCATATGCGCTTCATGAGCGGTTTCAAATGGACTGAGGAAAGTCCTCCAATAAATCCGGTCGAACTTAACCGTAAAATGCAAGTAGAGTTGGTCTAATTAAATAGCATTATTCATTTATGCCTTCTTGTAAGAACTGAAGGGCAATCTGTCGCTGAAATGAAATTTATGAATTCGTTGAAACTGCATTTCACTTTCCATTTAGGAGTGTCCTAGCTTCAGCTGATAACACAATTAAATGGAAAAATAGCTAACAAGCAAGCTACCATGAACATGATGGACTGATACATTAAAGTCATCGCGCAACGCAGCTCCTAGCTATTGTTTATGCTAAGAGGGAGCCTTGGGTTTAAACCTAGTTCTGGTCAGACCTAGGAATTTTAAAATAGGTACACTGCATTCTTGCTAAGCACGTAGCAAAAAGGAATGAGAGTAGGATACATGGAAGAGAGGTGTATCGCTTACTGTGCTTCCGAGTATAAACAGTGAACACTAATCTTTTAATGTTGCCCCTTGCCACCACGGAAATGAAACGCGTTTGCCACCTTCACAATTGCCCGGTTTTCAGCCATGTATTTAAGCGTCCGGTGCTCAGCCTGATGGTGGAAGTCGATATTCGATGCATTAATAGTAGGGGCACAGTTAGCATCAAAATTTGACTTGCATTGTATCTAATGCGCTCAGATGGCATGTAAAATAAGTTGGTTTTGATTGAATCATATGAGAGCAAATTCAAGTGTAAATGTGAATGGATGTAAATGTTTGATTTAATTAAACGAAATGCTGAATAAGAGGATCTCCTTCAAATCTATTAACTGCTGACATTTGTGACCTGGACAAGACTGGTCATTCTTGTTCAATTTTCTTCACGCAATCAAGCGTAAACTGAAATATTCAAACCTGACAACAATCTTCGATTCCCTAGTTCATCCTTCACATTCTTTTCACCGACTTGTGTCAGCTTATCTCGGATCAGTATGGAACCTTCTATGCATGGTTGATTATTGAATAGCATCTGGACTAACCGTTAGACACGTGATTGTTGCCTGGCAATGACACTGCATGGATCGTGACGTCAGCTACTGCGGTCAACTTGGACGTGGGTGGGCTTATAGAGACCGACATACGAGCATTCTGTGAATGCATTTGGTAGTGGATTACTGAGCATAGTATCTTCAACATGAATTGTTTTTGACAGTAGCATCTAACAATGATAATGATCTTAATGGCAAATACCTTGAGCTGAAATGACAGGTATTTCTGATGCAGTATTGTTAATAGGTCTCGCGTAAACAGTCAAACCTGATGAATTGGATAATTTATTCGATATCACTATAAAGAAATTACGTACATCTATCAACTTGACATTAACAAATTCATTTAGGACTTCAAAACTCGGAATGCGGTCAATGTTGAACTACTGATACTGTTTTGGCGAGGCTTGTTAAAACAGGCCTAATTTTCAGAGAGAATTTGTAAGTAGCCATTATAAGAGAAAGATTTTGCGCAAATTATTTCATCAAGGCCTCAGACTTAAAGTGATGCCTTAGTCGCTTCAATGCATTGTTTTCCAAATAATCTCCTTGGAAGCATTTTCATGCTGGTCAGCATTGTTCTCTATATTCTGCGCTTAATAATGTCTTGCTATCCCGAATTTCTAATCAGCTCAGCTGCGAATATTTATTGCATTTCCTCTTGGAATGTTTAACAATCGTTTCACAGAAATTTATCTGTCCAGCGATCCTAGCAGTCTTTTCTTTGTGTGGAAAACAAGTTGTTGATAAATCATAACTTGAAATTGAAGCCCCTTGTCATCTCTAATATCGAATTTCTGATTGAGCAGCGCAGCATTCAGTGTGAGAGCCGGGTCGGACCTTGCAGCCCTGGCACTTAAAAGTTTGTGATCATTTGAAACACAGTTGTATCTTGTGCTTGAATAATCGGCTATCATATTTCAATATTCACTAAATATATTTTTTTGTTCAGATTTTCGGCATATGAGTGTTTATAAGCTCATGTATAAACTCAATGTAATTTCGTATGTATTCATATACGAAACCATGTGTATTCATAATTCAAATATGCAAACGCGTGCTTGTTTTTCATGACGTAGTAATGACCTGCGTGCCCACAAAAGAAATTACCATGTTATCAGTAACTCATTCCTCCAATAAAGTTCTTTAAAAATTAGTCATCCAGCAGAATCGTTTGTCATGACTTGCTCTGTGCAGAATCTGCTGGTCTTCAAATTCATTATTTGAAGCATTCTTAGGTTGAAGATTATGAGAGGAGTTTAGATCACGCATGCCAGGAAAACTTTCTTTTAGCTTCCGCTCGTTGTCCATTCTCTATAGGACAAGATGCTTTCCCAACAGGCATTTTCCTTCATGCCTTTTTTAATTTAAGACATCAGCTTATTTGCATTTTGCAATCACATCTTCCCGTTACAACTCTTTGCACTTCCTGCTACAGTCTGTAGGGGCATGATCTGCGTCCTTTTTCCCCCAAACCCCCTTCACACTTAAGAATGATGTTCTCCTAACACTGTGGCCGATTCTTCCTCAAACCATCTGGGATGTCTGCTATTTGAATAATGATAATGAAGTATCCTATTGTAGATATTAGATAGGGTAGGTACTCAATTGCTGCTCTACGATATATGCAGTTAGTCTCGAAAGCATTTCTGTAGTTCCTCAAATTTCGTCTAATGTCTCTGTGTTGCTATCATTTGTATTTCGCTTATGCTCGCATGTACTTCTTCCTCCTGGATGATGGGAACAAGATTGAATTTTGCTTTCATCTATATTCTTTCGCGTTGCTGAATCGTTATATTCGCTTCGAATATTTATCTTGTCTTGTTGATACATGCTGTTCAAGTATTGCAGTACCAGTTTAATATTTTGCAAAATGTTCTACCTTTGCAACGAGATCCGCGGATTATGTGCGTTTTCCAAATAAATAGGCTCAATTTCACGGGAAGGTACTATTATTTCACTGAAAGCTTTTTGTTTATAACTGATGTGGTTTCTCTAATTGCATAGTGTGACATACTGTATCATGACTGTGATATACTGTCTCATAGAGGGAGACATAGCAAAGACAAGTTCTCCACTTAACGCATAGCAACTTTAATTTAGACCCACTAGTTTAACAAAATCAATTTAACCGTGTACAGCAGGAGGCAAGGATAAATCATGTGTGAACAACATTTTCCTGTTAGTAGTGTGTATAGTGGCTGTTTTCCTATTTATAAAGAAAATATCCAGAAAACGTAAACAATTCAAGTAACTTTAATTAATTAACTTTTGGCTGCACGATGTGCAGCTGTTAAAAAATTGAGTTTCACTTGTTGCATATGCGTTACACTTAATGTTTGAACATTTTTTTGTTACGCTTGCCGGATTTGAGGAAAAACAAACTTGCAAAATGTATCTATTCTGTAAAACTCGATATTAACGACACGCAGATAATTAGGCGTAATTATTCAGATTCTCAATGGTAGGTGGTAGGATGGCTCACTTGGTTAAGGCCGCACATTGTTTCGGAAGTGCACAAGGTGAAGGGTTCGAGTCTGTCTGCTTTGTAAATCACCAAAGTTCACACTAGAGGTTTCTAGCCCAAAGATGATGAGAGTTCCTAGCACATGAAACCTACCCCACCCCTAACTTGTGACTGTGGCTGACTGCCTTGGGTGTGGTCAGGGTAAAATTAAAAAACTTTACTGTCAACATTTCTATCGATTAAAATATGATTTCTTAAATGAATATTCGTATCCGTAATATTTTTTTTCTTAAATCGTCCATAGATTTCAAGACGCTTTTCCTGTAGGAGACGATAGTGAGTACAATGCATGTTCTGTTCTGTTTCATTTGTTCGCCGATCGCTTCGTGTCTCCTTTACTGTTTTCAAAGTATGTCTCATTTAGCGTGTTTTTTTCTCCCGCAGAAGTTCGTCGTTCTCCATCCCTGAAGATGTTGAAGCGGCTGGCCGCAAGAGGGAAGCAGCCTCCAGGTCCGGTCAGTCCGGTGGTCACTCAAGGCGGAGATCAGTTCGATCTTCCAGAACCATCGGCTGAGAACACCAGTCCTGTCAGTCCAGGCAGTATCTTTCTTGTGACAGTCTACACATTGGATGACGAACAAAAACCTCTGGAGATCAATGTACAGGTAAGAAATAATTGACTCTATTCCAATGATTGATTCCAATTCCGAATATGGTGTCAAATGGATTTTGATGACCGCAAAGTTCGACGGTCCTAAGACCAACTCCCGGTGCAGTACCATGGGTAGCCACTCGGTGTATTTAGAGGATAGCTATCATAAATTATATCGTCCTCATTATAATGGAATGAAGATCTGTAAGCAAAGTATATAGCTCTTTTGACTATTGTGAGAAGTGTTATATAAGGTTTTACTATTATTATTCCCTAATTCATGTAACATCTGAAATCTGACCTTCTATTGATGTCCTCTGGTTCAAAATCTCCGAAAGCTGACTCTATTTCTGCAGAATGAGAATCTTTTATGTTTTTTAAATTAATTTCTTTAGAACTCGGCATCTGCTTCTTTTATCAAGTTGGAGGTTTACTAAGAGATTTTGACTACTGTCGGAAAAGTGCGAATTTTGGTAACGATTATATAAATGATATAAATAGTTTTCAAAAATCATTTTTTGCTGCATCTTCCAGAACTTGAGGGGTTTTCCCTATCCGTTACAAAAAGTCATTGTACTTTCGAAGTGCTTATTTAAAGGAGGCGATGCCATTTGCTCTGCAATGGGTTGACACGCGGTCTTGGCGCAAGCAATTGTTTTCATGTTTCAAGCTTCTGCAAATCTGTTGTGTGTAGAAGCCCGTTCCACGTAGCAAATATCTCACCTTCTTTGACGACTTCCCTTTTTCGTTGAGCTTTACTTGTGATGATGGCATCTTAAATGTAGTCTGAGCTGCATATGCACTTGTTGTCTAAAAACATTCAGCATCCTAATTAGAGACAAGCTTCTGTAGAAGAATATTTGTTAACTTTAAAGAGGTTAGTACTTTCACTATTTGTTTTCATGGAACATCACCGCTGTCGAAGTAGCAATATTGTCCCGTACTATACGATTGATTCTGAAAGGATGCAGTTCAGTTACTTTCCTTCGTTTCTTGTAGAAGAGCGGCTATGTACTTTGCGGTACACACTTTCAGTGCTTCAAATGATGTTCATTTTCGATTCCTTTCATTTTATCGATAAGCATCCTTGAATGTTTATGGATTTTCTTGAACTAATGTATGGTTCATACAGTAATTCGCGTCCTAGGCATTTCCGCACGTATTCCATCAGTCCCTGAAATATGAAGCACTGCTATTGGTGCACAAATAGGTTAACGAATAAAATGCAGTGTATTTGAACTACTTGTGTGAGCTATAGGAAGTCTAATAGAGCTTTGGTCTTATAGATCGAATGCTGTTCACAAATAACAATTGACTCTTCTCTCAGCAGGGGGTGTTTTTAAGACGCTCTGCGTGCACGAAACGTGTGTTCATTATATGAGTTAAAGTATAGGCAGAATTTTCTGTATTGCATGCTGTGGTTAACAAACGTCTCGGCCTCTCGTTCTCTGACTGGCACGTAAACAGATGATAAAAACACAGCTGTGGCATCTCTCTTTGGAATCACTATCTTTCTTCTAGTCCTTGAGCATTGAAAACGAGATGCTTCGCTCGTATTTGTAGTCTTTATTGTAATGTATTTATCTAAGAGGAAAGACATTTTACAATCAATATGTTGAAACTTCTCAGAAAATTAAAGTCATTGATGCGAACACGTGTGTGTGTATACAGTGGAACCTCCTATTGCGGACATTCTATACAGCGGACACCTCCGTATTAGGGACAGTTAAGCTCAGTCCCGAATAATGTTCGTATCATCACCGGTAACTCCATATTGCGGACACCTCTAAAATGCGGACACTAAGGCGCAGTCCCGACGGTGTCCGTAATATGGAGGTTCTACTGTATTTACTGAAATGTTGGCTGTAATATGAAGTCGTGACAACAAATGAATCAAGAGGATAAATATAATTGTCACCTGATGATAGTGTGGTCGATTTACGTCACTTGAATGTTTTCAAATTTGGTTACGATTTATCTGCAATGAACATTCACAACGCTCAAAATTCAGCATCGGAGGAAAACTCAACGGTTGAAACGTCAGATAAAATATGTGAATGCAAAAATATTTACATAACAAATGCGCAAATATGTGTAAAAGCATTTTTTCACTATGATTCTGTTCTCATCTCAGTTCATGAAGCACTAAGTTGTGTTTGAATTGAGTCTTACCTGTGACATATACCTATAGAAATACATTTAATATTTACAGTCAAAGGTCGTTAATTAAGACCATAAATGCCAGGCTTTCAATGTCTCAATTATCGAAAGCCTTAATTAAACAGCAACTTGTATATGACAAATATACAAAAAATGCCACGACCGTATGATCTTAATCATCCGAATTCTTAATTATCCGTGTCTGAATTAAAGAGCTTCGACTGTATTGTATCATCATGATGATTTTGCAGATATTTCAATCTGATGATTTGTGTCTATGAACGAAATTTTGCTGATACTGAGAAAGTTCAAAACAATCTCAAGCATCATTTCCCGTGTGTTTGATTTTCACCTTTTGTGATCAAATAAATGAGGAGTGTATTGTTTATACAAATATTCATGTACTATGAAATCAAATAGTGAAGAAAGCATTCGGGAGATCTGTATTCCATTCCTCTCAATTCTCAGGAAATTGTCATTTAATTTCTGATTGATAAGTTGATGGTATCGTGCTGTCACGAGCTGATAAATGGTTTTCATGAGGGGTGCACCGAACATCCGGTTCGCCGAACTACCGAACTTTTTTAGTCGAGATAAATTTATTTATATATTTATTTATTTGGCTATCTTTATACAGCGCTGTACCCAAAAGAGGCTCACAGCGCACACGGTATGCAAAAATGAAGTCTTCAGAAAAATGAAGTTAAAAAATTAAGAGAAAACTTCGCTAATCAGAATCTTCCTCCAACAACGCTTGAAAGTCAAGAAACTGTTTGCTTTTCGAATATCTCTAAGGATGCGATTCCATACTGTAGGGCCATTGAAGCTGAACACTCGACCTCCTCGAGATATTGAGTTAATGGAGGCACTTCAAATAAGCAGTTGTCCTCAGATGAACGTAGATAGCGTGAAGGACGACGAACATGCAGCAACTTATACATATACTGGGGTGATCGTGAATGAAATGCTTTGAAGCACCAACTGCCAACTTTTAGTTCAATACTTTGAAGAATTTGAAGCCACTTCAGTCTCTTGAAGTATGGCGTAGAAAAATTATAGAAAGTTTTCTTCTAATAAAATATTATCGTGCTTAAATAAGCTTTGAAGCATTATTCTCAGCTGAAGATTTTTAAAAATTTGCTATTCCTTATATTATTATATCAACGAATCTATAATCTAATTTGATTTAGACTCAATGTCTATAATGATAAATTATTGTGCAATTAGAGAAAATCAATGGTTGTCAGTAGGTGGGCCATGAGGCTTAGAGAGACGATAACGAATGCTCAAATTGTATGGAAATACAATGAAATGAAAAACAAATTGATATTGTCCTAGAAGAAATTTCACCGAGTTATGATGATCCATGTGACACTTTATGTTGAAAGAAATGGAGTATCTCGCCTTTCGCTGGTGGCAAGCAAGAGCTACTGTCTTACCAAAGTCTTCCAGCATCGAAATGCATTCGTTCTGAGTGAAGTAAA
The DNA here is from genome assembly GCA_907163375.1 of Prostheceraeus crozeri. NCBI lineage: Eukaryota > Metazoa > Platyhelminthes > Polycladida > Euryleptidae > Prostheceraeus > Prostheceraeus crozeri. The sequence goes on from CAJQUW010015057.1 coordinate 67,063, forward strand.
AGCACCGCTTATATAAAGATATCCAGTTAATTAAATTCGTTATCTGGTAGTCTCGAAAAACTCAGCTTTTACAATGTTAACCGTTTATAACACTTGGCTACGATTTCCGCGACTTTCAGAATTTCAGAGAAAACGTGGAACTTCATGATATTCTATGCGCTTTGCTCTTTATATCACCATATACCATCGTTCACGTCTCTTCGTCGGTGGTATTGTACTGTAGTAAGAGAAGTTCAATCTCATTGAGACCTTAAGGAGTGACATCACATTAGAAGTGTCGTGCGAATCGTTGGGAATCGTTGAGTTAAGATGCGATGTCGTGAATGCTAATTTGCTCCTTAGACTGCCTAAAGCAACAACGTCGCTGGTACAGCACCACATTTTGTCGATCTACGGTTCTATAGTAGGCCAGTATCATGTAGAAAGAGATGTGCATTCTGAGTACTCTGAAGACGATAGTGGTGCAAAGCATTCGTGGAATTTATAGTTTCTGTGGGTCGCGAACTGTGCCGCAACACAGAAAGTTACCACACATTGCAAGAATGCATTACTTTATGCGAAATTAAACATATTTGTTTTGCATATGATTTATCTGATACAGGTATAGGGGCCTGATGGTATAGTAGCCTGCTGTAGATCTCTATGACATCATCATTTTCCCGTATACTAAGCATAGAAATTTGTTGAATGCCTCAGCAGGAAACACGGAACACTCTTTGCAAACCTCTGAGCGAATAAAGCATGAAGCTTGGTCCCCATAAAATGGACAACAACCTTTTTTAAGGGAACCAAGCTTCATGTCTTATTAGCTCAGAGGTTTACAGTGAGTTCTGTGTTTCCTACTGCGAGGACCATGATTATGTTTGTTACCAAGCGTGTACCCATTGCCCCTGTCAAGGATGTTTTGCCGATGTCGGCGAGTTGTAAAGTGATCTACAAGTACGCTTGTGGCTTTGGAGACAGATACATTGGTAGAACTCGCAGACGTTTGACAACTCTTGTCAGGAAGCATGTCTTTGTTTGGGTCACGGTTGGTCGATCAGGCAAGCCTCATACAGCGGTGACTAGACATGTTGGTTAATGTCCTACAGCACGTGAAGGGTCGGATCTGCGATCCAACTTTTCGATCGTGTCACGTGCTAGATCGAAAAGCATTTTATCGATACTGAAGGCATTGCACATCAAAGTGCACAATCCAGTTCTTTGCTAGGAAAAGGAATTTATGACGCGGCTTTTTGCTGCCATTGTGAACAGTACTCTTTGTGACATTAACTTGTATGCTTACCATCTGCTTCATTACCCGGGTACACCCCGATGAGTCCAGGTCGAAAGATCTCGGTGTGACTTCTTTTTTTCTGACGTTGACTTGTAAATGACTTTGAAATGACTTGGGGCATTTTTCATTTGCAAGGTAAATTATCTCATTGCTGCATTGAGCAGACTCGACTTTAAATGAATAATATTGGTGCTCAATAATGAATGAAGTTCAGTATGATCCTGGGATTTTTTATTGTCAAGATTTTTCTGACATACTTGACAAATTTCTTTTATTGAATAAATGATCGACGTCATTATCACAGTCATTACCCTGTAGATTTTCTGATTGACAGAAAGATTCCGATGGACAGTGGTTGTTTGAAGAGGCATGTGAACAGCTGGGAGGTGTTCAGGAAAAGGATTATTTCGGACTACGCTTCATTGATCGTGAAAAACAACGAGTAAGTCGCCCAGATATTCACGTGCGTGTTCCAAATTTATTAATCTGACCTCACTGTTCTGCTTTTCAGCAATGGGTTGACACTACGCGGAATATTTACCGACAGTTGAAGCGTAAGTGTTATTGATCATAACCATAAGGAGGAACAGCTGTCATTTACTGCCGATCGCAAGATGAAGTGTCATGTCTATAATCCGTAGACGATTTACTAATCATTGAATGATGAAAAAAATAGGACAGGGAAATTATTTACCGCTTTTAGAGGAATTAGCAATTATCTCTAGTTGCTAATATGGGGAAACAGAATTGATTTGAAACTGTTGTTTCTCCTTCTTCCTCACGCCAAGTTATTGCTAAATTTCCAATTCACCAAGTAGATCGTCATGGTACAATGGCGAAGGTCAAGACCTCCCGCTATTTGATCATGTAACTGAGGATCGAGAATGTCTTCGGAAGGCCAAAGGAGGGTATCCATCATAACCTTGACGCATCCAAGTCCTCAAAAAAGTTACCTTGTTGCTTTGCTATTTCCTTTCATTTCATGATAACGATGTTTCTCCGAATTGCAAAAGCAATGTGTGCCAATTTGAAGTTGATAACTAAAGTAAATGCATTTCATATTTTTGTGACTCTAAATATCGGACACATACTACTACCTTATAATGTATTGAGTCCTTGTATGCGATCGTATTGAGACCTATTTGTTTAGGATGGATAACAATTTTCGCAATATTTGTTCGGCGCGTAAGTTTAGTTGATAGTCCTTATTATCGGATGGATTATCTTGGATGGCCAAGCGAATTAGAATGTACAGTTTTCGGGTCTGATACATTTTCTTTCTATTGACATTTTCGGCTGGAATTCTGTCTAATCAGTAATCTAAATGCGTTGTAAAGTGGAATTTGACTAGTTAAACGAAAATATTCATAATATGTCTGGTGTTTCATCTGCATTCCAGTCTGAAATGTAATTATTCTCATACTTAACGGAATCGCATCAATGGAGCTAAAAAATCTGAATATTGAAAATAGCTTTATAGTCCGGCAGCCAGATCGGGTTTCTGCAGGGAACAAGGCAGAAAGTGAGACTTTCACAGAATGATATACACCCTATGCCTGCTGAGAATCTGCACGTCTAGTGAGTTCCTCTTCTTGTCAGACAAGATCAAAGAAAAACACATGTAAATCCAATGGGACGCAGATTGCAGCTTTTGGCTTAGATGAAATTTTCTATGTTTTCTCCTATCAACTGAAAAGTACTAAGCTTAGAGCCATAATTTTTGGCATGGAATGTCATCAGGTCATTTCCTTTCATGTGTATGTGATATTATCATGCATCTGATCGGCAATGAACGTGAGAATGTGGTTCAGTGTGGATGAAGGGGACCAGCATGTTGGTGTTTGCCAAATCTAAATGTGCTTAGCTTTGTTGACAGGGGTGCATGAACATGAAAGGAAACTACCTGAAGACGTTTCATGTCAAAAATTATGACTCTGGACTTAGTACTTTTCGTTTAATCAGAGAAAATATAGAAAATTTCATTTTAGCCAAAAACTGCAATCTGCGTCCCATTGGATTTACATGTGCTTTTCTTTGATCCTGTCTGACAAGAGGATCTCACTAGAACTCGGCAGACGTGCAGATTCTTAGCAGGCATAGGGTGTTTATCATTCTGTGAAAGTCTCACTTTCTGCCTCGTTCCCTGCAGAAACTCGTTCTGGCTGCCGGACTATTATGCATGAAGTACAAAATCATTTGATGGAAAGTACATCATCGGTGGATCTCAAAAATAAGATTGATGATGAATTAATGATCTTTGACTTTCCACCAATTTTCTAGATGCTGCCAATATCTAGACCAATATGCTCATTGATCATATTTGTTTCATTATGAGTAAATGCTCACATTGATAGCATTTCGTTTCAATGATCCATCGCACATCACGTGAATTTTAATTGTAATCTATAAAGATAGCATTGATTTTGATGTTTTTCTGGCGCTTAAAGATTTAGAACTTAATTGTTACGCTATCAGTAGGAGTAATTTGAATGAGATGCAAGTATCTCATCTTCCGTCGTGATCTCGTCGCCTTCCTATGTTATGGAGGTGTAAGGAGACTAGACAACATGACCAACAGATGGCGCGCCCAAGTCTCAATCAACAATGCCGCGAAGACCATGGCTCCGTATTGTTATGCAATTAGAACGAATTAATACACCACTTAGTTCCCACCGAACTTGAGAGAAACCTTTCCGTATAAGAAATGATTTATAAGAAGCAATTGACATTGAATGACTTCTCAATGTCACCATATCATGAATGAAGACATTGATATTCTGTCAATGACAATTAGTGAACTGAGAGAGTTTTTACTACAGATTCAATTCACTTGGCTTCCAATTTTGCTGCTGCTTTGAATAAAATTCATACTCGGAAGAAATTTTCAAGTGTGGGATGAAGCGATCAGAATCTATCCGATCAATATTTTGTAATTCATGGCTGAAATATTTGAAAGTTGTGTCGTTCTTTCGGTACCAGGCGTGAGGAAACGCTGCCATTGTAACGATCAACCATTCATCTCATGGCGTTGATGTGTTGTTATAAATAAGTAGATGAATGATGCAGTTGTACTTACTACCGTTGGGTGAAGGGTTCATGAAATATTCTGCGGTAATGAAAGTAAACATGAGACAGGAAGACTGATTTCTCTGCATTCCAAATGACGATGGTGTTTGCAAGTATGTTACGTAGTAGGACATGCAGAATGTTATCCTCTCCCTTTCTTTCCTGCCTCGGGACTCTAGGATCTTGTGGCGGGACTTCATTGTTTATTGAGGTGATGACATAACTACAGAAAAAAACAATGTATGCTTCTTCATCGAATTCAACTCTTCAGTCTCACCCAGTGAGGACTTGGACGGTGCTGACAATGATTTCATAGAACATTTTCATTCTCATTTTTCTTGTCATTTCCTTAAATCATTTTTTTCTTTCATGCCTGTTTTTCCTAAATTTCGTTATAGTCTTATTTTTATCTGCTGACTTTTTTCTTCGGTTTGCATTTATTATTATTATTTGTTTGTTTATCAAAATTGTATGTCCATTGTTGCCTGTGTTTTTTCTTTGACTTAGTAACTTGGTGTGGTTTCTGGTTTCCGTGTGGATTCTAACATGGAGCGGTGGTTCATGTAAACTCGATTTCTTATTGTCTACTTCTATGGGATATATGTGATGTTCTATTCATTCTTCTGTGTCTCTTGTGTCTAGTAAGTTGTGTGAGATTGGTTCCTTGCATGCAATGTGGCAATGCTCTTTTGTTGTCTGTCAGTCGCTCTGATGATGCGAGCAGTATTCGTCGAAAGCCTCATCTGAATAAAAGATTCGCATGCACCGATCGTGTTTTTGGACTTCCTGCGATTCAGCAATACAAAAATATGAAAATAATCAGATTGTATCTAGATCGATCATTTTCGTCTCAATTAACTGAAAACAAATCAAACAATGAACATTTGCGGTATAGTGTTGAAGATAGTATTTGCTTTATAAGCTGCTACATTTTTACCTCAATAATTTTACACGATTTGTTGTTGTTGTAGTATGTTGCTTTTAACTTTGAACAAGCTAAAATATAATATTTTTCATGTAGGAGAAATGAGCATCAAAATATTATACCAAAAAATTTAGTTGCGTGATACTATTGTTATTAGCTAAAGTGTAAAACAAAAAGTTGATCAATTTTGCCGTAAGGTAATTTAATTTATGAGAAATAATCAAACTTGATAAGCATACGTGCGATCGATTGCATGTAAAATTGTGATGATAAGAGTAATTACGGTTAAATGTGGTTCATCAATATATTTGTTATTGTACAGCAAAGTTATGACACAGGCCTATCATCCATTTGATTGTTGTCGAGGAATATCAATCAAATATAAAAACAGCGATGTGATGTATTGTGTCTGATTATGTTGAAAAGGTGGTATCGTTACCATCAAGTGCCCTAGATGTGGTCAGGCGCTCTATCACTTCCAGGCATGACTGTAGCGTAAAATTTCTATCACATTATTAATGGCTGATATTGCTGAATGAAACTGAGGCACGAAAGTCAATGAGGAATTGTGAAACATTCCATAGAAATTAATACTAATTCATAACATTTATATTATTAAAGTCAAATACACTCGGGCAATCAGCTTCATATTTAATCCAATTAAAACAAATTTACATCCCGGTAACTAGGCTTATCATTGCCGTTTTAAGGTAGGCTACTGCAGATAATTGTTTCAAACTATTCAATCCCGATCCCGGTAATTTCCCTAATCCCGCACGATCACTGATTGCAACTGGTTCTGTAAGCTACGATATGTTGGCCAAGCCCACATTATTCACAATCGGTGCTTTACTGTCCACGCAAACTCATCATGACGCCCACCCTCTCCCCCAGGCTCTTCAGAGCTGACCAGTCCACTGTCTCAGTAAATCCGTTCATCCCAAATGAAAGGTGCGGGTCTGTGCGTCTACAGTGATCGTGTGCGAGAAAAACTAGAAAACGTGTAAGTAGTTTTGTTGTGTTTGGAAAATAGCACCGGATCTGGTTGAAATAAATGAACGTTGTTTATACTCGGAAGCACATTAGGCACGGAGCCTTTCTTCCATGTGGCCGAGTTGTCATTTATCCCACTCTCATTCTTTTATTTTTTCTCATTCTCATTGGCTGTGCGAGCGTTTGTGATTGAGTTCGTATGAACAAAGTCAAGCAATCGCTGTAAGTCGAAATTTGGACTTCGCCTGATTTTAGCAGTGACTGAAGTGAAGATGCTGGCACAGAGAGCGAGTTATCACTTCCAATTCGCTTCATTCCAAAGACTACTGCGTGCCACTCCTCATACAAAATATCAAGTCTGCCATACACAGGTTTATCCTGTGATTGCATGTCCCTTAACGTAATTGCGCTATACTTCGCGGACTTTGAGACTTGACTTTCGTCTCCTCTATTCAAGGATCTTATATGCGGCAAATAATCTTCAAAATCAGTGAAGCGCAATAAGTACATGAATCATGGCGACATGTTGTGGAAGTTGTGATTCTATATTGAAAATTCATTGCAACAATGCATCATATGATAAGAAAATAACGAGCATCACAGTGACATAAAATCTACAACGCCTCCTACACCTCACCTCAAGTTTTGAAAATATTGCTTTTTTCATATCCTATTTGGCTGCACGCCTACGCAATCACCTACGTATTCCGGAGTGAAACCAATGTGTTTGAAGTTATCACAACGTAGCGATTAGTGCTGTTTGTGAATCTTCGCAAATATTTACATTTTACGTATTCATCATACTCACTCCGAGACAATTTGAGATGTTAAGAATAAGGTAAAAGCTTTCTATGTTCACATTGTTGTTTCTGAGATATTATGTAATTATTGGTGTCTTTAACCCAATTTGTTGACGAACGTTCGAAATACTTGATCATAAAATAACATAGATTTGATGGAGCGAAGAATGCGATTTCTAATGAGATGCATTTACTTCAACATAGGCATGCAAATTTTCAGCATCCCACGGGATTTTTGTGGGCCCCTTTCGTCTAAGTAGTTGGGAAGGTTGCTCGAATTGGTCAGCGTGGTCTTTCGATCATTGCTTGGCCATTTTTCCACGCGGTAAGACCTCTGTCTTTCATTGAGGGGCCCACTCTGGGGCAACGATGACCGCTGTTATGAAGGGTAAACTTTTGGGTCGGTTGGGGGCGCCTTCAGTCTCATAGGGACCATCTCGAGTTGAAAGGGGAGACTTGGCTCTCACTGTCATTGAGGCCAATATGTCTTGAGGTTTATATTTCGTGTCCTTCTTTATCCGGTAGAAGCCTATTTGTAGTTGAAAAGGAGCCTTTATAGTCATTTAGGGACTTCATTTTCATACAGTAAATGCCCATTGTCGAGGCATTGGAAGAGCGCCCTTCTATCATTGAGGTGCAGTGAGGGGGCGGGGTACATCTCAAGAGTTTCCTGCGGGAGGACCTTCTTGTGCGCTCACATGCCTGTCATCATCGGTTCGTCCACGTAGGTTCTCCCAGCAGCTTCTTCAAAATGAATAACAACAAGGAACCATCAAACATCAGTGCCGCATGCAGACCTACCAACTGTCCCGATTTTGTCGGGACTGTCCCGATTTTATTGCCATTCTCAGCAGTCCCGATTTTCTGACAAATGTCCCGATAGTTTAACTTTTTATGTTGTAAGATTTTTACTAGTCAGTATTAAATAAGTCCAGCAAAATAATTCAAAACTTTGCGCTGCGCACATTCCATATTCACATGTGTGCTATCGTGCTCATAAGATGCCACTCGCTTTTCACACTCACATATTATGTCATATATATTTTATGATTCCATTGCCTCAAATAGTCGTATTTTAATGTATCAGGGATGGTCCGCATGTGAGAAAACGTGATAAATTGTGAGAAGCAGGGCAAGATGTGAGAAAATATCAGAAATTTATCTTTTTGAGAAAATTTGTCTTCAGTTCTGTCCGATTAAAACATTGCATCAGATCTACATTTCTGCAATTATCATAAAGTGCTTGATTGTAAAGTTGATGATTAACAAAATACACAATTTCCTCCTTTGATCACATGCGTTGAGTATCAATTCTCCTTCTACATGCAACCTACATGAAGTTGCAAAAGGCTGTAAATCCGCATGGTTCCTCTATTGGAGGGGCTATAATTAGGACACCCTGCTTTATTTGGACATAGGCCTATCACCTGAGATCAGACCACAACCCACCAAAAATTCTTGCTATTTAGAACTAAGCAGCCCTATTTGGGATGTATTTCCTTGCTTTTTGCTATGGATTTAAGTTCGACCTTTTTAAGCGCTCTTTTCATCATCAGGGTGTTCTCACAGCTACTTTCCTCATCAAGAAGCCCTAAACTCGAGTAAAAAACAGAAGCATTGTTCATCACGAAAACGTGCTTCCATACGATCAGTGGTGACGAGTTATCTATGATTCATTGAAGTGAATCCCCCCGTTTTCTCAACGAAAACAGTGGAGCTTTAAATGAAGAACTGCATTAGCTGGAAGAAATTACTCCATGCAGTGGAAATGTCGACTGTGTGGAATGAACATTGAGCACACTGTGTCGCAATGAACAAGATGAAGATAAACAACAAGATGTAAGCGTAAGTGATGAAGAGGAAGAGTACCTGCCGGGCGATTCAGAACCGATGGTCGGGGAAAATAAAGTTAACCAGTGCGTTTACTGCACATGTAAGTTTGGGAACTGCAGAAAGGCATTGAAAGTTGAAACGTGTGCACATGCGCAGTACTGAGTATTGCGTTAGTATTCTTTCGTGCATTGCCTCAGCTTTATGAGTTTAATTTTTGAATCAAAAGGTTCACAAACAAATGGAAATCAATTAAAAGCAGTGGAAGCAAACGTACAAGGATAGATAAGACCCCAAGCGATGGCTGCATTATTGACAAATTATGGCCCAAGGGAACGATATTCAAAACATTGAGGTGTTGTAGAATTGCAGTGAATGTGGTTTACATGAGAGCTATTGAATTGTCTGAAGCAGTTTCCTTGGGTCTCGAATCCAACAATTTCATTGTTCGCTGTTGGGTCTGAGGCCGGAACCATTCAGACCCAAGTTTCCTGTCTTATCAACGATTGCAAAACAACTATTTGTCATCCAAGCGTCAAGCACGCGATCCAAGCTCTTAATTCAGTACGATCGTTGAGCAAGAAAGGACAAGGGGCAGAATCTCTCACCTTATCTCGAAATCTTCAGTAATTATTGCATATCAATATAGCTAACTAGATTACTATTAGAACAAATAGAAACTAATAAAATATAACTAGTTTTTCAGAAATTTACTTAAAAAGCCTATGGTTCGAAAAATACTACAATTGATAAAAAAGCATGGCTCTCATTTCGTTGCAAGTTGATTTGTGGATGTAAACTGAAGCTGCATCATGGTCTGTGGATATTCTGAAACGTTGGAATACACCATCAATGCATAGTCCAGCAGATATTACACAATTAATCAAGCTTAAATATATTGTGCTAATAAGTTTATATCATTAGATATCACTGGACAAATTCACAATGCTTGAGTTTGAAAATTAGTCATGAGGTTGCTCATACAAATATCACAAAACTGCATTACATAATAATCAAATAGTAGGCCTACTAGTACATAATGCTCGCATGCCATTGCAATAAAGTTATGTGCTAGTCATTATTAAATTACTTGAATTGCATATAATACTTTGTGTAATTTTCCCTCCTTCAAGCTTTAATTTCAACTTGGGTCTGTGTCCAAGTTTTGGAAGCTATAATCATCTCTGGTTTCAAGACGAATGTTACGACAATCACAGACATGTCAGGAAACTTGTTCTGTTGTATGACTCATGAGTATTTCAAACACAGTTTATAATTGTCATCGGTTTTGAGAGAAATTCCTCATCATTTGATGTGAGAAATTTGTTATTTTGTTATATGAGAAAATGTGAGAAATTCGTCTTTTTTGTGATGTGGGAAATTGATCGGACCATCCCTGATGTATTTATGTTTAATAAAATATTCAGAATAATGTAGATTTTTTAAATAAATATATGGGTTAGTTTGCATACCTGATGATAGTGACCATGTCCCGATTTTGCAAATGTGAATGTTGCCAGGTCTGCGCATGACTGAAGCATTTAATCACTTTCAACATTTACACCTATCAACGACTTGAGACTACAATGTGGAGAAGATATGAGTTTTCAGCTGAGAACACTGGTGGGACTTGCCCTGGCGACAAGTCTCGAACATGTGACGTGCATCATACGCTGCTGACTGAGCTAGTGCGCCACACACCATTTGACAGCTGCTTTACGATCATTCGAACTTAGATGCCTACCTCCTTCCATATGGAGTTTCATTTTGATAATCAAAAGACTCGTGTTTCATGGTATTTGATTTGCAATGGCTGATTAGCAATTTCGGCCTCAGTGAATGATCTTTGAATGAATTCGACATTGGATTAACACAAATTTAATATCGCAATTAGAATAAGGAAGTGAGAATTTGTATCATACATTTTATTTGGGATTTATGTATTTACAGCTGTAATGGCCTATTGTATATGTAGAAGTAGGGACTGACCAATTCAGAACAAGCCAACTGGATGATAGAAATCCTGAATATTAACGGAGCGAAGGTTGAATGAAATGGAATTGAATGATATTGCAATAAGCATCAATCATTTTGAAAATAGATTATATTTTGAACATTACCAAAATATTTTCTTCCGATATTTTGTGCTTTGCATAGCGTTATTTCTGTTTATCTTATCTCAAACTGTGTTGAAATCTAGATGACCTTTCGTTTCATGATTTCAAAAGTATTCCAGGGTGTCTACTAGCCGAAAAAAACAGAAAACTGTAAATATACCGTGGAAAACCGGGAATTCGAACTTACTTAGCAGTTATGCTAATAAAGTAGGCAGACATGCGATATGCAGAGATTGCACTAACTGAAATGTTTCAAATTGTAATCAGGATTCTTTTTAAAGGAGATTGCTGTTAGTAACATTCATTTGCTTTGCTCACAAATGAATAAAAAAACATGGAAAAAATAAAAGTGGACTGCTGCTCATTCACTGAGAATGCTGCGATTTCACGCATTCACGAAACTATGACTGCTCAAAAGTTGTCCCAAGACGTCATGAGTATGCGACTACTCGAAATTGTACTCAACGATGTCCTTGCTGTGGAGAAATTGAGAGTATGGTGGATTGGGCATAAGGAGACATTATCGCACTGTTTCAAGTTAGAACATTCTACGCTTAAAGGATTAAATGACTGATCATACTATGCATATAATCATATAATGATGACGTCTGTACATTATACAATCTCAATGGTCTTGGTCCGCATTTCAAAGGGCAAATTCTTGCTGACATCAAGAAGTCTTCGGCGCTAGTCTTCTGATTCGACGAAGGCTTAAATAAGATCTTTCAACGAGGCCAAATAAACTTTGTGATGCGGTTTCACTTGGAAAGTGAAGTTGAAGTTCATACCCGTTACTTCTTTTGGAGGACCTGCCGAGAAATTTTTGGCTGACACTAGGGATCTGGATCTTGGAAAGCTCATTCAGGTATCAATGAACGGGTCTAGCACTAACAAGACATTTTTCTTACTTTTTGAGTATTAACATTTTTTGCACCGCTTGAGTTTTATTTAAATACATTAGTTTGTGGAAGTCACTCAGTGATCAGATCTTGAGATCACTTGAAACTACCTTGAGTGATCAGAGACTGAGGCGATTAGGTCTTTTAAGGAAACATGATAATCTAAATGCTTTAAAACCATTGACTTTGAAAAAATATTCGCAAAAAAACCAGGAAATTGAGCTTAGTCCGCTTAAAAAATCCGGGAAATGTTAACTGAGACAGACACAGGTTTGTGGCATGAATTGAAACGGATGCGGCTGCTGGAAAAGTCGCTTCCATAGCTTTGGTTTTAAATTTCACAAAAAAGACATTCTCACATCAGTCGACAATTTTAGAATATTGTTAAGTGAATATAGGCCACAGTAGCATCTATTCCAGTCAGTGGCCTGACTGATTGACAGTTGACAGCAGTTATTCAGACTTTCAATCATGTTATGACTACTACATGAGTTATGAGTCGCGTATGTTGGTCCCAGTATATCCAAGATGACAATCAGGTTGATAGATTTCATAATTTGTCATCATAAAACTTGAATGCATTTCTCATGTTGTGAATAGGGGTATCGCAATGCAGTGTTTAGCCTTCATGTTTCCCAATGGTTGACATGTTCTTTAATAACGCCATCAAATATGAAAACCGGTCAATGGTCGACTCTTCTCTGCACAATGTGAAGGAATAGAAAGTGCATTCTTGAAACAAGTTGTATTTGGTTGTCAGTCTAGACGATTGAAACTTAATTCACGAATAAACAATAATTCACATGATATTTTTAGAATCGGAAGTCATAATAACAACTGATTCCTTAAAACTGACAGCTAGTGAATTCATAAGAGGAATGTCTGAGGCAGATGGGAATGGAAGGGAATCTCTGCGACGTTGGAAAGATACTTAGGGAATTCTTATCTATCTCGCACAAGGAATTTTCAATGACTGCTTTCTGGCACGATTCATTAAGAAAAGTAGTCACCACCCAACTTACGTATTCTTTTTGGCTAAAAGTTTATTTGTTGAAGCAAACCAAAGAACCCCTTACAGAAAGTGAAGACCTGCAGATCAAGGTGGATCACAATTAGAGAATGTCACATTGGGGCGTTGTTGGAAGGAAGTGGTCTCATAACCTCTCATCTGTTCTGATGGTATGTGGCCAGTGTGGTTTCTGGAGCGGCCTCGGAACGGACTTAAGCTCTACCGGAATGCATGCTACTCGTACTTCCAGACAAAGGAATGTGGACTCCGAGCATCCTAATGAGCTTTCTGAAGCAACGAAGTGGCAATGAAAAGGAAGACGACCCTGTGTGAATCAGATCGTGATTCTTTGAATCAGAACCGCTCTTTAATGAAGGGCGGTCTCATTTGGAGCAAACATGCGATGACATACGCATGTTAAAATAGACCTATTGATCATGCATAACGCAGTGGACTTGTAAATTTGTGTGACTCAATTGAAGTATACAGATACGCAGATGTAGTTTGCTGAAAGGTCAGCTCTCTTCTAATTGCAGCAAAGCACTTGAATTTTAATTGAGTAATAAGTCTTTTTAAGGAGACTATTATCCACAGTTATGATCTAACTCATAACTGCATTTAATCAACCAAAAAAAAAGGAATTACTGGTAAGAGGAAAGAGTGCATACTCATACATGTGATGCCCCTGGATGAAAGATACATGCATCAGTAAAAATGATCAAATTCATGTATATCGAATACAGGGAGGTTCGATTATCCTTCTGTCGAGTACGACGCTCAGAAAAGCTCGAAACAGCTAAGGAGCTGTGCGTGCAGCGAAAATAACTTAATCTGTCATTGAATCAAATCAAATCAGAATTTCTTTTTGCCACATACTTTAAAGTGTTCAAACTATTTTTTGGCTAGAAGATGCACATTATATCGTATTCTCGTAAATTTTTTAATATGCTCCGAACAAAAGTTGTCGGGCGAGGAGAACATGTACTCAGCATTCAACGATGATTGGAGAAATTGAGCACCTCCCAAAAGCTGTATCATCTCTCAAACTGGGAAATTATTTCACATTTACATTTTAGTATGATGCTACTACTCGCATTTGCTGAGTATGAATACAAATATATGCAACCAAATGAAACCGTTGGACATGATCGTTGTTCGGATGCTTCCTTAGAGTCAGTCAATGTAATGGAAAAACGTCTGTATGAAAAATGGATTCAAGCCTATCTCAATTAGACCTAAATCAAAATCCAACCATAAAAATAATGAAAATCAAATTAATTAGTGACAACTATACTTAAGAAAAATGAATAAACTGGTCAGTAAGTATGAATCATTTTCATATCTAATCCAACTGCTTGTGTATTTATTTACCCCTTGATACTGTTCGTGGCGAAGCCCGTCGGGGAACTTTATCTTATAAAATAAAAAATCTTCTAAATTGAGGGAGAGCTACATTTTTGCTTACATAGCAGAAAATTGAACCAACGGAAACCCTACGTATAGGCGGCATTTTCGACGTCATGGTATAATCCGATTGGATCTCGTATTAAATATCGTTTCGCTTAGAATCTGCTATTGATAAGCAAATAACTATTTATTCATCTAGAGTGCAATTGTTATTTCAAATCAAGCGCGTGTGCAGAGCTCAGTTGTTCGCATTCATTTCCAAAATGGTTATTCAGCATTGAGAAAATATTCATCCCATTCCAATAAGGAGGTTAACATCGTTTTTTTGCAAGAGCTGTTGACAATTTTGGTACTTTTTATTATGGATTTTATATCATAAAGTTTTTATTAAATGTTCTCAGATGTGTAATGCATGTTCGGTCAAATTATTACTACAGCGGGTGATTCAACATATTCACTATCTCACTCATGAAGGTAGCCGAATGGTCACTCCACTTCTGATTGTATTTACAGTATTTATCCGTAACTAAGAGCGAGTTGTCGCATCATACTAAAGTAGAAATCACTATTTCATAATGGCCGCCAAAGTCAAAAGAACACATTCGTCGTCGATTTGCAGTTTCCTCGCAATATTATTTTGAAGTCGCACATTCATTTCCGGGCCTGCACCGTATCTTATTATTTCAAAATTGAAGCCAATGGCCAGGCAGAAGTTGCAGTGATGAAGAGCAGTTCCTTGTTAGCACATAATGCTCTGTGAATCAATTCCTTCATTTTCTAATAGGCCCTTAAACCAACCCGATAACAAAATAATGCCGAAAGTGATGTGTTGCAAAATTGCCCAATCAAATTTGTAACAAAGTACGATTATTTTCATCACACATTTATTAATGCTAATGAATTTTGAACAAGCATTTTAGTCTCGTAAGAATTATGGGACCATTAATGGTCAGAAAAATGCAAAAAGAAACAATACTAAAAAGCGTGTGTAGCGGCTGTAGCCACGTCTAGATGATAGTATTTTTTTCAAAATTAACAGGAGTGGGCAATTTTGCTGCACAACACTATAGAACATGCTAGAGAATGTTACTCAATCCTGTCCGCGGAACAGTTGCGCTTTTCCTCTCATTTTCAGACTTGACTCTGCTTTTGATTGCTTGCTTATTTCAATGATTAACTAATTTACTTACATTTTCTCCATCAGCACGTCGACTAAGAGAAACCAACTTGGTGGAAGTTGACGTTTTGATAGTATTTCTGACAGTCTATCAAATGAACTAATTGAAACGAACCCTGAAATCCCCTCCCAGAAGTCTTAAAGATCCTTTTCCTCTCTTGCAGATATGCATCCGTGTTGCGTCAGCTTCCGTGTCAAGCACTATCCTCCGAGCCCAATAGAAGATTTGAAGCAGGAGATTTCGCGGTGAGTCATGCAACAAATAGGAAAAGACAAGTGGGGTGCGGTTTGATTGGAACCGAAGACACTGTGCTGTCGTCTCTCTGCCATCAGAGTGGCACGAGGGATGTTTGCTGAAAGAGGACTAGAAATATAACATGTTGGTAAAAAGTGAAGCAATGGATGCGTGGGTATGTGCACGTTTATTTATTTATTTATTGAACGAGACAGATTTAAGTGACATTTTTGTCCGATCGGACTTCAAGGGCACTTTACAATATAGACATTTATATGTCTGAAACTATTTACAGTGAAACTGTCAGGAATGATCAGGATAAGGCTCTTCGCAGCAGTTCAGCTTGTAGGCCTCCCTTGAAGGTGACCACTGACGGATCAGCTTTCAAACTTGTTGGTAGGTCATTCCAGGTACGAGCTGCAGCTATTGAGAAAGCTCTAGCACCAACTGTCTTCAGTCGGGAAGTCGGAATCAGAAGTTGGTCGTTGTAGGCAGATCGGAGATGGCTGCGGTTGGAAGACACAGGCTGGAGACAGGAAGACGGATAACTTTGGGCACCACCTCCAAGACATTTGTAAGCAAGGACTGCTAGACGAAGTGTCATACGGTCTTGCATGGGTAGCCGCTGTAGGGACTGGAGTAGGGAGGTTTTTTTTCTAC
Source organism: Prostheceraeus crozeri (assembly GCA_907163375.1). Lineage (NCBI taxonomy): Eukaryota > Metazoa > Platyhelminthes > Polycladida > Euryleptidae > Prostheceraeus > Prostheceraeus crozeri. The sequence goes on from CAJQUW010015057.1 coordinate 83,457, forward strand.
TGAAGTCTGAAAAAGTTTTTGCATTGGCTGTGTGTCAAATTGAAGTTTTCCAACGTTAACACGAAGAAAATTGACTATGGCGGAGCGAGTGAGCGCGGCAAGATTGGAAAATAAGTAAAGCTTATAGGGTTTGTTGATTAAAGCATTTTTTGTGATTGCATTTACAGTAGCATCATCATTGGGAGCCTGTAACTGAAGTTTTGAACTGATGCATCCAAATACCATTCGCGAAGAAGCATCGTCATTTGTTTATCAAAATCACCACCAGCAATGGTCAGGAACATGTCATCCAAAGCCATGGCATAGCGAAGAATTTAAACTTCATTTTTAGATGTTTTATGAATTATTCATTCAGTATTGGCATCAAACAGAACTCCTATACATCTATCACAGAGCAAGTGAACACTAAGTGTTTTGTATTTCAGAGACTGTTTGTTTTACCAAATCAATGGATGAGCTTATTTTGAACCTATGTGCCTTCAATAACCAGTTTGAAAGTTATTTGATAGGAAAATTTTCTAATTGACAATATAAGATCATGTAATTCTTGTATAGCAATTTGGATGATTATAAAGTATTTTGGCAGAAATACATAAATTTATCTTGACATAGTAAACAATGAAACAGGTTCAGTCGACAGAAGTCATTCAGATGCAGCCTCACGTTCGCAGTCTCCTTGCAAATCATGCACAAGGAGGTAATTCGTTTCTCGTGGTTGCAATAAGTGTGATATTGACTATGTACTAGCTCCGGTTATTTACGATTCTCCATTTCTTTCATCATGTTCGCATTTACCACTGTATGCACAAAATATGCGTCGAAATACATAGAAACAAAAGTCTCAGCAACAAACGATTTAGAAAAACAACACGATGTCGGCTATAAACTGAACGAGGCAAGAAGGGATGAGACAGTGGATCAGCAAAGCTATATGGATGGGAGTATATGGCAAAAGAGGAGCAAGGAGACAAAGGAAGACCTGGAAGAAGTGGTAAAGATGACCTCAAGCGTGTTGGGCCCCAGGAAGCGGACGCCCGTGATCTACTGAATTGGAAGCTAGTCCATACTCAAGCAGCTAACGTCTAGCCCAGCATCATCTGGAAGCACGGGACACAAATAGGGATGAGGGAATGAGTGGGGATGTATAAACTGAACAAAATACATGTGCATACCGGTGACAGAAGCAGTCAATAGCATGAGATAATTAGTTTATCAATGAATAAATTCGCAGATTAGCTCTCCATTTTATGTGAAACTCACTTCATTGTCATTGAGGTATACAAAAATATTGATTTTTGAAAAAAATGAATTTTCTCGGAGTCAGAGCCTCACCATTTTGGAAGGGTTCCGGCACCGCATCCCTGGTTCTATCTGACTGTCAGCTGCTAGAGTTTCCAATGATGTAATTTCTCCTGAGAACAGTCAGTCACATTGAATATGTATCCGTTGCTGTGAAGTTGAAGATGACATCGTAAACTCTTAGAGATATGTCCTCATCTATTCAACTTACGCATTGCATGCGTGTAGATTTCCTCTCTAACACACTCTTTTGAGTTCTTCAACAACATATTCTAACCCGACTTCTAAGAGAAGGCACTGTACTAAACATCAAATTTTCTCAAACTGATCTGAAAGTCAAATCCTTTCTGGAGCATTTTGTTAATGCCCCTGACCGTTTATCACTAGAGCATCAAAGTATCGTTTCTCTTCGAAGTACATAACTTTTGATTGACATTTATACTTGGAAGACGTTAATGATAATTGATGGTAATGTCATGATAAATGTCGAACATCAGTGGTGTCGAAGTCATCCAATTGTACAGTTCACGTTCTGTTCATGTTGCTGAATACAAGAGGAATTCTTGCAACATTTAATGTGTTGAGAGGGAATTATTCACCATTATTTCACTTTCACTTCTGATGTTATAAGAGTCTTATCAAACATATATAGCCTTGAATAGTCCACAAAGAATATGACGGCAGCAACTACTCCGTGTATTTGAGTGTTACGGTGAAGTGGTCGAGCCCCGTGAGTGTCATTGGAAGTCGTCAAGAAGAGCATCCGGATTAAAAGATAGCAACGCTCCAGTCAAAGTCTGATTATGTCAACACCGTCGAGGCCCCCAGTGTGAGGGAGTAGTGACGTTAAACCATCACTACATTACACTACTTCATGATAGATCATCATCATCGTTTAACGTCCTTATTTTGCCATTATCTTGGTGTTTGACGTGCGACAATGGCTCTTCTGCAACTGCTTCTTCTCTGAGCTAGCTGTTCCCTAATTTCCAGCTTTGTCATGTCTTCTTCCACGCACCTCCTCCACGTCCTCTTCGGTTTTCCTCTCTGTCTCCTTCCATCCACTTCCATGATTTCCATTACCTTCACAAGGTAACCTTCTTCAACTCTATTAACTTGGCCTAACCACCGGAGTCTTCTCTGCCTGATCTTCTCAGCTATGTCCACTGTACGACACTTCTCTGCTGCCTCCGCGCTTGTCTCTCCATCCTGCCCCACTCTCAGCATTCTTCTGTCGCAGCTTCGTAGAATATTCGCCATCCTGTCCGTTAGTGGTCACGTCTCCGAACCTTTCAACAAAGCCGATCTTACGCACGCCTCATACACTTTCACCCTTCTGGATATATCAATACACTTATTTACCAACAAACTGGCGATCTTTCTCCATCTATTCCAAGCTGTTACCACTCTCTTCTTTGATAGATCAGGTAATTCAAATTTTAAGGTGAATCATGCTTCTGTTTTCATGTTATCTAAGCATTTTGTCTTTGTTTGCAATTTATTAAAATTCGATGTCCTTTTCTGGTAGGTTTTATTTATTTTGTCTGAAGCTATACTGTTTACCTAATAATTCTTCAATATGTTGATTCTAACACGACGTTGTTATTAGAATAGTGTTCTGAATTTATGAATGTTCTGAAATATGTATTCCGGATTCTTCCTCAGTCAGTTTATATAGCACAGTTTGTGATGTTAATGTGCTAATAATACCAACGTCTTTGATCTGTCAATCATAATTAGCGCGTTTGTGTTTGCATGCAGTTCTGCTCAGTGCAGTTGAGTCGCACAACTTTACTAGTCAGTTAAGAGATCCTGAGTGTTATCTTAGTTGACATTTTCCCCCTTTGAACCTACCAGCTCCAACCAGGCATCTGAACTGCTGCCTTGTAACATGTCTGAAAGAAAGCCTAATTTCCATCAATATTAGTGTACGAATCAAACTTCTGCTTTAGATGCACCACAGTTAATCAAGTAACCAATGTCATCTCTTGGATGGCAGGATAGCTCTCTTGCTGAAGGGCACACTTCAGTGGGGAAGTGCAGAAGTCCTATAGTTCGAGACTGCGGTGGAAGGTGCCACCACTCTCAAGGTCGGTGCATGTCCCTAACCAAGGTGAAAAGAGCTGACAGTGTATGAAGGCTGTCCTAATTCACAATTTTCTAGAAAGTCTTGGTTGGGGCAGGATAAGGCAAAATTTAAATTGTGTAACTTGTTTAATTGAAGCGGATGAGAATGTGACGTTTTAGTCAATTTAGAAACATCAGAATTGTTATATATTGTTGCTGCTCTAATGAAATTGTGCTTTATCATTGGCATTGTTGTATATACTTCGTCAAAATCGAAAATGTGGCCATTGATGGCGATCTTTTCACGTATCTATGTAAACAAATGCTTCCTGAGAACAATTAGGAACTGCCGACGAACGTGCTGCTTGCAGTTTCATTAATCTTCGCTAGGAAAAAGACAGTAAGATGCATAACTGATTCTGTGCACCTTCACAGAGATCTGAAGTGCAGGGAAATAGGGAGGAGTTGAGACTCATTCTGTATGTGTAAGTGAATTTCAAGGATAAGAGAAATGCGTTTTCTAAAGGGAAATTTTCTCAATGCGATGAACATCAGAAACCTGAGTTCGATACACGTTGGCGCATCTAAGAATAGACGGAACGGAAATAGTTGGAAAGAGAATACTCTTTACAAGCTGCTAAGAAGTTGTCAGAAAATCGGAGCAACGAGAGATTGGTTCGACTTTGACATGTGATTCTAAGTAAGACCCCTATTGTGGGTTTGAAAATCCCTCAGGAGGAAGCCAAATCCCATTCATTTAGATCAAGTCTGTCTTCCAAAGAGAAGCAATAGTTACACGAAAACGACGTTTCTTGCATGTTGAGTGTGTAATTGATATCCACGGCATTAGGAAAGGATCAGAGAATCAACCAAGTTATGCGCTATAAAAAATTCCTACATGCTTGATGTACAATTTGACAATAAATGCCTGCAATTATGCTTTAAAAGCAGTACATATTGGTTGGTACATGTGCTGTATTTAACGCACTTAATCAGTGTGTGACTGTGTGTTCGCTGTGTTGAATATACAGTGTAATAATTGTAAGTATATACACACACGTCATCGACGAAATTTAAGCTGTCAATTCTGATTTTGATGGCAAAAGCGAGTTAATTGTTGTATCAAAACCCTACATCCTCCAACTAATACACTACATCAATATGTTGTGCTTCGTAATAAATATTGTGTAAATGGATCTACCGTATATACAGCACATGCACGATTTTCTCAATCATGTGAACTGAACAAGTAACCATTTAACCCAAGTAACTTGTTTGATAGCAGGGTTGCCGTGGGGATTGAAGTATGAGTCCGCAACCCTCCTCATACACAAAGAAAAACCTGTGGTTGTCCCCACAGAATCCCCATGCCCCCCGAACGATAAGACACCTACGTGGTGTGATCCAAAATGTCCCGGACTAACCTACTTGCAGATAACCTGTGATAACGAATACTACTTCAGATGTAAATTTAGGTCTTTAAGGCATGAGAAATATGGTTGCCGAAATTTTTCCGGTCAGTTTTCTATTTTTAAAAAATATTTTTACATTTTAACATGAATTTCTGTATTTTCTGAATTGATCGAGATCCGATTTGTCTTATTGTTATAGTTAGATTGATTTTGATTTGTACCTTATTTGACGGATATCTTTGCCATGAATATTGCACGTCTTTTGTTTTTTGCTTCATGTGTTACGATATCAATCAGTGAAGTTCATCATTCACGCATTCATAAAGAAATTCCGTGTAACGATGGTTCTTAATTTTATTTCATTCATGATGGATGTGACTAAGCGTGTTTCAGTCGAATATGGCAGTGTGATACGATACCTCCGCGCTTCGCTAATGGTGACATGGTGACATTCTAAAGGAATTAAGTATGGCTTTTATGGAAGCAACAGATCCAAGCGAGAAACTAATGCTTATTTCTGGATATTTCGAATTTTTTAAAAGCGGGAGACAATCTCAACTGTGAGATTTTCAACGGTTGGTCGGGACGAGAAATCGAGTCGGAAGAGAAATCGAGGAGTCGTGCGATGAAGTGATTACAGCACACAGAGGTATAGAGTTGCGAACAGATATCACTCCTGCCGAATCAGTTATCACTCCTTATCATGATCACATCGAAGACTTGGATATCGCAAACTGGCATCACGTTTCGTACTGAGTTTCTGTCACCTGAAATGAAGGAAAACAGACTTTGGCGGACAGTCAAATTTGGATCTCCTCGAAACAGTCAAGAACTGATCTGAACTGCTCCTTACAGAGGATTTTTCTCTTTAAGTTTGTATTGCTCAAAGTAAGCGAGAATCTGCAGAGTGGCGGAAAAATCAGGCGAGTCTGCCATTTGAAATGCGATCCGGAACATCATCCCGCGGTTGATGATGACTGACGGTCTTTTGGACGCTTCGAGAATCCTACTGGTTGACTTTGCGGATAAAGGAGTACGAATCAATAGCGAATATTATTCCAAATCTTGTTAGCATGAAGCGCGAAAGAAAAGCAATAAAAGCCACGACAATGGCCCCTCTACTTTGCTTCATGACAATGCTCGATTCCACCTGCAGGAGCCATGCAATATGCTAAACGGAAAGGCAACGGATTTCAATATTGAGCCATCCTCCTTATTACCTGACTTGGCCCAAGTGACTTCTAGATTCCTCATTCCTTCAAAAAGCATCTTCGTGGACACCATTTTGAATCGCAGTTGAATGCGGGATTACTGATTTTTGTGTTTTGATTTCTTTAAACGACCGGAATTTTTTCATTGTTTTTTGATACTGGAATTGAGCTTCGTTGGCAAAAGTGCCGGCTGCTACATTGAAATACAACGAAAAGTAAATGTTTTCTGGGAACAAAACATTTGTGTTTTCCGATAATTATTATTCAGGATATTAGTGATAGCTTAACTGTCAAGTTAATATTAAATCGCTAGAATTATAGCTTAGATTTATAGGAAAATCTTGAAATTCAGACAAAACCTGATAGTTGATATGTTGTTATATATTTGTTATTCATATAAAGTAACTTATGCAGTATGCACTAGCTTTCAATCTCAGCAGAACTTAAAGCATGATTCGATCCGCTGGTCGACTTCGATGGTTGGATTGTAATAACATAGTCTTTACTGCAATTTTTTGTCAATTCATGTATAGTTTTTTTTATAACACAACCGAACACACGAATGCTTGAATTGAGTTAGCTCTTCAGGATTGCCATACCGTCAGATAGCAGCTTCTAATTGACATCACCAAATGATGTATCCATGGGTGATAGGTTGACTCCAAAGTATTCTTATGGGACCTGGGCAAGTGCACTGTACGAGTATGAAACCATTTGGCCTGGACCGCAGCTTTTGTCCAAGTACACATTTTAGAGCTATTGACTGCTGATAGACATCCCTGGTGTTATGAATGTGAAAGTGAATGTCAATAATCATGATAATCCCTGCAGAATCCACACAGAAGCGCTATGGGAGCTGCTGTGGGATGACCCTAACACCCATACCCACGCCAACCCTGGGTATCGGACAGTACTATACAGTTGGCTTTGCTGGAGCGTTGCATGCTTATAGTCCGGATGTGCAAGCAAAGGCCAAGCACTTAGCTACTGTGCCACGTCGGAGACTGCATTTATCATGAACTTTATCCAGCTGAAGTTCGATAGGAAATAACTGATAAATAACTCTGACATTGTTCTGCTATGAATAGCCCATTGTATGATTATGTCAGTGCGTTTCGGTGTGTAATGTAGGATGGTGCACAAGTAGAAACATACTCCGATGCACCGGAAGAAATTCAGAGCGGGATGCTTTGTTATCGGGGTGACGTGATGAACGGAATTGGATGATCAAATCAGGGTCACTGGTGTTGTACGTTTAGGCCTGGGTCACTTAGGTTGTTAGGTCACGGTGTTGTGCAGTTCAATCATCGTTGAAGGTTATGCATGAGAAGGAAACGTTGAAAGCGTTCATCTTGAAAGCCATGAGTTGTTTGTACCTCTAAGAGAGAGAGAGAGAGTGTTGATAGAATATGAGAGTATAGAATCACACTTAGCTACTCATTGACGTGTGTACTGACCGATTGAGAGATACAGTCACTGAGTTTAAGATCATCTTCGTTGAAACAAGGCCCTGTAGTTCACTGTATGAGTAATGCAATAATTTTCAAATAAATCTCTCTGTAATTGTAAGCAGAAACGTTTTCTTAATTTTGAGTTGTTAAATTGTTAAAAAGCAGACATTAAAAGCGACATACCGGTAGATCCTCGATGTACGCCATAGCCATGAAATTCGATGACATAGTGCGGAAATTTCAACCTGAAATTCTGACCGCCCGCCACCCGGTTTTTGGAAAGAATTTTTTTTGAAGTTGAGATTTAGTGATTATTTAGCAATTTCTAATCACAATTTATTATTTCACTGTTTATGAACACAGTCCTAGCTGAAGCATATTTTGCGACGATTAAACTGTCGACAAGGTAGTAGTTACATTATATTTCATGATATCCTAAGCAACCCAGACAGAACGGAAATCAATCAATAACTTCACTAAAATGCCATGATGAATCACGACAGAAATTGCATTTCATGAATTCTTTCTGTATTGCTTCAGGTATTTCCTATTCCTTCAAATCAAGCGTGACATCCTTCATTCTCGTCTGTTGTGTCAAGGCAACGAGGCGTATGAATTGGCTGCTTACATCGCTCAAAGTAAGTGAAGTAGTTTTGAGTGAGACATTACATTTCTGTAAAAGATTAAAAGCCACACTACGGAAATATTACTGCTCTTCAATAAAAATGAGTAGTGCCAAATGTGTGCTCTCATATTTCACAGAAAAGTGATGCATTTTGTCCTCTCATTTCGCAGTTGATCTCGGGGATCACGATGACATGGACGACCCTGAAACATATCTCAATGATTACAAAATTCTCCCCAATCAAAGTCCTAAGTCTGAAAGCAAGATTGCCGAAATCCATAAAACTCTCAAGTAAATGTTTAAATTGTGATAAATTAAGAATGAATTTCTTATTCATTCTTCACGTGTCATTTCAGAGGGTTGGTTCCCAGTGAGGCAGAGGCCAAGTTTCTCACTCTTGCGTCAAAAATGGAAACTTATGGCATCGATCCTTACTCAGTAAAGGACCAGAAGGGCAACGTCTTGTATCTGGGATTGACGCACGTCGGAGTAGTTACCTTTCAAGGCAGCCGGCGAGCTCATATTTTCAAGTGGTGAGTGAATTATCCTCGGATTTTGTCAGTGGGCAAACTTAGAACGATTTGACACGATATCTTCAAGTATCTCAAATCAAATGATGCCGAAATGTGTATCTTGGAAGAGTGGCATCCCGCATGCTGAGATATGAGCCGATAAGGAACTATTAGCTCACTTATTTCCGAGTTAAAGTCCTGTAGCCACGCTCTCATGTACCACCAACTATATAGTCCTGCAAGGAGGAGGAACATGTACTTTAAAGACGAAATTAGGTTGATAGCTCTAAACCGCATGAGGTAAAATGACCAATTGACCCTTCGTCAACCATGCTTTATAGAATGTCAAGGGAAAGTATTATTACAATACATTCTCGATTATCTGAACTTGACAGATCGGAATCGCATGTTCTAATCAATGCCTAAATGCATTCACAGAAAATACATGCAAACTGTGCTCTTGAAATTAAGATATTGTACATGTAATTAGTTTTCCCTGGATATTCTTTATTTCTATCTCACCGCATGTTACCAGAGTTGTAGCCTGTCCAGAATTTTCTAGACCGGCCACCGGTACTGGACCGACCGAGCTTTTCGATAAAGTATGCCGTTATAAATAGCTATTGTTGATAATAGGCTAGTATATGACTACCACACCAGTTGATGTTGTGTAAGCCCTATGTTGCAGCAGAGATGGAAACCGGCCGAGATGTTTGGGCCGTGTCTGGCCCAATGCAGGAATGCCACCATTCCATGCCAATAGCAACTCCCAGTATACTGAGCGAGGCTATTTAACCTTTCAAAGTTATCAATCAGGATAGGCCTCCAAGAAATCCAATCAAACTTATTTAGGTCTTGCTATTGCCAGCACATGTCTATGGACAAATCTTCTACATTGAATAATATTATCACTTATACTAGGTTCAATAACATACCAAGCGCGTTGCTCAGATGAGAAGGCAGTATTGAGGGACTCGTTGCGAATGCGTTTCACTGATCGGAATAACTGGGTCTTATTTGTTTCTCCGCTAATTTATGTAAACTTTGGCCTAGTTATCCTATTTAGCGAGCCTCCACCAGCACAATCATGAGTGAGTGAAAGTCAGTGCGTAAAGGATAAAAGATTTGCAGTGTACCCCAAATTAAGATTGCCAGTCACAAGTTGTCTATTGTTGTAGCTTGTTCATCTTGGCGTTCATATGCCAAGAACAGCCACCTGTTGAGAAGTCTCTATTTATGGCTACACTCAATTTGATGGATAAAGCACATGATCACGTAGCCAAGGCCAAGCAGTGAAATGCGTAGACTTTCAGCTCAACTTTTTGTGTATAACAGTTTTGTCCGAATGCCATGAATACGCTTATATAATCGCATGCCTAACTGGACCTTAATAACAACGATTGTTTCTAAGTCAAGGACTCTGTACGACAAGTGCAACTTCTCAAATAAGACGGAACGGAATTACACCGGTATGGCCGGTCCGATTTTCCATACCGGACAGGACTGGCGACCGGCACCGGTGTACCGGCGATCGGTTACATCTCTGATGTGTACTAGAAAGTTGAACTCGCAGCATTTTCCTGGAATTCGCTTCGTCAACCGATGCATATTGTCTCTGTTGTTTTCAAGTCTACCCAAGTAGCGGGCACTTTGCGTCAGTCTATGGAGAAAGGGAGTTCCGATTTCCGGGAAACAGTCCTCAGTCGAATGTCGATCATTGATGATATCATGTCTTCCGGGAAAAGGATTCTTCTTTCTATAGAGCATAAGTTGGACATTTGTGACAAGCTCAGGAATGGTGTGTCATAATTAGTAAATAAAACATGGGAAAGTCGACGATGAGTGACGTCAAGAAAAGCGAAGAGAAACTTTACGAGTTTGAAGCTGAAAAGAAGCAAGCTGCTATGTGCAACGATCTAAGAACGCTAAAGCAATGAAGAACTCGACCGGGCATTATGTTGGTGATTCAAAATGTACAAAGAAATCAGAAATCACGCATGTCAAACAACACTGGATATCTAACTGTCCGTAAACGTTCAATAAAGATATATAATTTTCTTTAAGCAGCATATTCAAATTAAATCAAAAAAGTTATCAGTTAGCCAAGCTGCTGTTTTATTATTCAATCTTACAAATTTTCACCGATATGACGGCTTGTTCACGTAAAAAGGATTTTCAAATTACATCTTGCATAAAAATCAAAATATCAATGTCTGATAAGTTGAACATTCATCTTTGTTATTGAGGCTTGGTTTCATAGATTTTATTAATATGGCCTCTCTAAAACGTAGGTTAATGCTGTTTGTATCAAACGCTATGATTTTGACTGTAAACGGGAAAGCTATGTTAGGAGAGCAACTTAGGTGATGTTTGAGTACACTTGAGTCTTTGTTTGTGGCATGTTCTTTAATGCGTGTATGGAGTGAACGGACTGTACTCCCGATATAATTACTTTTACACGTTTTGCATGCTATTTCATACACTACCATAGCTCTCAAACAGATGTTGCTGTCAGCAATAACGCACTGATTCAATTTGCACTTATGTTTGTAATGTGATTTTCTCATAGCCATTCGTAGCGTGTATGACTGATGGGATACGCGCACAGGTAAGTCAAGATTACGAAAAATTCTTAACCTTGTCATCGAAGCAATCAGATATGAAAGGAATTTGCAAATAAAAGAAGTAATTCGCTTTCGTTCTTAACGGGAGCAGAGTATGGACGCTTTTCAAATTTTTAGAAAAATGCTCAGAATAATCATTTAAAGTTAGTATCTTATCAAATTCACTTAGGCATTCATTCTTATTATTTTGTGTCGAACACCTTTGGATTCTTCTGTGCTTTTCATTTTTGATGATATTGATTTTCTGTTGAATTGGTAACGCAGACTTGCAATTTATGATGAAGAATTTTTTAGCTGATTTTTGGTAATAATTATAAGTTACTTCTCCATTTTTGATTGTTATTGTGAAATCAAGTAATGAAAGGCAATTCTCATCAGTGGGATGCTCTATGTAAAAGTTTATGTTAGGATGAAGGGCATTCATAGCGTCGAGAATTGCCAGAGATTCCTCACGATTTGTGGTCAATATAAAAATGTCATCTACATATCTCGTGAAAAGAGGTATGTTACGAGATCTTATAACCTGCTTTTCCAAACGATCCATAAATAAAATTGCCAGAAGTCCTGACAGCAACATCTGTTTGAGAGCTATGGTAGTGTATGAAATAGCATGCAAAACGTGTAAAAGTAATTATATCGGGAGTACAATCCGTTCACTCCATACACGCATTAAAGAACATGCCACAAACAAAGACTCAAGTGTACTCAAACATCACCTAAGTTGCTCTCCTAACATAGCTTTCCCGTTTACAGTCAAAATCATAGCGTTTGATACAAACAGCATTAACCTACGTTTTAGAGAGGCCATATTAATAAAATCTATGAAACCAAGCCTCAATAACAAAAATGAATGTTCAACTTATCAGACATTGATATTTTGATTTTTATGCAAGATGTAATTTGAAAATCCTTTTTACGTGAACAAGCCGTCATATCGGTGAAAATTTGTAAGATTGAATAATAAAACAGCAGCTTGGCTAACTGATAACTTTTTGATTGTCCGTAAACGTATATAGATGTGAATAGTGAGGGGTAATGGTGTTAGTGAAGATTAATAGGTCACTCTGCTTGTGCTATGACGAGATGCGCGAACTTTCCTGTCTCAGATTCACTTCTCCTTCAGAGAGTAACTATTCGCAGGTTTAATGAATGAATGACAGCAGTAATGACCTCACTGATCAATGTCAGTGGTTTCGAGACATGGTACTATTATGCATCCTCTGATGGCCTTGGAAATTAGATTTTTGATGTTCAGTTAGAATAGAGTGTATAGATTTTATTTCTCAAGTTCGACAAAAGCGCATCAGAAGTTCACGACGTTGTCAAGGGAATACATGGCTGGTGCACTGAACTTGCCGGTTAATGTAGGTGATTCGAGTGGGTAGACAACTGACAAATACTGCATGTCTTTAAGTCGATACCTAGAAGTCTGTAATATCGTTCATCTGTAGTCATTCGTATTTATATTTCATATCCACATTACGAAATCGTCGAAAACACGTAGCATGAGCACACAGCAAATGAATAACGAATGCGAGCAACACCAGTGGTTGTACAAGCCAGATGCTGGCTATTTTAAAATTATGTGCATGTTCAATTTTGCTTCCATCTAGAAACGTAGGTGAAGAAAGAGCTGTCTTTAACCTATCAAAGAAGGAACCTGTAGATGTGACTGCATCTTCAACCAGAATTTCGAACTCAGTTATAAGCTACATCGATCCGAATCATGCAAAATGATTCATTGCCACTGACCGAGACTGTTCTGTATATTCTGTATGAAAGCATCGCAATTGCCAAATGCTTCATTTTTTTGTAGATCGATTATTCCTCCTAACATTACAGGTATATTTTTTCAGGGCGGACATCACCAAATTCAACTACGACGGCAAACTTTTCATTATTCATGTCACTTTTCGCGAGGTGAGACTTTTCTTTCAGCTTTTCGAATTTGTAGTTGCATTGTCATGTGATTGGATATAGGTAGAGTTGTGAAGAGCCATAATACTTTCCAATTTGTGCACTAAACATTTCAGATCTCATTGTTATTTTCACTCATCGTTTGTCATCGGTGCAAATTTATTCAGTGTATGTCAAAGAAATTGGAAATTTAAACCATCACATCAACATAGTCGTCCCAAATCATAAAGCAGTTCAAGCCAGCAATTTGCTTGCTCGGATTATCTAGACGAGGTTTCTCGCTTATCAGATATTTCCTTTATTATGTCTTGTGTCTCACTGGTAAGTCGAGACAAACGGAAAATAAAGCAAATTTACCACAACCGACCACGCGTAGTGAAATGAGTCAAAATGTTTTGCCTTGAAGTTCTTACATGAAACGTTCATCTAACTACGACTGTATCGATTGATAAATCCATATTAAATTGTATTTGGACGACTAATGGACGACTTGATTCAATTTGCCTGCGGGGACTGTGTCTTGGACTAATAAGACGGAAAGAAGTTCTCCCGTTGAAGTAGGTACCGATGCTTACATGTATCAATCTTATCATTGATGAGTCTAAGTACTTTCTAACCGAATCAAGGTAATGTACGCGTGACGTCTAACTGTTTGAACTCTGTACTTATTGATCCTGCCTTTCTTTGCACCCTTACCCATAGTTTGAAGTTGTACTGGCCTTTACTAACCCTCATCCTTCTGTTTTCATGCTGGACCACTTCAGGACAATCAGTTCAAACGCAAGGTAATTGTTTGATGTTTGCAGATCTGATGTTGAAGTGCCAATAGCAGGAGCAACCGTTTTATTGAATTACATCTGATTGTCACATTGTCGCGTAATTGAGACATACTGATGATAAATCGATCGATTAGATATCCAATCAAGGTTTGCAGTGCATGTTAGCCTGTTATGTAGTCAATCTGGTAAATAAGGGATGAGAGTAATCCATAATCGAGCGAATAGTTGCTTTATAAACTTCTTTCATAGATGAAGTATTTCATTTTGCCGTAAATGCGAAAGATTAGTGAACATTTAACTCGAAAAAGTAACTCACTTTGCAAACTTCAATTCAATGATCTTGGAGATTAGCCCCAAAATGTGTTCAACTGGAAACGTATTCACCTTAGCCATGATTTAGAAGCAAAGAGGGTGGTGGGGAGACCATCATACATATTGCTTTTTTCGTATTCATGCCTTTATGACTACACCGCTTCTAAAGAGCATCAACTGGATCAATCGTGATGTCATCCGCATTTGTGCCATCGAAGAGGCCAATGATGGAGGAAGTTCACTAAGATAAGTGCAAAAGAAAGCCGGCCCAATCACTGAGCCCTTTGGAAGACAATGCGTAATTTTTTTTTGTTTTTTGCTGTTTGTGACATGCAGCAATATTGTCATTTTAGCTTAGGTGCCATCGTCAATTTAAGTCGAAAGCTTAGCATGTCTATATGACATTTTTTCACTGAAACAATTATGACTCTCAGCATGTACTGACTGCAGAATCTTGATTGGTGCTTCGCATAGGGGGTACAAGTCGAAATATCGTGACATAACTAAACAATCAGCGTATATCAGCATTATCAATATCTATGGTCTTCCTTTGGGATTAGCTGATGAAATCTAAAAGTAGCAGTTTGGTTGATTCTGCTCCCCATCGTATATAGTCAAGTTGGCGCTAGTGTGTTACAAGTAATCTGTCTTGTTATTAATAGAACCGCGCATTGATATGTTGCCAAAATCGCTTACAGACATCAATAATCCAAGAGTAATCATGTGTGGAAAAATGTTATGCTGTTTTAGCAAGTCGATCATTACTTTGCTTGGATTGTTTATCTGAAGTGAGAAATGTTGTGAAATGATGCCATTGAAAACTGTGTACACAAGGTCTTCGGTGAAATAAAAATGATGTCCGATGGAGTATTTCTGGAAATTTATTGATTTGTAGATAATGCACAGGGCAATACAATCAGCATCACTTTCTTGGAGGAAAGATATTCATGAATTCAGTTCAATGGTGGAATTAAGGTTCAGTGACATGCACAGCTACTTTGACCGCACAATTAAGAATCTACTTATCTAGCCAGCGAACATGTGGTCACATAAGGCTACTGTTGGTGTACCTCAGGTATTTTTTGATATTCACTCGCTCCAATCGCTTTATTTATTTGACTACATAGATGCTTCCACAGATTATCTCACTGATTGGCTAATCATGTTACCACTATTCTCTCGTGCACAAGTCGCATGACTATACCGTCAATAATGACGCTCTATACGGATACTGTAGACAACTATCTATGCAGCAGAATCGTCAAAACGACAAATTAATATCTGAACTGAATCTGCAAGTTTAAGGAAGTTGGTTGTTCATTCTGGTACTTATTTGTGGTTTGCAATTCAGTAAGTTACAGTATTATCACTTCAGGTTGAAAGAAACGTTACTAGTGAGCCTGTAGGTGAATGATTGACTTGCTGTATTTCAAAATTGCTTACAATATACATGTTCTGATTGCAAATTCCAGCTACGCTTTTTGTTAGCATCTTCTAGTCCAATTGAGCGCTAGAGGTACTTATACATTTCCATTGATTAGTGTTGCTTTTGTACCGTGATTAAGCGATTTGCAAGTGCTTGTACCGTGTATGATAAGCTCACAAATTTGATGAAGGATCAATTTTCAGACCCAGACTTCATCAAGAGCTTAATTTTGCAACCATCAGCGAATGATGAAGTCTCAATGGACATGAGAGTTGTAAGGTGAATGGTGCGAGGTAGAAGCTAATACCTCCTCATTGATGTTGATGACATGATCATTATTCAGGCTTGCCGCTGGGATAAATTTCCAGTCCAATCCCAATAGAAATTCCAATAACCTGCTTTAGAGATAAAAACGTACACAAGTTGACCCCAAGCTGCATCGGCGCTTGCCGCTTAGGCCTACCATATGTTACTTTTTGAATTGACGAAGGCCACGGACGTA
The DNA here is from genome assembly GCA_907163375.1 of Prostheceraeus crozeri. NCBI lineage: Eukaryota > Metazoa > Platyhelminthes > Polycladida > Euryleptidae > Prostheceraeus > Prostheceraeus crozeri. The sequence goes on from CAJQUW010015057.1 coordinate 99,594, forward strand.
GGCCTAGGACTATACTGGCCTTAATAGTAATAGAGGCTTTAATTCATTTTACAGAATTATGTATAATAGGCCTAAACTGTATGGCTAAATTTTTCATTGAGACTGCCTTCACCCAAGAGCTTATAGTGGCCTACGTGCATAGCTGATATGTATGTACGAAGTACAAACATAATTCGTATTAATTAAGCCCATCGGATAATGCGTTGTTAAAAAACAGCTCGCCACACGGGCTCTTTTTGAAGCCATTGTTCCTGCGCAGTGTGACACTGTTACAGCGTCATACTATTACCCGCTTCAATCATTGCCTCATACGCAGGAGTCGAGGCACAAGAAGGCCTCCGAATTAAGTCATTATTTTTGGCAACTAGGGAAGTTGAAGCCATAAAGTATGGTTAAAGCTGGCTGTGTCAATTTGTGTGAATCACACTAAGAGCTCTCGATGCTTGAATTCGAGAGAGGCAAAGTCAAACTGAAGACACAACAAGATGAACTGCTCAGCAACCCGAAGACATTTGTAGCGTACTGACTAATGTCAACGATTACATGCATATTTTGTTGGGAGAGGGCTTATTGGGATCTATTGGGATTGGGGTGGATTTTTGGTACCCCAATCCCAACGGCAAGCGTGTCACTATTAGTAGACGGATATTGACTAGTCGGATCACAACATTCTCAAGGCGTATGTATAACCGGTCGTATATACAAAGTGACAAAATCCAGCTGGATTCGAACTCCACTGCACTCTTAGCCACCTGCTATTTTCAGAGCAGGAACGTGGTAGATTGATGTTAAGAGCAGTGCGTTAATTGCTGAAAATCTGCGATCCATAACCCTGTCTACATTCATAGATATCAGGTTGCTATTAGTAACTCTCATCGTCTGTTGACTGTGTTGAAGCAGAAAGGTGATTTCTGAGGTTGAGTTTTTCTAACTGTTCAAATTGGGCTTCAGCCTTATGCTTGGCTACAATGAGTGGTTGATTTGTTTGTAAAGTATTAGGTCAGTGTTGTCTGTTGTCATCGCATTTTTATTTTTGCAGCCGTATCATCAGGTGAGCGTGTGTGTTCTGAAACGGTGCTGGTTCTCACATTGTAGATGATCCTATGTCGGGCCTGCATATCAGTAAGAGCTCACACTAGTTGAAGATGTTAGTGGTTCGATGACAAACTTGTCATGCGTTCAGTTTTGGAGAGGTTCCAACTGGAATATCGTATGACTGTTAAAGATACCAACACCTTTTATCCTCCGACTGTTCTCCTCTGACCAAGAATCAAATTGATCGGGAAGGTTTCGGTGTCTTCTTTTGACGAAATAACTGCTTTTTGATCAAGATTTCCAATGTAATGCGACCGACATTCAGCAGGTTCTAACTCACTTATATTATGCGAACAAACAATTGACCAATGCCACTCATCTCTACGTTGTAGTTATATGTTGATTGTAATATGTAGAGTAGTTTTGGATGGGTAAATATCATTAATCCTCGATGTGCATTTGCCGGGTATTATAACCCTCATTTGTTAAGACCACAGAATTAGATTCATCTGCGCGCGCTTCGGTTTCCTAGAAAGGAAGAATTGTATGTAACCTTTATATCGAAATGGCACATCACAGAATTAGACAAAATGCTCCTTCTCGAATTGATGATTCGTGTATCGCTTGCTATTGGAAATGGCAAACAATTAGCTGTCAGCAGCGTGCTGTGATACCACTTAGCACATACCAAAACACACATCGTCCAGCTAACATTCGATTCAATGTATGCACTATGCAGTGAGCAATGCCGAGGAGAGGATGTGAAATCATCAAGTGAACTAATTTTCGTACGCCTGCTACTCTCTTTACTAATGATCGGAAGGGCCAACATTATGGAGAAAACTTGTGGGCAATAATCTGAATTCTTCGAATCTGAAGGAATTTTGGCAATCGAAGCACTTTGCTGGAATTCACATCAATCCGCAAGCGACGCACGACTTTTTTCCTATCTCTGTAAAGTATTAGTAATTCCTTCTTGCCCACTTAATAGGTTCCTCGATGTGCCGTCAATTTTGTATTAATCACACTCCTAGCAAACCGAAGCAGATAAACAAAATATTTAATTCTGTGGTTAAGACTTTTATCTCTACTGGAGGCATTATTGAGGGCAAGAGCATTAATGCCCTCAAATTTCTATTCACCATGGATAGACATGAATTTTCTATGAGGTCTTGTAGTATATATATATTCATCAACCTTCTCATCGAGAGGGCTTTAATGCGATTACATTGGAAATACAACTGTCATTAAGCCTGGTGGACAGAGATATCCATTCTGGTTGCAATAAGAACAATTACCCATCTGAATCGGGCTTTATTGACGAATTTCTGATATTCGTCATTCAGACCCTCTTCAGATGGGAATTATTCTTACATTAATAAAGGGTCACAGTATATATGAACTGCATTCATTTATTACACATTCCCGCCACACATACGCTTAATTTGAAGTTACATGATAGGCGTTAACTTAACTGTCGCTATATAATTACCAGCTGACATATTATGAATAACTGACTTTGTTAAATACAATGCATCTCTGCAAGAATGCTTAAAATGGAAGATAAATGGCTTTCCGACCGAATTTTGGTATAATAACCATAATCATCATAATATTGATGCTCAAGTCTCTCAAGTGCTGGTGACGAGTAAGTTTTATTTATTTTGAAGTATTCTAATTCTCGGAAGTGCTGAAGAAGTTAATCTGTTAATTAACGTTCACTTCTAATTCCCCAATCATTGGATGGAAGAAGACGGACTTCTTGCACTTTTAATGCTTCTAATTAATCCGATTGGAGGGAGCGCAATATTATTGGTAACATGGCCAGTTCTGGGCGCGACAATGATTTTCAATAATCGATTAATATAATGAGTTAACGCAAGTGTCCTAACTTTTGAGACCAAGGGCTGACTTTGTCTTCGGAGAGATGACGTCCGATTAAGCATTAATCTTGCTGTAAAATAGCATTTCCAGCATGTTCTTCTATTTAGGACATGCTAATTGGTAAGCATCTCTAGATAGGAAACTCACGTGACAATGGCTCCTCGACAAAAAAAGAGCGGACCTAAAACTATCGACTGGGATATTGCAAGTTGAGGAAATCACAGAAAACTTAAAAAAATGAAACAGCCGCGAGAATAATAGCGAAGTGATACCAATGAAACTGAACCTAAAACTTCAGAGCGTTATCTGCCAGATGATACTTGTACGAACTTAGTATGCAACTTTGTCTTGAGCAAACAAGGGACATGTGATTGAGTTATTTGATTCGGAGGACATCCCAGGGTCGATGTTGAGTGTTGACCAACGAAACAAGAAAACAATAAATACGGCCGTATTTGACGGTCTCAAAAATTTGGTGTTTATTGCAATAATTGCATGTGATCTTCAAGCGCTCGCGAGAACCTTGAGTGGTTTTCTTGTTTGGTTGGTCAACATCGACCCTGGGATGTCCTCCGAATCAAATAACTTTGTCTTGTCACAAGTAGTTTTTAAAACTGGGACGTTACATTCTTTCGTGTTCATCTCGCAGATTTTTTTCAATATCGATAAAATATATTTCATAATCGCGTGATTAATTGTGCAGTTACTTCATAGTAACCATGATTATTCATAGTAACTGCCATTAGTTCGCAGTGTGGAAAATTTTAAAGACTGCAGACTATCTCGGTATATTGAATAAATAGACATTCCGGCGTAAATTGCTTCTTGGTCAAGAAAGGTATCGTAGACTAGTACGACTGTGTGAGAGAGGTCCGTTTTAGAATGTGAGGGGTCTCCTGAAGATCATGAAAGACCTTTTAAGATTGTAAAGGGACAGATTATATCGTGAAGGAGTCCTTCTGGTTGTTTGAGATTGTGAAGGAACTCTTTTGCATAGTGACTTTCAGTGGGGACCATTCCGATCTAACTGCGGTTTCTACTTTTGTTAGGAGTGGCACCCGTGCTTTTTTGAAGGAAGCGATTAATGAAGTATGTGTTAGATATTGTACGAATATTGGAATTATTGGCATAGAATGTCCGAGGCGCGTAGCGCCAAGGACATTCTATGTCAATGATTCCAATATGAGTACAATATCTAGCATAACCTCTTTCTATGGCCCAACTGAAATTGATATAGTTGTATTAAGTGATAGTTGTACAATATCTAGCTTAACCTCTCTATGGTTCTGGGCTATAAACATGGAAATAATATTTCAAAATTCAAGATTTCCATACATTTAATACTGTTGTCATTTTGTTGCTGAAGCAAGATGAATAACTGCTTTAATATTAATACCAGGAAGATTACTGATTTTAATTTGGACATAAAATCTAGTTTGATTGCTGATGATATACCGGCAGATGATATTAATTTCGTAACAGATGAAGAAATTGATAAGTTGTCGTTAGGAAGCATTCCTTTTAACACGAAATCCAAAAGAATATGGGCGTATCGCCATTTTGATTCTTGGCGACAAAAAAGGAATGAGAATCCCGATGAAAACTTTCGTATACCTCAGAAACCGATAGATTTTTCAATTGAAGAGTTAAACTTTGCAATCCCTCGCTTTATTTGCGAAATAAAAGATTAAAAGGGTTGCATATTTAGGCCAAAAACTTTGAAGGAATTGGTATTACAACTACAGTAGTACATCACCATGAATCATAAAAATGAAAATTATCATTTTTTTAGTGATGGCAAGTTCAAAGCCATCAGAGTCTGCCTTGATTCAATGATGGCGAAATCAGCGGCCGCGGGAATGAATATTCCAAAGAAACAGGCAGAAATTATCACCAAGGAGCAAGAGGATAAGTTATGGCAAACGGGATTACTGGGTTCTGACACGCCACAAAAACTACTGAACACCATCCTATTTACTGTTGGCCTAAACTTCTCCTTACGTGGTGGCTCCGAACATTCACTTTTAACAATTGATCAATTTGAAGTTAGAAATGAAGATGGAATGAAAGTATTGTTTTTTACCGAAAAGAAGTCGAAGAACCACAGTGGAACACTGAAAGACATCAATAGTGACATAAAGGAAGTGAGAGCGATTGAAAATCGAAACGATATAGACAAAAGCCCGCCCCATATATTTGAAAAATATTTAAGTCATCGTCCTCCAGGGGTTTTGCGATTATACCTTCGGCCATTAGTGAACGCGAGAGGAAATGTGTGGTATTCCATTCAGCCGGTAGGCTTGCACACAATTGAGTCTATGGTTGGTGACAATGAAAAAGGCCGGATACAGTGGATATCATACCACTCATTCTTTGCGTGCTAGTTCGGCAACTCGTATGTTTGCCGCAGGACTTGACAGTAAAATAATAATGAAAATGACAGGTCATCGTAGTGAAAAAGGTGTTAACAGCTATAAACGCATTTCAAAAGACCAAACAAATACCGCATCCTTGACAATTCAAGGAGCAGAAAAAAATGTCGATAGCAACCAGATTGATTTGAATAATAATTTGGTGATGGACATTCACGAAAAAAAATAAAAATTATTACTTCCAGTGGGACTATACTCGAAATCGATCAGTAAACTGTACGAGTGCATGAATGATCAGTTATCAATAGCCGTTGATTATTTGCCATGTATATTAATGACTTATTCAATTATAGGAAATGTTGAAACGTGATACTCTTTTTTAACTAGAATGCAAATTTCTGGGGTTACTGTACAAGGTGACTCAAAAGTCTATCGGGTTTCAAATTGAGATTTCTCTGTAAGTATTTGCACTACAAACTCAATTTTTCGTTTATACTGTAGAGGAAGAACCAGAATTTCCAAAGAGACTTGCATTTTTACAATATATGCTGGAAGTGAGCTCCGTTAACTTCATTACAAAGAATGACTCTTTTTTGAAAGTTTTCAAAAGTCTTGTTGATCGTGACTTTCGTCACGGACTGGACTGCTTCTGCAATCTTCACTCGCAGTTCTTCGTTGTCTGTTGGCCTATTCTTGTACACCATCTCCTTGATATGACCCCACAAAAAATAATCAACAGGCGTCAAATCTGGGCTCCTAGCTGGCCAGTGGATGGGACCGTTCCTGCCAATCCATCGATTAGGGAATTGGATGTTGAGAAATTCTCTCACATTCAGACCCCATTGAGGAGGAGCGCCATCTTGTTGGAAGACTGTCGTGGAAAATCTTCGTAGTCTCTTCAGTTCAGGAATGAAATAATCCCTCAGCATCTCGAGATAGGAGTCTTTCGTCACCGTTGTTTCAAAGAAGTAAGGTCCGATGATCCGGTCGCAAAACATGGCCGCCCAGACCACCAAGCCTTTCTACTTTAGAGGAACCTCGTCACATAAATGTGGATTCTCATAGTCCAAATCACACAGTTGTGACTGTTAATTTTGCCATTCAGATGAAAGATGGCCTCGTCAGAAAAACATAGCTTGTGGATGAAGCTGGGATCATCACATAGCCGGCTAATTTCTTCACAAAACTGAAGCCTTGGTTCATAATCGTCTGGCAACAGTTCATGAACACGGAAAATGTGAAATGATTTCATGCCAATTGTTCGCTTCAGAGTACGTCGAACAGTCTCGCGTGGCATGTCAAGCTGATTGGCTGCATCCCGCACCGACGATCTTGGATTGTTCTCCTCTTTCACACGTAAAACATCATCCTCATCAAGGGATGGGCGACCACTTCGGTCAGCATCTTGCACAGAACCCGTTTCAGTAAATTTCTTAAACACAAGTCGGAATGTACTTTCAGAAGGTGGCTTTGATGTGAAATTTCTTTGCCACTCCCGTCGGGCGGTAGTTACGGACTCATGCTTAGCCATAAGCAACACAACGTTGATCCGATCTTGCACAGATAACATCACTGGTTTCTATGATAGAAAAGTGAATATCAGCAGCTATTAAGTACTAAACGGTTTCCGAAATCAGTCTTTTCACAGATATCTATGCCTATGCTTCAATTCAACGACATTTTGACGTCATGCATAACTATTGAGCTAATGTAGAAGTTCGATAATTATCATAAGTACCAATCACACATTAATGGAAATGGATAGCTTAGCATTCTTCATTGTTGTCCTTCTTCATTATGCCTTCGTATTAACTTTCCGCTATTATTTCAATGGACGCATGTGCATTAAGTCTTGTTCACACTTAGCAGGTCACTTGATCAATCAAATTTAATGATGAAGTATTAGCATGTGGTTGTAGTCAATGAGAAAGAAGTCGTTAGCGGACAATGTTTCATACCATTTGATAAATTGGTTGACCTCCATAAAATGAATGAGCAAGTACAGATTGTTTCATAAAAAATGGATCACCCTTAAACATCGCCTTAACTTCAACTTTGTCTAACTCCGCCAAACTTGAACGAATTTCTCTGAAATTTGGAAGATATGTCAGTTGTGCTTACTAATATCATTGTTGGAAATTTCAAGCATGAATATTGAGTTGTTTTCCTGTTATAGATAAAAAAATAGTAGATAATTTGATCTTCATTTAGCAATGTTACACAAAATCATACCTCACTCTTATAAAATTACATTTGTTTCCTTTGTTATGTAATATGTTGTTCTACAAGACAAAAGCTATCAAGCAAAACAAAAATAAAGAAAATCGGTCAATCAGAGCCAGTATAGCACCATTATTCATCAACAATAATGTAACTGCTACATGTGATTAACTGGACTTCATGTTCCATAGCTTCCTGACTTCGTTGCGGTGGTGTTGGCAGCACTCCTGATTGCTTTCAGCTAGAAATCTATCTCTTACCGGTTGAAAACAATACAAAGCACAAATGAACAATAACGAGATCGCATTCACAAAAGGCAAAGTGTCAGCCTTGCTAGAACTAGGGACTCTGTCGTAAAGAGGGCTCTGGCTGTCCACGCAAAACATCCAAACGTAGAGACCGCCTAATTTTGAGATTTGTTAAAGTTGATCCACGTCTCTCGTTAACTGAGATGGCTGCACTAGTCTCGTCTATTTCTAAGTCCACTATTCGTAGAAGACTTATTGAGTCGAATTTCAAGAGCTGTAAGAGGCCCTCTCAGATCGAATTATCAGATCAGCATACAAAAAGACGTCTCAGATGGGCAATGAGTCATTGTCACTGGTGAAATCAATGGGATCGGGTTGTCTGGTCTGATGAGGCATCAGTCCGTCTGAAGGATAGTGATGGTCGATTGAGATTATGGATAAAATCTGATCAGGAAATTCCGAGACATTTACATCGTCCCCGGGTACAAGGTGGTGCAACTCTACTGATTTGGGCTGGCATTTGGACCAATGCCCGCTCTGAACTTCACATACAGCAAGGAACCATGAATTCTGAACGCTATGTGAATGTTTTACGAATGAACATTGGCCAAATGACAGATCAACTTGGTGATCCATGGACTTGGTTATTTATGGATGATAATGCTACGTGTCACAGGAGTAGTAGAGTCAACTTATGCAAGTCTCAATTAGGGTTTAGGACATTATCTTGGCCAGCTCGTTCTCCTGATCTGAATCCCATAGAAAATGTATGGAGTATTCTAAAACGTAACGTTCGTCGTTCACTGCTACCTACAGATGGCGTATCACAACTTACGTCACTGTTAAAAAGAGAGTGGAGAAAGTTAGATCAGTCAAAAATCAACGATATCATCGAATCAATGCCTAGACGAATTGGTAATGTCATTGACAATAAGGGTAGGGCCACAAAATATTAGCTTCTTAAGAACCGTTACTGTATCATAGCTTATCAGATTATATAAGGACATTTAAATATATTAGGGACATGAAATAACATGAAAAATGCTTTCTGTTTCATACTTATGTTTTATTTAGTCAAATTTTAGGATGATCCACTTTTTATGAAACGGACTGTAGTTCGACCTCTAACTTGATTTTTTTCACAAATTGCGATATGTTACTAAAATACTGGTTCTTCCTCTACAGTATGAACGAAAAATTAAGGTTGTAGTGCAAATACTTACTGAGAATTCTTGACTTGAAACCCGATTAATACTTTTGAGTCACCCTGTACATACTCGTATATTATATTGTCTGACTAAAAATAAGCCAACAACATACAATTACATCTAGCCTATCGAGAAAATTACATCAACTGTCATCACATTTCTTAGATCAAAACGTTAACACTTTAAACGATGGCAAAAACAACTTGGACGGGCTCCTCCTGACATTTCAATACCACTTGCGTAATTTACGCAAAAAACCGCTAGTCTGATATTATATCTCTAGGGTTCTTATGCATATAAATATTTTTCCGGACATTATCTGTTTAAGCATTGAAATCCCATTGGAACATACTGTACTGTGATAATGTACTGTCTCCATTGCCGCAATGCAAATTTTTGGATTATGCATATAATAATTTGAAGCTGATAATGTCCTACTGAGTGATAGAAGGAGGTTATGGATTTAATAATCTTCTAATCGCGCCTTAGTCGATACCTAAATGTGTACTTATACGCTGTGATTTCCTTAAATGTCTATTGGCCAAGAGTCAGATAAGTTAAGCTCAACTTGTGTTTCCTAAAGTATGTTGTTTTAAAATGTGGAATCTTCGGTGAAATATAAATTGAATTACAAGAAAGTTTCATGCTTCGACCGGTTTCAATTGGCAATGCGATAATGGCGATTGACTAATCTTCAACAGAAGCAAAATTCTTCAGTTTTCTATCAACACGTTGATACTGATGAAGATGTCATCATATTATCAATTGAAACCGATAAAGATATATTTATTTATTATATAAAGATATATATATATATAAATATATTTATTATATAAAGATATATATATATAAATTTATTTATTATATTTATTATTTTTGTAGCGTTGTCATATTTTAAGACACTCAAATTTCTTCTAGTGAGAGCATATGTAGATCACGAAAAATGCCATCCTATATGGAAGTGTATCCTATCCAGAATGTGAAAGAACATCATTTACAGTCAGGTTGGAGCTATCCAAAGTATTTAAATTCGTTTTTTAATATTCTTTCTTAATTGAACTGTTCACTTGTTGAAATAATGTGAATAGGTCAATGTTTTGTGGTATTCTGCACTAAGGTGATAATTGGGTCCTAATCTTAGACTTTCATACCCAGACCTAAGTTGACATTAGTGTCAAGGAAAGAACGTCACGCGATCTATCATACGCAAGGAGAGTAATTTGATAATGACTATCTTGTAACTTAGGTCCACGAACTTGTCAAAGGATAATGAAGTTGCTGCATTATAATACATTCATTAATGTCATTTCTATTGAGTTGGCATGCGAGTATTATGCACTAGTAGGCCTACTTTATGATGATTTTCAGTGCAGTCTTGTGATATTTTGCATAAGCGACTTCATGACAATTTAAGACGATGTTCTAGAATAAGCTTTAGTATCATATTTGCTGATCTGTTAATTGATAGCATATAAAATGATTTTTTATCAGTTGGGGGTTGAGTAGTATTGGAACTATTGAATAAATTTCTGAAAAACCAGTTCCACCTGCATGATTTCGATTTGTTCAAAAATTAATAAACAACGCATCATTTAAAGAATGAAATTCATCTGAAAACCAATTTGAAAAATGACTTGAAAAACATCTGAAGTTCAAATGTATTCATCATTGTATTTATTAAGTAATTTAAGCTAAAGCGTGTTTGATTTTGATTTTTGTGATCTGTGAAAATGATCTATGACAGAAGCTTCTTGCCGAACGACCGCACAATTAATATAAACTCTCGAATCGAGCGCTTAACATCTGAATGAACAATATTTGCTTTGCAATCGTTGAGAAGACTAGAAAGTTGGGTCTGAATAAGTCTGGCCTCAGACTATGGCCCAACAGTGAGCGATGAAACTGTTGGGTTCCTGACACAAACAGACTCAGACTTAAGTATTATCTCTGATTCTGTATCATGCACTCATATTTCGCAAACTTTACTACTTACGGTCGTTTGGAAGTATATGTTAGAGTTTCCTGCATCTGTGTATTCGATGCGGAGAATTTTTGTGTTTTCCAGACATGTACCCGATTGTTATAATGATGATACAAAATCTATATGATAATACAATCAACTCTGATTTTGCTGTTTCCATCATAACACTTTTTCTTCTCATGCAGACCTGGTTGAATCGCTTGACGGTACGAATGATTGACTGTATGGTATCTGTAGTTGGACGCGCACTTCGTGTTGTGAAGACTTTTTGTTGTCTCTTGGTTAACCTGGAATATTCGGTATCATTATTTTTTACCCTCTCATACTTGAAACCCAATATGGTTATAGCTTGCAGTGAGGGAGGGTAAATTCTGTCTGTTAAAGTGCATTCTCATGTAACTGGTGAACATCCTGCGACTGATCAGATTCATCATGACCTGGAGTGAATTATATTTAGACTTGTATTAAGCCTATCGACAATGGGTTCTGAAGGCATTGAGATAGAGGGGAGAGGGGCATTCAATTGCCTCCATAATTTGTATACCATTGCTAAAAAAGCACATGAGATTCACAGCACAACATATTTACCGGGAGAGCTATCCAATGATGGCATTCACTTGCTCTAACTCTTACTTTCATGTAATACACATGAATAGAAATTCAAAATTTAAAGTGACACTTTCTCACAAATTTTCAAAATTTTGCGGAATTTCGGTTGAAAATGCCCTCACCGATCCTTTCCTTGCCACCGATATGGGCAGGGTAAGGCTAAATCACACGACTTATCAGCTTCATATTCAGTTGGACTGAATCACTCACTTCACTTCACTTCTAGTTTTACGTCCTTCTGATCCAATCGTTTGAGGTTGGTCGGAGTTCGATGACTCGTTTCCATTGGTCCTGATCTTTGGTAAGATGCTCGCTGATGTTGAGGGCATTCAGGTCTCCTTGAACGCAGCTACGTCATGTCTTCTTTGCTCTTCCAACTGGCCGCTTTCCCTCCACCTTCATGGATTCCACTCTCCCGATGACCTTCTCTTCCGCTCTCCTGATATGACCAAACCATCGAAGCCTTCTCTGTCGAATTCGGTTCTTCAGGTGTGTCAGTCTGCACTTTTCATAACCTCAGCATTAGTGACTCGGTCTCTCCATTTTCTTTTTATCATGTAGCCCAACATCTTTTAATCACACACTTCAAGTCGGCTTCTTTGTTTCTGAGTCAATGGCCATGTTTTACTTGGACTGAATATGAGAATTTACTTCCCATGATTAATTATTGATGCTTCCAAATGTGGACAATTATGATTATTGCATAAGTTTTTATCTGATGAATGGAGCTATCTTCTAGATAAGTTGATTCTTCCACTGACTGTTCACACAGGCGTGTTGTACGCTCCGACAGCTTAGTCAAGTCAACCAGTAATTCCATCATTAAAATATCAATCATCATATCAGAATGCAAAGCGTCTTAGTTGGAGAATTATAGCCAATAAAGATACCTTTTTTCTACTGATGTCTTTATTGGAGAATGAAGAAGAGAAAGAAGCATTGAGATAACTTAATCAGCTTCAGTCTTACTTCGATTATCAGACCACATTGTGTCTTGTTGAATTGTCTGAATCTTCCATTCTCTTTCACGATCTGGAACTGCAATGCTTGCTCAATATTGCAATGCAACAGGCATGTTATTATCACTTCTGGCACTATCTAGGATGTGGAGAATGACATAAAAGCTGCGGATCCATTCTCAGGACTCGCCAGAGCCATTTGGGATCTTGTCAAACTTGAACTCAAGAAAAATCAGACTTCTCCAGATTCTTGAGTTTCAACCCATACTTTTACACATTCTGGTCGCAGTTTTATTAATGCAAAAGTTTTGATGTCTCACTGCTTTGCGGAAGCACACATGCTTGTCACGAGCTTCGTAAAAACACATTTGATTTTTTTTTCATATCTTTCATCTGCAGCATGCATTAGTTCATCGGTCTATTCATTCCTGATTGCGATGCAAGCACCAGCTGTTTTTAATAGTTAAAAACAAGATGATGGAAATCAATGTTGAGTCACATTCAACCAACCTGTGCGTATTCCCCATTCTCACTTATCTTGTATGTGGATTAGGAAGAGCGCTAACAAAAGGATTTGAATAAGTTAATAACGTACATTTTTGCTATTGTGGAAATCATGTTTTGATTAACACATGAAGTGTGTTCGGTCATTCATAATAGAGCTGTGTAACTTAACTTCCCGACAGGGTGAAAAACGCATGCTTCCTTTAATTAAGTAGAATCTAAGTAAATTTCAAACACATTTGAATATGCACATTAAGAAAATGAAATATATGTATTGTATGTATTTATAAAGAAATATGATTTCAGTGTAGTTTTTAAATCGTATGTAATTATGCAAAATTTATATGAATTAGTTATTCAAGTATGATTAGTAATTTAAGTAATTAAATAAACGTCTGCAAAAAGAATAATGCTCGTGGTATAATGACGGCTGTAAAGAGGAAAGCGTTATTAGATAGGTTATAATTTGACGAGCATTCTTTATGAAAAATGACATGGGTTTTCCAATGGCCCTTTTCTTTAGTGATGTTGCTATATCTTAATTAGGCTGTAGAGTAAGTCTTACTGATCATTGCTTCATCAGTGTTGCTGAATTCATCATCAGTCAGATGTAACTCTAACTTGCAGAAATAATGACATGAAATTAATTCATTATATTATTTGTATCTCATAGTTAATATATAGAGGGTTTCATTTTCTTGTATGCTGCTTCTTGTGTTTGATGATAAAATGTTTTCTTTCCTTGACTTTTCATCGTATATCAGATTCTGATTCGCAGTTAGCAATTTATTTTTAATGGTAAAAGACATGTTTATGAATGCGAACAATATTATCTTTCTTCGGGGAAAGATGCACGTCGATGTGATTTCACATTTCAAGCGAAATATGTTGAATCTTGGAGCGTTAGCTTTCACCTCACGTTTTGCTTACAAAATCATCGGACAGAATTTCACCTATCAGCTGTTGTTAGTCCAATACACCTGTTTATGTTTCACCTGTTCAGTTGGTCTTCAGACTCCCTACCTAATTGTTGTGGTCCTCATGTTCTGCGTCTGACAGAGTCCTCATTTCAACTTATCATTTGCAGAAAAAACATATCCTCGGCTTCAAATGTGAGAGTCAGTCGGCAGCTTTGTCCCTCTGGAGATGGGCTGTTGATCGATACTGCTTCTTTACGTAAGTATTTTGTCAAGCTTTCATATGCGCGAGGTGATTTTGAAGATTGACAACATGTTTAGGTAACCAAAATTCAGGCGCATCCTTGAATATAAAGATGGTCTTGATATCTTCGAGTACAAAGTATGGAATATGCGATCCTTATATCAGTTTTACTTGTTGATTGGGTAGGGTCAAGCATTTGAAAATATGTTCTTTTGTTGGTGGCTCACTTCACTTCATCGACTTTTCATCGACAGGTGAATGATAGTTAAAGAAACAAATTGACTCAATAATTCATGGGCATCTTACAGCTTTATCAGGGACTCCAATGTCTTCTGACTCAGGACATCGTCATTGATGAAACGACCTGTCGATGAAATGGCTCGAATCCATGATATCTGCGTCTTGATGAAATTACCTTTCGATAAAGTGAACCACAAATATCGTTCCTTTATAGGGCCTATACACTAAACTCAAGGAGACTTGTCGCATGAAACTTTTGCGGAACATACATGCAGAACTCTATAGAGGAAATTTAAATATGACGATAATTATTGTTTGCATGTTATGACATGTATGATTTTGAATATTAGAAAATAAACTTTGAAAAGAGAAAGCTAATTTAATTGTATATTTTATTATATATTTTTTTGTTTCCATACGTATGATCATGCACACTTATTTCTGTGCGGGTTGTCTATATTCAAACATCCTATCAAAATAGTAGCGAGCATGACTTCTTTGTGACTGCACGAAGTCTTGGCGTTCTCTCAATTAAACTGTCAATCAAAGTTTGAGGATTTGCGCTTTTTCCTTCTACAGCTATTACATCACGAAATCTTCAAAGTGTCAATTTGGCCTCTCCTTTGCGACAATGTACGCTTAAGGAGATCCTTTTCTAAAGCGATACTCGTCAGAGAACTTCACTCTTTTTTCATCGCCTGCTTTTCTCCTGACTTCTTATCTTCGGCTATGTTTTCAAGCTTCCATAATCCAACAACTCGCAGTCATTGAGTTTGAAGGACTGTTTCTGTGCTGGCAGTCTGGTACAAAGAGTCTGTGGGCATGTGCGCTCTTACAAAAAAATCACAGCTCACTTTCGTGCCAATCGATACGAGATAAAAACGCTGTGTAGTTTTCAGATGTACACGTGGTGTTCGTCTATCAGGATATTCTTGCTGTCGGTGTATACTTCTCAATCTTCACATACTCCTCAAATTTCTACCTTTAAAATTTTTGCAAATTCTGCTATATTTGATTGATTCATTGACAATCCAACGACAATGCGTTTTTCCTTTTCTGCTTTCAGCATTCGAATTCAGTGATCCCTACATCCTACATCTTGTTGTCAATTGTAATCAAGTAGCAATATAGCTATATGCGACACAAGATTGCAGATATTTGAATAGAACAGGAAACATTCAAAACAATGATATCGATGTTGACATGTTAACCACTTGGCATGTAGCAGTAATTGGCACCAAACTTCATCTGGCTATTTCAAATTGATTTTCAACTGCGGCAAGTGTCTGGGATCAGTATATTTTCACCGATATATCTAGGGACGAATCGTCATTCCATCTTCAGGGATTCTTCCCGAAATATATCGGTAAAGATCCATAAGGAACATATTTTCAAATACCTAGCCTTTCCAAATATTGTCTGGCCAAGAATCAGTGAATCAGGTGGTAATATAGTTCCATAGCTGAAGCTCTCTTTCACTGATGAAGTGTAGAGTTTGCCTCATAATATAGAGATAAAATGCTGTCATTGCAGTACAGCTATACATAGTCCTATATAATGAGAAAAACAAATTTGGTCGATACAAAGAGTAGCCCGGAAATTTAAAGCTTCAATATTGGCCGCCACCCTGTATCAATTTCTTCAATTCAGTACTCGCTATTTGTTGTAGAGCAACCGATGTCAAAATATGCGTATTGTCATGTGCGCCTTAGTTATAAGATATTCATTGTCCAACATTTTTGGTAATATGGAGAGGCAGATGAAAAAGATGAAAACACTGATAAACATGGTAAAGTCTCACATCAACCAAAATGAATGGCCATTTCAAGAAATAGTACATTATCACATGATCTCCACCGTTTACGAAGCTAATTTTTTATGATAGCATTTAAATTTGAAATTGATCTTATCGGTTTGTGTTGATGCAACCATTTTGCTGACTTCACTTATTGCGCGGGTTTTTGAACTACCTGAATGTAGGCTTATCACTGCAGTCAATGTGCACATCACGATATGAGTTACAATAATAATAATAATCTCTTCATTGTTTCACTACAAGGAATCGGTGAACACTTACAAAATTCGATGACATGTTTTGAAAGTAAAGAATAACATGCAAGGTACCACAAACTAAATACATAAAAAATGAGAAAAACAAAAATAGCGACTATTTACAATATCTAATAATAGAGTTTGAAAATCTCATCGTTTTTGAGCGTGGACGATACAAGGTTTTCGGCGGAACACGAGTACTTACAGTTCTTTCCGCATCGCTAGTGCAAAACATCGAACGTAGGGGATGTTAAAAATTTGTACCTATAGCAGACATAAGTTTTTCACATTATTTATTTACAGAGCAAAACCATGAATTGCTTTCCGAATGCTGAATGCCAATGATACGAAAAACACTTTTAATCAACGCGTAAAAGTAATTTAAAAGATATTTAGGTGCATTGCAAAAACATGGAAATCCGTAAGTCATAACAGATCGTAAGAAGGCATAGTAACTTTTCAACAACCATTCAGCATCATAACCAGCGCGCTTAAGATTGTAGATTATATAGATTCTTTTGGAAACTTTCTCTCGAATATGAACATTCCATTTGAGATCACAAGAAATGGTTGCACCCAAGTAAGAAATGGAGTTCACACTGTCAATGCAAACGTTATCATGAGCAATAACACTGAAGTCACTAACGATTTTTTAGTGATGATGTCCGTTGCTGAACATTTTAATAAGTTAATATGGAGCGCAACATCCCGTGCCCAACAGTTAATGTGAAAAATAATTAATAATTAAATTACGTAAATAATTAATGTGAAAAATAATTGTGAACGAGTAATAGGTGGCGCAACAATTGAGTCAACATTTCCCTCCAGATTGAAACGATCCAGCGAAGCGAAGAGGTCCAAGTCAGGAGGTGGTCTTCTCCGACGAAGTCACACCTTTCGGTTTAGTGGTCGCTGCCATCGTGAAGCTCTCGGGAACAGCCTTTCTCTCCTGACGCTGCCTCAACCAACCTTCACAAGGTAAGTAGCACGACCCAGTCTTCTACTGCATGTCATTCAACATTGTTGACCCACTGACAGAACCGACACCATCAAAAGGCCAGAGTTTAGCTCAGAGGGACATCTCGATCGTCATCGACCTCTTAGTCTTCAGCTAAAATCAGTGAGAGAAAGGTGAACATGTTGGCATCAATCAATGACTTCAAATTTCAGTGGTGGCGTGACCGATGATTCTGATAATTGATATCTTATTTTCAAAATATGTAAAATGAACCAGCTCCCAGCAGAGCGTTTATAAAGTGACTGAAGAAAAAAAGATTAGCATAAAATGTTCCCGGATGCTTCAATAGAAATAACATGGTGGTTAACTTCAAATTCAGCATGAAGTGAAATGACTCATATTCATATCCTCAAATCCACGGATATATCTCATGTCATCGTGTAAAACCGATATGTTTGACACTGACCTCTTCTGCACAGCCTAGAAGCAAACCTTTGTATTGCGTGAATAGGAAGCTAATGGCAAAGTATTCGATGAATATTAAACAATAAAAAGAAAAGTAACTTTCTTTGACCGATTTGTATTGTAATAAAATCAGAATTGAATACTCAATATTTCGCCGTAGTCTCGAAAGTACGGCGATATATTGAGTATTTAATTTTGATTTTATTATAATACAAATCGGTCAAAGAAAGTTACTTTTCTTTTCATTACGATAAAAGACAAGACGGGTCAGCGATTTGCGATTAATGCTGAAAGCAGAATGCTACAACTTGACAACTTATGAACTTTATTTCTGTCTATGTAGATGGATAAAAGTCTTAGTTTGTCGTTTCATCGAAATCGAAGGGGGATCATGGAGAAACATACAGATCGGTTTGGAGAACATTTAAAATTGCATACGTCGTTCAGCCCGTCGGAATCGCCACCACCAGCGCTAGCGACTTATTGCTTTTAAAAACAAAATTGTTGATTTTCAATGAAATGATCGAGTTGAAGAATCAGTCTAAAAGCCACTGCTTCATTTGAGATTTTGCGATTCAATGACTGATTCTTCAGAACCAAGGAGATGAATTCAATGATTATCATTTCATAAATTCTATTTGTTTTGATTCCAAATTTAGAGTTTTAACTCAGAAACCATTTAGAAACTATTAAGAAGATATGGAAATAATTCCCATGTGTGGTAATTTCTGCAGACGATTCAGTGACAATGAAGACGACGATACAATACAACGGTTAGTACATCAAATGTTGTCCAATTCCCTGAACACGCAATTGATCAATAATTGCTACTTAAAAATGACAGAAGTGAAAGGGCATCCAATCATTTGATTTTGTTCAAATTTCGCTTAAAAATAGAATGTTGCAAAGATTTGAGTGTGATTTGAGAAGTAGAAAGATCTCATGAGACGTTCAAAAGTTTCTTCAAGAAGGCGTTGAAAACAGGTATTAATATTGTTCTTGTATGTACTGCATCAACCGTGACAAGGTGCGATCAATATGCTGTTTTCTTTTCTCCCTTCATGTTTGGCGGATTTAATAGCGTAGTGAGAGTTTCTTCAGACATTTTCCGATGACTGACAGAGGTGTGTGTTGCAGGCTAATTCATACCTGATTAATGTTTCCCAGAACACCTAAAGCAGAGCCACTTTTTCTTCGACAAAGAAAGTTGAAACGTAGGTGAAAACTGTCTGTAGAAAGAACAACATAGAAAATGGTGCCAATGAGACGTAAAGGAAACATTATGCATAATGGAATTGGTTCCGTCTCCCTGAAAATGTCGTCCTACAGCCATGTATGCATCGACACATTTCTTGCAGGAAAGCGGCTTGAAATTCATTTCTCTGAACTTGATTGATGATATTTTCAATTGTTCGTTTGAGTTCTTGTTGTCCTGAAACAAATTCCTTTTACAGCGGCTTTTGCTGTTGAAAAATTAGAAGGTGCTGTAGTTACTTGCCGCTCTTGCACCATTAAGACTGTTTGCAAAATAAAAAAATGGCTATGCTTCTGTTACTCTTGTTTAGGCGTTCTATCTTATGATAAGAAATACGTTGAAGAAAGGTCTGAAGAAACTTTCAGTGTCATTTTATGCGATTGTGCTAAACTATTAAGGGAACAAGGCCAAAAGATCCAAATCATACTGATTGCACCGTGTATGACTCATGGTGGTAAGAAAATTGCATGATGTAATGTTCAACAGGTAAGTAGTGGATATTTGCATCACCTGAATTTGAATGATTTAAATTGGCGTCGTAGATAGTTGTTTTTGTGCATGCTATATTGCCATTTTGTCTTTTAAATTGTCACTGATAGAAATCATGGTCGATAAACAAGTTTTGTGTATACCTCTACAATGCACATGTAATAATAAGCATCAATCACATTATCTGGGATTTGTATGTCATCAGGAGCTGTTGGGAATTCATCGTTGTTTATTGGTTGAGGCAACTTTGGCTTGCAAACAGTATCAACCTATTGCGGCCATTGAAGGAGGGTTGCGACATTGAGTTTATTTTTGATTCATGTTTCGCCCTTCTCTGTAAGACTGCAGATTAATGTAAATCTATCCAACGAATTTGACCGAATCTTCAACATATAGTTCGCTGATCTGCTGAGACGCGGAAGAGATTGACATATTGTGAAATGTACAACTTGGAAATTCATTTGCGATGTGCTGATATTCAGCGCGCCTATTAACGGCCATTCCAACTCAATAATGAAGAACTATTTCACGGAGTGATGCGATGGTTTGAACGCGTGATATCTGTTGTCGTAAGCAATGCAAATGCAGTTTTTCTAGCGGCGATCATAGCCACTAATTTGAAGTCGGATAAACGTTGTGGATAGCTGATAATAACGGTATAGATAAGTATCTCCTGAAATCAGGAGTGTATGGCACATTTGTCTTTTACAGGATCCTCAGTTTTATAGCTGTCTAGAAGCTACCTCTATTTGTAATGGAAGTGTAGATATCAACAGCATTTTTTGGGATTTCCAGGAAGAATTTCCCGTTTCAGAGGATAAGAAACTTTCTGTGTGCTAATTTATTTTAGTGGAAGTTTGCAATAATAGTTATTTACGGAATTTGTGCGAAGTATCCATCCTTATTGCATTTAGTGAGATCAACATAATCTGTACACGAACATGAACACGTTTCGACAAAAATTTTGTCGAATTAACTCCTACCAAAAAAGCGCATTGCTTTAGCAAATTTTCATGTGGGTGTTCGATCGAAGAAATTTCCTGCGAAGATACAAGGCAATTTGATGTTTTGTGTCCTTCCGAAGGGATGGTACCATAAGCTATCCCTACGAATGCCTCATCTCCAAAGAGAGGCGGCAACGATCATCAAGGGCATGCAGTTATTTCCATGAAAGCACATCTCAGAAAATAGCTCATTACCTATCTCGGTAGCTATTAAGCACCCAGGAAGGACAAGGAGTGAAAATACTGAGTCGGCTTTATCACTGCACTATGTATTGTGTAGGGAATTTTCAAATCTTGTGGATCATATGGTTGCAGACAGTCTTCGCGTGTTTTTCTGTCATTTATATTATTATATGTTTCGTATTTATGTTAAAATCTAATTGAAACATTTGCTTTATTGATTGATGAAGTACTGCTTTCAATATCAATTATTGCCAATGTCGAAGAATACGAATATTGCGTTGAGTGAGGCTTCAATGATTGAGACTCAATTTTGCTTGAAAGACGTGATTGTTTTGATGATTTACGCGATAGATTACTCCTTGTTCCTCTAGAAACTTCAATCACAACTTGACCGCACGAAGAGCTTTCTCAGCCAACAATATCGATCAGGCAACACCACTCAGGTAACGGTAATCCCACTAACAGCTTTTTGGTACAAGCAGCACCGGTATAAAATAAACCATTGCTGTCACATTTTGCTTGCTGTGGAATGTCATAAATGACCTGTAATATTTCAAATAAACTTCTTGCGGTACCAACCTGTCTAAATTTTAGAAGAATAACGAATTTCATGTGCCTTAAGTCTAAAGATTGCCATTTTTGGATATGTTTTATGGACATCTAATGACTTGATAGTAAATGGCATTATAATTTGCTTGTTTGTTCGGATAACGTGATCAACATTTAATTTTTGTCTAACATTAAGTAGTGGATGCTTGTCGTGCTACTCATATGAAAATAGCAGTAGCAGACTAAAGTGTGTAAACGGATTGCTGTGATCGAAAAAGTTTTTCATTTACAGGAACGACACTTTTTTTGCGGTGGCAAAATGCGTTGACAATTACTGGGCAACCCAAGTGCTGTACAGCATTATGAAGCACTATAAAATTCTACGATGGCAAAAAACGCTATTTAATTGCAACAAATTGTGTCTTGTAGAAATAATAGAGTGGAAAGTTATCGCAGTCCGGGTACTGAGATGTCGAATGTGTGTCTACAGTAAACGTCTCAACGCAAAACATAATTTTGAATAGCCTGGTTACATCAACGATAACTGATAGGCACGTACATGCCGGATGTTGATATTTGGCATGTCTGGCCAATTACGGCAAACAACGGGTAACAGTTCGAATTTATTTTCGATAAAACCTTGAAAAATCGAGGCTTCAGTTAATTCCCTAGCGTTGATGCCAATGGTACATGGAAAGCTATTTGAATCAAAACTTGTAATCATTCACCACCTCTCCACAAACATCCATTCTTAGCTTCTACTCGTTCACTTGTCTTTTGTAGCTATCATATCAATGATTTAGAGAAACTTAGTTCTTCTTCACTAAAAGACCCGAAAAATAGGCTAAATGTGAATTATTGTTGCATCACATAAATCTTCAGCTGTTATTCAGTCGTAGGAAATCTCAGTGGCTTTTGTTTTACATCAGGGAAGCTTAAAGTTTAGAATTTTCATGGTGATATATGTATGGCAGTCTATTTTTGCGGTAACTCTCTCATAACAAGATTATTAAGTTACGCCGTATTTGGGTTGCCCTTTCAATGCACAATCAGTGTCCATTCTCATCTTGACTGTGTATTTTGATAATTGTAGGATTCCATTATTATACTTGATTACTTATTCTTGCATGATGTAATTCATAGCTTGCGGCAAGCTTTCTATACAGCTTATGCATAGATCACAGCTTAAATGATGAATGATTATTGAAGTAACACACTGCGATCCAATACAAGTTAAATTCCATGCATGCATAGCCAGATAACAATGACTGTTAGAGTATTTCCAATCCCACAAGGAAGTATTTGAGCATATTATATACTCGTATGAGCCATTGTTTAGTCCTGGGAATAATTCCTTGAAAGAGCATTCTACGCTGTCCCGCTTTAAATTTTTGATTCATCATTAGATGCAATGTAGCTATCAAAAATTTTGATCAATATAGCGCATATTCGATTATCCGGATAGTTAAAAACCCAACAGGTCAGTGAAAGATCCGGATAAGCGATATAACCGAAAATCGACTTTTCATATCCCGTGTTTGCAAAAGCTTGTGGGCTCAGATCCATGCCTAGAATATATTCTACATGTACATTTATCTGTATAATCTATGTGTATATATCCATCCAGTGTATCTACCTAGAATAGAATATCTAGTATTTTCGCTTCCAATAGTTCGACTGTTTAATAAAAATGAGCAAAAATTGCACATGTTTTACTGCATAGGTACTCACTGTCGTTACTATTGAAGTACATGCGTAAACGAATTCAATGTTGACGTAATTGGTAGAAAAATAGAATTTTCACGTTTAAGTTAGCAACCTGCCTATTATTGGTTCAGAGAACGGGGCGAACTGTAAATTGAGCCGAAGATGCGCGCAAGGCAACAGTACTCCATGTATGTATTACCTAAAGATGAGAGCAATCACTGTTATAATGAACGTTCGATTCCATTTACATGTTTTGATGGAATCACAGAGAATCGAACAGATTCTAAAATTCCGTCCAGATAGTTGAAATTCGGATAATCGAAGATGCACTGTATTTCATCATTAACGCAAGTTCTTTTATTTTAAAGAAGTAAAATTGGAAACAAGCTCATTCAAAAGATGGCATAAACATGCATGTCTCAGGACTCGAAAATACAATCAGAGTGTGTGTATCCGCGCGTGACTGCAAAATAACACCACAGACTTTAATCAGGGTAATTTCATCGATATTAATGCAGGAGGCCCATAACAAAGATTACGTAAAAATGCATGATAAAAGAAGGCCTTTCGGGCGTCTTCTTTCTTTTCGAAGACCATAGTCACGCCAAGCGAATGTCGTTGTGACTCTACAATGCATTGGGGGATAAGTGGTCCCATCACAGAACTGGATTTTAGTAACAGTGCCAATTTCATTGATAAAATTGAAAATTAAAATGCCAATATATTTTACTTCCTTTCCTGATTTTACGGTAATTGATCTTGCTCGCTTTTATTTTTTTGGTTGGTGCGAGTGACCATCGCATTTTTTAAACTCAAGTTCTGCGATATGAGCAACTCTGTTCCTCAGTGCATTACAGTCACAATGTCAATTACATGGCCGTTGACGCCAGCAATGCATCGTTTGACTCGACATATCTTAGTTTTGGGCGTCCTGCATTAATGGAAAATATAGTAATCCCTTGCAGGTTCTTAACGAAAAGTAGGAAAATGTCAGCACAATCATTGCAACTATATTACATAACATGATACTATGTAGTTGAAAATACGAGTTAAAAGATGATACTTGGCTACGCAACTCTCAAAAGAACAATATTATGTGTTGCTAAATGATCGCAGAACTAGTGACTATTCTTTCTGTAGAGATTCAGATTTCAATTGTCCGTCATGATCTTGAGGCAACCGTTTAGTTCTGTACATTGTTTTGCAGCGCTCTCATATATCATCGGTGGAGAAACGACATGTTACATTCAGATAAGCTCAGACATTAATGCGCACACGAGAAGCTCCCTAGGTTTAGCTTTGTGTAATTTAAATGTTGCTAGCATCACACATATTGCATAGTGCCACTTAGCCTGGACATAGAATAGAAAGATGTCCTCAGACTTGAACAAATTAAGCACGAGGATTCCCTGGCATCTGTAGACGCTTCGTTTCTACCTAACTTTTGCTTCATTTGTTCAAGTCTGAGAGCATCTTTCTATTCTATGCCCAGGCGAACTTTGTGATAATCAGCCGCACTGTTAGGACAGGACAAACAAACGCAGAGCTGCCTGTTGTGCAGTGCTTCAGCTTCTAGATATTCTTCTAGCTTCTAGATGTTCAGCCATTCTATATATTTTGAGCTTTGAGCTAGTTTTGGCCATTCCGAGCCATTGTAGGGCGAAACGGAGGGTCTGCGACTTCCAAGGAATTTTTGTGATAAATTTGTTCAAGTCTGAGGATACCTTTCTTAGTTGCCAGGATGTTTTCAGATACTACATTGTATTGCTTGTAGTTTTTCCTGTCATATAATCGCATCAAGTGTTACTTTTTTGGTTTTGTGAAATAGGCATTACGCTTTTATTTTAAGGAGTAATATCACGTGCAAGAATAAATAAAATGTGAACGTTTGACAGCAAAAACTAAATATCTCACATCAACTATCATTTATCTATCAAAGTCGGTTGAGCGTTGATGTCTTTAATGCATCACTTGTCGTGTTGATGGCTTACTACAACCTTTGATGACTGAGTGACTAGTAATTCTTTCAATTTCTGACAGCCAGGCATTCTGCAGCTTCCGGGATATCGCGAAGAGTCTTCACATCCGGCTTGGCCAAGAATATGTAGCAGCCTCACGGTATCGAGTTGGAAATAATTCGCTTCTAAAATTAATATAATACCCAAAACATATGAATGCTATGTTATTAAAGACAGCTCAAGACAAGCATGTTGTTGGGATGCTCATTCGACACTTTACTTTAAAAATACATTTCACCAATTCATCTAATATCTCATTGTTGAGTGACAAAAGTTATCCTTGATAAGGAAAAGCTAAAAAGGTCAATCACGCCAGCTATTCGAAGGCAAGTTGAAGAACATTTTAATTATAAAGTTTGATATATTATAAAGTATATATTTAATATATTAGTATTAACATATTATTATTGGTATTAACATATTAGTATATATTTAATATAACTATAAAGTTTAATATGTAATTGCAGAGCGGTTTTTGCTTCAATTGACCTAAGCGCAGGCGATCGCCAGTCTGTGAATCGATCAATTTAGCGGTGCCAGCGACAGAACTGGGTACACAGCAAACACAATTTGTTTGCTTTCTTGCTCTAAAGAGGGATCTATTGATTTGAGTATCAGGATATCCCGCGATTACTTTTTGTCAGTCTTCAATATTGCGTTCTCCTGTTGGCAATGTCGGAATATTCAATCGCAGTATCATTTTTAGTAGATTTGACCCATCGTAAGGCGTTTGGAGTCTTTCAACACAATCCTTTGCGGAATTACGCAGACTTTTCCTCTTCGTCTGCACCGATATAGGAGGGGTTGTACATAAAGCATTGGCGTGGCACATAGCTTGAGTGTCTGCGGAGTACATGACATAGATACTTTCGGCGGCGAGATTGTATTTCTTCTATGATTTTGATGGAAGAACGTTGGTAACCTCAGCGTTGGACATCCTCGAGAGTATCGGAATGCGACGTACACAGCACCAGCAACGATGCATGAAAGCTTGGAGGTTTTTACAGTCCTAATAGTCTTAAGAGGCCATGTTTCACAGCCGTCTAAAGTACTTTCCATACAATTTCTTTGTTTCATCATCCATGTTATGGATCAATGGTGATTGCTTGAAGGAAGCCTTGAGCGGTCATAATAAGTAGAAGAGATCCAGAAAGTCCACGAGAGTCTTTCCTTGATCTATCAATATTTGATTGCATATTTGCACGTATATTCACAATGAATTTCTTCAGTTGGAGCTCTCTCGATCTGCTCTTTCAAAGATAAACATTCCCGCTTTACATTGAGAGTATTTTGAATCCGACAATCTATGCCGCCTGTGTTCTATGCCACAGAAGAAGGGTCAAGACCCGTATCGTTGAGCAAAAATCTCGGATTACCTTTTAAATACGAAGTATTAGCGGAATATCTAGGGGTGAACTATTTCTTGAATAATTCAGTTCAGCCATGATCCTACTGTTTTCCGCCATTGCTTGTACGATCTTGTGCAGGTGGTCTAATTATCCACATTAGTTATATCTGGTCATGCTCTTCAGTCCTGATATGATGTCTCAACACACATTTGACTCCTCATCAAAATTAGTTGTAACAAGGGGGGTTGTTTATGTATAAAACGTCAGAGGGCTGCGTAATATGCTTGATTATGAAAAGTGTGTATTTAATTTCTCGATTCATAACATGTCACGGATGCTTGAGTGAGCTAACTAATGTTGATATTTGCACATTGTTCGATTGAAGTTATTTTTGCACCTGCTCTTCGAAGTTTTAATTGCTATGCATCAAAGAAGATAACAGTATTAAAATTACACGAATGACACGTTGCAACATCTTTAAATGAATCACCCATCGCACGTAAAGAGACTGATCAAAAGTCGACTAGCCATTATTCTGTGCAACTTCTTCTTCCGTAGAAGAAGACCTCAAACTGAAAGGTGAAAAATATCCTTCTTTGATGCAATTTATCTCTTCATGAATTTGAGGGCATGAAGGATAACAAATTCATCAAAAATTCCTTACAGAAGGAAAAATAAAAGCCATTTTTGATGTTTCACATCGCAAAGGACAACCCCATCTTCACCTAAGCCAGAGAAAATCCAAAATAATAGCCTTTCCATTGAAAATATTTCAATAATGCTCTTCTTCAGAAAGTGAAGATGCTTCAACGCGTCAAATACCTCAATGCAATTTTGTTTATTGTAATTCTCAAAATGGTTCATGGAAATCATAGTTTGACAGTGAAAACTATTTCAGACTCACCTCATTACTAGAGCAATGTAAGCATCATCTTCAAAATCACATGAAACATGTGTGTAAATGCAAGTGCATCGGCGTCATTTAGCATATCTGCTTTATGGAATGTTTTCCTTTTGAAGCGTCGTTGACTTTGAGTGCAGCTAAAATCTCTAATATCATGTATGGAAAAGTCAGAACAATTATATCAAGTTACATTTTCTAATTAGGGATTTTCTGTTGTTTGTTGTGTGTTACAAATTCTCAAATTTCCATGTTTCAGACGCAAGCATGTTGACTAGGGTTTCAAAGTCTGAACCATATATACTCTAATGTATTATTCTTTTTACGTCAAGAAACATGTTATTTGGTGCATCCAGTTGGGAATTTCACCCTGTCAGTGTCTCAATTGTGAATTTCATACGAGAAGAGTCGATAGGGATTGATCTCGCGCAGTGACATCGGTTCCTTCCCGTCTTCTTCTGACGAATGATCATAATGCTTTCTGTGATATGAAACAAATTACTGACTATCTAACTGCTGTATTTCGCTTGCTGCACCAATCGCTGCAATGCAGAGGCGCAGATTTTTGCATAAAAAAGTTGCAGATGATTATGGCGGTTTAAACCATCACCGCGATCACCGAACAGCTCATGACCTACACTCAATCACATTCACAAAACTGTGTGGCTGTCTGACGTGGTCTTTGTGGTTTTTTAATCTACAGCCAGGGTTATGAATTTCTATAAAATATCA
Source organism: Prostheceraeus crozeri (assembly GCA_907163375.1). Lineage (NCBI taxonomy): Eukaryota > Metazoa > Platyhelminthes > Polycladida > Euryleptidae > Prostheceraeus > Prostheceraeus crozeri. The sequence continues at coordinate 127,677 of CAJQUW010015057.1, forward strand.
ATGCACAGAAATCTCAGTTTTCGTCATAGTCACGACTTCCTGATATTTGACCTCCAAAGCGAGTGTATGATCAGTCCCTGGTGTTTGGATATAACTATTTCAGATTATCATCCTCTTTTCTATCCATGTGCTTTTATCTATTGACATTAACAGTGCCATGCATAAATATTGAAGGATGAAAAAATGTTTCTTTCAAATTAGTGAGGTACAGTCATTTAAGCGGTATTTGTCCATGAAATTTCATCAGAAGGATGATGACTCACTTCTTTTGTCCACACCAATGAGAATATGTGAATGGTCTTTAGGTTTCTGCAGATTCAGATCGATAAGTACTCGTATCTGAATTCATTCTATCCGAATGATAATAACGATTGACTCAATCAGAAAATAGTGGATTAATGAATGTTTCTTTCTGTTGATTAAATTTCACAGTGACAAGCTTGCCATCCTTATGTGGACCTGCGTATTCACAAAAATAGATAGTTTCTAGCCATAGTGCGAAACTTAATGCTTATAAATCTGAGTGCAAATTTCATTCTCTGGGATCCAACAAAACCGAATTACCACACCAGTGCATTCCCGACGAAATGTTTTCATTGTGAAAATATCCTCGTCGTCATATTTCTGAAATTTTGAAATTCAAATGGACGCAAAATTCAAAATCCCATTTCCCGATCCCTTGTATTCTGGATGATGGAAATGTGATGCAAAGTTTAGAGAGGAAGAAGTCAGCTGTATTCTTCTATCTTGCAAAAAATCTACGTTGTGTTTTGCCATGTTCGCAGACATTAGCGATTTTCTGATCCACAGTAGGATGAAATCTGTAAATTTCTATTCATACAGATTTCATCGACGCCGCGAAAGGAAGTCTAGTGCCATGAAATTCTAATTTTCCTGAATAGTGAACGACAGAAAGTGTTATTAAGTATGCAAGGCAGAACATCATTCGAAGCTGTCATTGTAAGCATCGGAATGTAGAGGAGAGAATTGGCATTCATCTTTTGAAGTCTTGATGAGGTAGAAGTCTTGCATAAATGATGAGATGTCACCTACACGGGTGATCAGTCAAACTGTAATTTTCTATATCCTCAAATAGCCTCTGCATCATCGTGAAGAAAATTATTACTCATTCCTTTTCAAAGATGTTAGCGATAGTTAAAGGAAAAGATGTTGAGAAATTACTTCAGGCACGTCTAATGACTCTCATGTGATGTTTTAAGTCACATTTCTCTACCTTTGTGGTTATTTAGCAGGATTACTATGGAAGAGGCCAAATTGCTCCCATAACAGGATCTTGAAACTCGTGGTAAAAATTCATAAGTGTTTTCAAGGTAATCGAACCATCCATTCCATTCAGTAAATTGCATTCAGTAAGGGAGAGTTGGATAAGATGGGTAACAGGGCAAGTTGAGAGCAGTAGATTGCTTTGTGGGTTTAGTGATACTCGAGTGATGTCCAAGGACATGACTACTGTCACATCATAATATTGATACATAGTAGGTTGGAGTACAGTGCTCCCTGATTTAAAATCATTGATGGATGACATCAGTTTCTCATTCATTACAGAGATTCTAATTAAGACAGAAATGATGCTAGGCTTATATCCAACATCTTAATTTTTTGTTTTTCGAAGGAATCAGTATTTTTACCAAATACGAATTCTGCTCACGACAGAGAGCGATGATATTAATAGTGCGTGATGCATCTGCAAAGCATCAATGGCAGATTTTGGGTATGCAGGTCAAGAGGAAGTCGAGTACATCCATGTATTTCATGGCAAATTTTGTGTGCACCGCGTGCTTGCCATCTTTTTTCTCCATGCTGAAAAAACTATTTTTTCCATTCTCAGATTTTCAAACTTCCGTTGACTGCAATTACAATTAAGCTTAAAACGATAGCATACTAGATAGAGCCATCAAGTCAATACATGCAAAAAATAAAAACGGGAAGGAGATGGACACAACACGAAACAAAATCCACTGACCGATGTGAGTCACTTATTTGTTGTGCCTACACATTCAGCATCATGACATTCGTGGGAATATGCACCTAAAAAGTGACAGACTAAGTAGCAAGCTGCATAAGTCCTATCTTTTGAAATTGCTTGGTAGGCTAGCTGCTATCTATAGTGCTGAAGTAATGCGTAAGTGTAGGGTTCTATCAGAAGGTCGTGGTCTATTAGAGGTAGTATTCTATTGATAGCTTTGCGATAGTTTCATAGTTACATAATTACTGAAATTACTGAAAATCAATGTAAAAAGCTGGAATTATCAAACCAGCCGGTCTGGTGGCCGCGTTTCATTAAATCATCTTATCATCTCAAATAAGCATCGTTTTACTGTGATCACATTGTTCAACTAACAGCCTCTGTTTTAAATCGCATGTCATTGAAATTTCTCATATATTGCAGTCACGAAGTTTAGCGTTTTGGACTCAAAGACTTAAAAAGAATGGGCAAAAAACATTGAGATGTTAGAAATCTACCTGGTGATTTTTATGGACTTTAGCATTGACACAATCCATAAATGTTGACTTAATTAGTGGCCTACCAAACAAGTTTGATTTAAAGATAAAATCGTTGAACATGCATCATGCACGTAGCTGATGACACGTTTGTGAAAAGTTTGTCCAACTCTCCCAACTTCTATTCCTAACATAAATTTGCTTAGAACAGCTATCATTTTCTGATTAATTGTAGGCATATTATACATGCTGGACAAGTTGTAGCTGTCAGAGGATTAAACTTTACAAAAGTTAATGTGAACATCAGATGCATTCTCCTTTTGGAAACTGATAGCGAGAAAAATGCAGAGCTCTCAGCTAAATCCAAGTTTTTGATATTTGGGACAAATCTCGTGTAAAAAATGTTCCCGTCAATGTGGACATCTCTCGGCTTTTTCGGATCATTTCGGAGCTGATGATGAAAATGCAACTCGCAAGAAGCTAAAACTGACAGTCGAATTCCTGCAGGATGTTTGAAGTGGTCTCTGTTTTATGAAGACGTGATCAGCGAATCAAAGCATTTCGTCCGAAAGCGGGGAACCATGTGTTCCTGTCCCAACTCTGTCTGAAATCTTGATGATGAAAGCAACGGAGACGATTAGTAGAGAACTTCTTCATAGAAACGTTGAAGATAAGTCCCAACTCGAAAATGGAAACAGCAGTTCAGGATGCATCGAATAAGAAGGACCAGACGAAACTGATGATTGACTTTTTGTGTGATAGTCAATACCTCAGGATCGCTTCCAAAATAAAACAACTTGCTACGTGCGAGTCTTTGGTCGCATTTGCAAGAGAGAAAGCGATATCACACTGATAGGAATCAATCACATTTCCCGGTGCTACGAAGGCGGAGACCTGTACGATGACGGTGGCCAAGAAGTGATTGTAGCATTATTAGTTACTAGAGTTATGTAAACTGGCATTTTCAAATCGATCGGAAATGGAAATTTAATGTACGAGGAACATGATCTCCACGCACTGATGCACATGGAAAATAACACGGATGACAGCCATGCGATACATGAGATTCGGGTTCTTTCCGATTCACTTAAGATGTATTGATCATGAGAAATAACGCACCGTTCTATAGTGCTAAATTGGCATCTTGTTTGTCAATAGGTTAGCATAATTCAGAGTAAAGTTCCACAAATGATGTCGCAAAAAAGTATGCGATATATTTGTGTCACAGAATTTTCTTTGAATTATGTATTACATAAAGTCATGATCCTGTATGTCGTGGAAAACGTGTTACTAAGTTGTGCTTGTTTTAATTATTTGACTTTTGATTTGTATATCGAAATTCATCTTTTTCGCGGAAACTTTCATAAATATTAAACTGTAAATGATAATAGAAGATGCGCTTATAGTGTTACAGACGTGGTAACATTTTCATCTTTGGAAAAGTCGTAGGTGTTCTTCCCCTTATTCTCAGCGTAAGAATGGTTTTGAAAGCAACTATTCATTGTACAGATTCTTCAATAACCGTCTGATGTCAGAAATAAAGATGAATTCGCCTACAAGTTTCGTCTCTCAACTGTAGGATTGAATGGAAACCTTTGATCTAATACTTCAGATTCTGACAGCATTTTCAACTACGCTTCATTGGGAAGAATTGGGAAAAGATAATTTTTAGCACAATTTCGTGACGTTGTCAGAGCTTTACAACTTTCTGAGGAGGATTATGAGAGTTCATGTCAGCTACTGAGACCTTATGAATCTATTGAATTTAATGCCATGGTATTATCATCACTGGATACCTGTACTGGCGAAAAAAACGGGAGTTCAGCCGGTGACCGTTTCGAAGGATAAATAATTAATTTAGAATCCGGCCGTCGGCCGGGCTCCTCGGAAAAATAAATAATTATTAGAAGGCCGAATTTTCAAAAAAACAAATTTGTCAAGCAAATGCTTTTCTTGCATTTCTACAATCTCAAAAACAATGACTACACTATGATAAAACACTAGGTGTACCACAATGGGTATGAAACGTGTCTGGCACTGTAAAGCAAATAGTTATTTTTTCATTTTTTGGGGCCTCAGTCCGTATGCTATCCTTATTGCCTCTCGGTAGTTGTTTCGTTCTTCCGTGTCCTCGTTTTCGGAGGTCGAGGTCTCCATAGAATCAAAACTTTACATTTTCTCAGTAAGCAAAATGTTCACTCATCGTCATCCTAAGCTAAGTAGGAGCTGTCTAGAGAATGACGCTAGGCACCTGGGGGACGTTTCCTGGTGACTAATTTTAATTTTTGTTTACTTAATTGCTCAATGAATTTGACACGCTTCACATTGAAGTTCGTACACAAGAGCATCTCCTATTTTAAAGAACAGCTGTAGTTTATCCACAGGGCACTTATAGTAGTTGCTTATCTAAGTGCTGTAAATAGGCCTTCAATCAATGTGGCAGCAAGCAATGCCACAACTTATCTGCTTCTGAACATTTGAAGTTGTTGTTCTCACTCATTTTCGCAAAAGTCTAAAATTGATGATAGAATATGAAGCGCTGATCTGCCAATCATGTATCTCTGATGCCCACATGTATCTCTGACTCTGATTTGTAGTGAAAAGTGTTGTTGATTTATTGAGAAAGGAATTTCATGTCTCGTAAGTATCAACAACTCGTCAATACTAATTAAAGGTTGATCATCGGGTTGTAGCTAATGCAAATTCATATTTGATTTCTAAAGAAGTACATTTGCTTAGTACACATCAGTAGTTACTTTAATTCAGCTCTTCATATAGTTTGAACACTTCATTAGGTAAAGCTTTATCCAGACGTGCCTTCAATGCATGTCATATTCTCTTTTAAGCCTTTGACAGTCATTTGAGTTGTACTGTCATTAAATTTTTGTGATCATCATGAATTGCGTCGACTTTCCCATCGATTGTGCGAAATTACGACAGCTGCATGCTATGCTATGAGCACTGAATAGCGTTTTTCATTTATATTCAAATGAGAACGTTCTGAAGTAATATGACATTTCTCGTGTAAGAGCGGATAGTGTTATTTTTGCGACTGAGGACATCAAAAGGAGAAGAGAACGGATATTTAGTAAAAACCTGTAATAGAACGAAACTTTCATCTTTAAATGCTGATTTTCATTTGTGAGTGTTAACGAACGATACAATATGTAATCAGTTTTCTCACTAAAATTACGTTGAGGTCATCACTCAAAAGAGTTTTCTAACCTTGAATCTAAATCACGTAGATGCAAGCGAAATAGTGTTAAGCAAATGATAGTGAAGAAAACAGGATTACAGTTGTCAGGCGAAACTTTGACCTATTTACTTCCTTGCTTCCCGTTTTTCGTTCTCATCCACTTTGAACGAGTCAAGCGGTTACTGCTTTCGGATGGCCGGCGCTCATCCACTCCGTTCGATCACGGAACATCACTGGATTAAGATCCAGCGCAAACAGTCATCGGAGAGTTGTGACCATATTTTCCTTGGTCTTCCGTTAGGCCTTCTGTCTTCGACCTCCAGCTAGAAAAATCTTTTCCTCCAGTCATTTTCCTCTCTTCTCAGAAAGTGGTCACACCACTGCAACTTTCCTCTTTGTAGAACATCGGAAATGCATTCCAGGTACATCTGTTTTCTTCGGTCTTCACTGTGTCCATTAGCCATCTTCACACCATTGCCTTTCTGTTCTTTTTGTTTTCGTGATCTGATCACCTTTCACGGCCCACGTTTCACTCCAGTGCATCATCACATTGCGGGCGCAAGTAGAATGTACGCGGCCTTTCATTTTCAAAGTGGAGACTTTTATGTTGCGAGGCCGTGGAATCTCTTCCATCTACACCTTCATTTCGACATACAGTAGTTCGGATTCGTCTGCGTCACTCAACATATCACTAGGGTAACAGAAGGACTTAACTCAGCTCCAACTGTCACGACCTACACTCAGCTCCTCAACCTCACCCGAACACTCTACCTCAGGCCGTCCAGAACATGTTGGGTATGCAAAATGAGGCGCAACTCCTTTCAAATTTCCCCTCACACTATTGCATCTTCTGTGGACCCAGTGGTCGCATACGCTGCACTTGACAGAATTCTCTCTACCCCTTGTCTACAAACTCCCATTTGAGACAACTTGCATGCCGCCATGATGTTTGTCTTGTCAACGTTGACTCTCTTCATTTTGTCCATTTGGTGCAAAACTTGCAAAACCAGAAGGCCAACTTCATCTTTAGACTTGAACTGATACGCAGAGAAAATGCAGACAGTAGTATATTAAGTCATTTAGTCGTGTTCCCCCTTTATTAACACTTCATTTCTATCTGTCCAAAAAGTTTCGTTAATTGCTTCTGTCAGCAATAAATTTTATATCAATCTGCAAGCTTTCGAAACTAAAATGTGCCTGTCTGTTGTGTTAAAATGGCGGACATTTTTGTATCGCAAACTTCTTTGATTTTCAGATACGAGATATAAGTTTTGGATCCACATAGCATCTTACTTGTATGCGTATCAAGCTCACGATCTAGTTCGCCTAACACAGAGACTAGGCTTGCAACGACCGCACGCTATAATCCATCTGCGTACTAAAATTGTCAGAACATTCACGACGTTGATGTTCAGGGCTCCTCGAAGAATCAATTTCGAGTTTTCACTTGCTTGCTAAAGGAAAATCGCTCATAAAATAAATTGCAAGCTCTAATTCCCACACAGATCTTCTGACCACATTGTCTAATCCATCAACCGCATGAATGCATCAAGGGCGAAGGCGAAGATGTCAAAATTGTTGTTGCAGGGCATCAAGCTTCAGACGGGAGGATCGCATGCAGCCTCTGACTATCGACACCGATCGGTTTGCCACTTTCCCCAGGACTCGGAAAGATGACGAGGCTGATCAAGTATTGACTGCTGCATCTTCGGACACGAGATTGGAGGAACAAGGAGGTGAGTTTCATCAATTATCTATCAAAATATCATTTTCCATGGAACTGATTGTATTCTGAAGCCACGGCAAGCGTCGTAGAGCCTCCAAAAATGGAAGTCGTGGAAGAGCACGATGATGAGGGTGAGTGTCGGGTTCTACATCTTCGTTGTCTTCCGTTGTGGCTTCCTTTATCCATTCCGTTGTCTCTTTCCCCATTTTCATGACAGTGAGTCGATGAGAGGAATTTGATCACTTTAAAACATTTGATTCAATCAATTCTGTAGTGCTGGTATTCAGGCAGATGCTTAGTTGAAACTGTGTTTTGTCGTTGAGTATAGGATTGTGTAGCTTTTACAGCAACCGAATTATAGAGTGGATATAGAACAGATTAAAAATCATCAAGAAGACTATTACAATTATTCCGAACACAATAATTAATTTCAGAAAAAGGCAAGATACACTAAAAATATCTGTTCGACCTCGTGAAAGTCGATTTCGTTCGATCTATCCTGTACGATCCAAATCGAATCGGATATTATTTTCATAAATATTATTTTATCAGAAAAACTGAGCACTTAGACGGAATTGGACTACAATTTCATGAATGAATGTAGATGAAATTCACAGGCGTTCTGTTATTTTCTCAATATTGTCCAGTAATATCTATAGATCTTTTGTTTATTTTATTTCCAGCCTGTGAATTCTTGTTTTAGATTTTCAGTATTCGTGCATGATCAAGCAATACGTCTAAAATTCACGTAATGTAGAATTTCATTTTCCTGAACTCACGTTTTTCATAAGCAAACTGGTTTCATAACATCAATTTGGTCCGATAACATCAATTTGGAATTTTTCACTAGTGACACTGTGACGGCAAAAAATAACGTTAATGTCTATATATGAAGAATATGTCATAAAATGCAAACCTGAACTTGAATGAGCAATTCAAACTTCCTCTTTAAAGGGCAAATCCATTTTAAATGAACGTTTTGGGACAGAAACAACTGTGATCGCTGTTCCGGCAGTTTTGATTAATTTAATCCGTTTCATTTTTACTGCGACATTTTATATCCAGCACCACAAGCAAGCTTTCAAAATGTCCGGAAGGGCTTCAGTAATAGCATGAAGCAGTCAAAGTAAAATTGATTTGCCCTAAATTCATGGACAGCGAAAATACTTAACTTCTTCTATCTAGACATTCTGTAAATTGATTTATTGTACGATTAGCTGGTCACGTCATAGATAGGTTGCCACAACGTATTCGATGGTTCTGCTTACTCCCTTTCAAGTTGTTGTTTGGTTAGTCCTTTTTACTTCTGTTTGCATAATTTTTGGAAACGTTATTTCGATGTGTACTTTTTTTACTTCATACATAGAATATAACCATTTTTAATCCTTGAATTTGGCTTGCTTTGTCGTAAAAAATTGACAAACAGATGACTGAATCGTAGTTCAACCTTTGTTTCTCTTTGTCTGTGGCGTCATCGCTCCCTAGAGCTCCGTATCTGTGACATCCATTCATCGATGTAAATGACGTCAATTGCCCAAACATTTAATGTTTATAGTCTCATTACTTGCATTCAGCTACGTACATGAAGTCAGTCGACCAATCATGCGATATTTATGACGTCAAACTGTGTATAGATAGCTACGACGTCACATTATCACCATAGATGCCATTAACTACTAAATTCCTCTCTCACATCACTGTTTGCTTGATTTCATGTACATTCACTCCTTTGATTATATCGCCGCCATTGCTGCATTACCCTCGGTGATCGTCCTTGTCCCTTTCTACGCTAATTCTTGGGGGCCAAATTCCCTTCCCCCTCTACAATTATCTTATTTTTATTTCATCGTCGTACAGTCGGGACTGAGCCCATCTCCCTATCTGCACCACACTACATGAGCGTCAAGGAAGAGATGAAACTTCAGCTTAGACCGAAAGAACGACCTCTAATCGGCAAAATCCGAAAGGAACAGAAGGTTGAAGAATGGGAAGAAGAAGAGGAAGAGGTAGTAATTGAAAGAACAAGCATCATTAATGAGCGATCCAATGTAGCCGATGACGTCAAAGGAAGCGAGAAAAATGCAAACATGGAAACAGTAAAAGTAGTGAATGTCCGTCGATCGATTAAGTTGGTTGAGCCTGAGAAGATAATCAAAGTTGAGGAAATTGACGACCACACAGATGTACCTGACACTGATGCAGAAATGCCGGTGACAACTGAGATTCCACCGCATCAGACGAAAGCAGAAGTCTTCATTGATCCGGCAAAAGTAGAAACTCTCGTTGGTCAACTCAATCAGACCACTCCCACTGAGGAGCAAGTAAGTGCAGGCAAACCGAAAATTCCGTCTACCTCGGTGAAGGAAGAAGCACAAAATAGTCCTGTAAAAGTGGATACAAAGGGCAGTCCGGTTAAAAGTGTTGTAGAAGTCAGTCCCCTGAAAGTGGAAGTAAGGGCCAGTCTGACTAAAGAGGACGTCAAAGCTGCTCCACTTCAAATGGAGACTGACATCAGACCTGTCAAGTCCGTGGTGGAGGATAGTCTTTCCAAAGCTGAGGCTGATGTCACTCCGGTGGATGTTCGTCTTGTGAATGCTGAACTGGAAGTTAGTCCAGTTATTCCAGAAGTGGTAACAGAGACATGTAAAACAGACATTCAAATTGATGCAGCTGAGACTGATGTCGTTGTTGAGCCAGTTAAAAGTGATGTCCGTGGACCTTCGGTTAGAATGGGTATTCAAGTTGATAATGTTGTAAGAGGAAGAAAGAAAGAAGCAAAGAAAATGGATGAATCTGATTGGATGAATGAGCTCACGAAAGATATACGAGCAGATGTGACGGTGCCGGAGGATAACAAGATAGAAAATTCTACTGATGAAATGATGCATATACCAGTAGAGGCGACTGTTAGGGAGAGAAAGGCAAGAGGGGTTAAAATGGGAAAGTTTCGTCTGGAGAAGACACACGTAGACACGCCAGACCAAACTGCGAGAAATGCTAATAATATCGAGGTAAAGGATACGAGACGAAGAATGAAGAGTGCAGGCGATGAATCTCCAAGAAGTATCGAAAAGAAAATAAAGACAATCATTGTGAGAGATTATGAACAAACCAATGTGATAGAGGTTCGAAATGGTGTTCTTGTTGGCAGCGATTGGGGGAATGAGCATTTGAGGAGCAGGCACCTGAATAACTCGAGTGAAAGCATCAATCATGTCGAGGACTCTCCTGAGATTGAAATCAGTAAGGAAAATGGGATCTCAGGAAGTGAGAGAGAAACATTGATCAGAGAAATAATTGAACAAATGAACAGGAAAAAGGAGAATGCAATAGAAAGCGAAGAAGTAATTGGCATGAATGTTGAGATTCTCAGTGACACTGTCAATGGTGTGGAAGGAGACAGCATCAATGAAATAATGACAATGCAGGAAGAGGCGCATGATTACAGTGCTGGTGTGGATGTCGAGGAGATGGGCCATCAAACGGAGGTGCAGGCGACGTCGGTGATCAGTGGTGAGTGTTCTCAACCGATTATTCGGTTCACAATTGCCTGGAGCACCTTTTGCTTTCTCACCGCTTTCGGTTCCCCTCGAAGCTCCTCAGTGGAGATGATTCTAAGGGTGAAAACGATTGCATGAGAGACATTTTGATTTGTGATTTCGTGATGATAGTGTGATACTACTCATTATTCCTGCTGATGTTGCCTCGATTGATAGCCGTGTGGAACCAATTGAAATATATAGCCAGAATCATTCAAGCCGCGGCTTCGTGTTGTTTCAGTCTTGTTTATGAATTTTAGATGTTATAAATAGATTGCCCGGAAGCGTTTGACGGATCATGCGGTTTGTCATAATCACCAAAGTCAGAAATTCTAATAAGATTTTAATAGTCAAATCAGTATTTTCAGTCCTTGATTGACAAACCAATTTTACCTATAGTCCGGGAGCTACTGACACTTTCTTCCTAAATTCGTGCACAAATGGCTTAATAGCATGGATTTGTAGATCTTGAAACGCTGAATACAAAAATCAAATTCTTGAGTGTCACAGCCACTCGCTTTGGGTTATAGATAAGGTCAAAGGATTACCATTGGAATCCAATGGTAAAATTCAAGAAATATCCATGGATTGTGAAACACTTGGCAATTTTTGTACATTTTTTGCAGAAAAGAAACTATTTATCAGAATCCCATGAAATTGGAAACATGATTGAGTTCAGAACATGAACTTTGACATGAAAGTTGAAGTGAGTTACGTGATTCAGTATTTGATGTGTGAGAGCCTCTACAAAATTAGTAAAATCGCCAAAATTAAGTCAAACCATGAAATTTACTAATTTTGTAGAGGCTCTCACACATCAAATACTGAATCACGTAACTCACTTCAACTTTCATGTCAAAGTTGATGTTCTGAACTCAATCATGTTTCCAATTTCATGGGATTCTGATAAATAGTTTCTTTTCTGCAAAAAATGTACAAAAATTGCCAAGTGTTTCACAATCCATGGATATTTCTTGAATTTTACCATTGGATTCCAATGGTAATCCTTTGACCTTATCTATAACCCAAAGCGAGTGGCTGTGACACTCAAGAATTTGATTTTTGTATTCAGCGTTTCAAGATCTACAAATCCATGCTATTAAGCCATTTGTGCACGAATTTAGGAAGAAAGTGTCAGTAGCTTCCGTCCTACTAGTTTACAATTGTTTTCCGCATTTTGAATTGAGTTGGAGAGATAGGCGAAAACTGACTATATCCTTACTCTATCGAGTGCCTATTAGTGTTGCTTCCATTGCGTTGAGCACCGTCTTCATTTGTAGTGATATTTGCATGACGATATTAAGTTAAACTTTCAAATAATTTCAGCCGTATCCTTCGTTATCAAAACTGGCGAAAGTGTAAGATTCGAGACATTTCCTAACGTCTTGGCCAGCAGGCGCAAAGTCAGTGAACAACGTTTTTAGCATGAAGAAGCCGAAAGTTCTATTTTGTTGTCTCTGCAATCAGTTTTGCTCTCCTCTTGAATTTGATTTCTATATTCCGCCGACCTTCTTTTTCGACTTTCTGTGGTATTTTCTCAAAATAAAATTATGAACTGTACAATTTTCTTAGTGGAGAGTTTCTAACCAACTTTATCAATGACGAGAATGCAGCAGCGGCTTAGTCGCGCAAAATTGAATTTCTGCAATTTTTTCGAAAAGGGAACGGGAAGGAAGTTCTTAGTGCTGAAATCCTTTGCATCATTTGACTCTTAAACGTAATACCGTCTTTCTTTATGGAGTAAGATTCTTCTACAAAGCAGTAGAGGTGATCAATGCATAAAATATCCGCTTAAGAAATGGCTGCGGACATGAATTGTAGAACAGTGTCACAAAGAGATTGAATTCCAATGATGCAAATGAGCATTCAATCAATAATTTCACATCTTCTCTTCTCGAATGAAGTAAAACCAATCCAAGCAAAGATAGATAAAGTTTTTTGATTTTTTTTCTTTTCTTAAAGCCGAGGTCTGGTTACCTTAATCCTCACGACTAAGTCTGAAGATGAAGATCGTCTCAGAGACAAAATATTGGTCCCGTGACACTAGTGACCGTTACTCACAGGCCATTTCATAAGCTTCAGCTGTGATTAGAAGTGAGGAGACGTTAGCTGCAAAGTTCATATATACAACAAGCAGTGTTTTATCTTCTCAGTACATGAAGGCATGTTGCTTCCCGTTGAGGCTCAGGGTGCGTTTACACGTGAAACTTTTTTGCTGACACTTTTTGAAAAAACCCACCTTCAAAAATGGTGCTTCGTGTAAAATCAGAAAGGATTCGGACAATAGCAATTTAATGAATGTTGATAAAGAGAAATGCATTTTGATCTCATCAGCTTATTATCCGTTGAGTGTCAGCTAAAGTTGCCTTGTCCAACTTTAACTGCTTCGCTCAGAGGATAATAAGTTGATAAGCTGATTACAGTAATTGGAATTTTTATTCAAATACATATAATATGCGTGAACATGTACTTTCCAATTCATGACTAGCCATCTTTGGTTAAAGCAGAATAATAAACTGTCGAGGAAGATGTTGTAGCCAATATTTCAACACAACTTGGGATTCTTCAAATGTGTTTATTTCATTGTGGTTTTGGGAGAAGTCAAGTTGATTCTCTTCAACTGAAGAATCAACTTGACTTCTCCCAAAACCACAATAAAATGACCAGTCAAGGCGCATTCAAACAATGTGCCTGTTGGTTTTCTTAATGAAAGTTTTTTATATGCTCTCTCTCTCTCTCTCTCTCTCTCTCCTAATCTTCAAACAAGCAATGTAAGAAAATGTTTTTATTTTATCATTTGTGTAAGTTTTCATAGTGTACTATATGTAGGAGCTGAAATATAATTGTAAATATGATATTTATGATAATTGCTGTATTATGATAACATTGCAACTGTAAATATAATATAGGAGCCACTTCAATGTTAGGATCATAGAATTGGATTTTTCATGCATTGTCGCGCTCCATGTTACGAGAACGGAAGTAACACAAATCAATGGCACATCACTGGAGAGTAGCAAAAAGAAGGTTCATTTAAATAGCGTGCAGTGGGCAAATATTTTGCATACGTTTGAAATTAATGCATCAAAGAGAGCATCTACCTCATTTATTATTTGGGATAAAATGTGATTCTGAATTCAGTTAACTGGAGCACTCAGAGGTATTTATTTGAAGCCTATTTAAGGCTCCTGAATCATAAGGTTGTAACATGTCACTTTCAAATTTGAAATTTTATTGCCAGATGCTTTTATTACTTCTTTAAAACACAAGCAAGGGAAGGCCCATGGCATGATTCGCTTTTAGAATCAGCAATCAGTTTCTAAGAAAAGTACATAATTCATTTCCGTTGCTTTCTTGAGATGATTATATTGTTCAATAATCATCTAATGATGTTTCGAAAACAACTGACATTTGAAATGCACGCTTAATTTATGGAATATTGGTTGCGACACATAATTCACAGTAAAAGACATTTCTCCATGTGTGTCCATTAAGAGTCAAAGTTCTTGATTGAAAAACAAACACAAATTATTCCCACTCCCACATATTTGAAATGATCGTCAGGTAATGCTGATAATAGTAATTTCTATACCATTGATGTAAAAGATGCTGATAAGATGTTCATACACCAACCTTATAAAATACCTTTCGTCATTCTTCATTTAGTTCATAGAAGAAGTGAAAGATATCCTGTGAAGACAGTGCAACTTTGTCCCATATTTAACCTTCCTTTGCATTTTGATTGTGTCCATTTTTTAGTCATCTCTACAATTTCTTGTTGACCATTCCTTGATAATTCATTAGACGGTCCTTTAATATTATGGCAACTTGAATCTTGAGGTTTTATGTCATATCTTCTATAGTTCAGTAAACGTGCCAATTTTATGCAATGTAGATGATATGCGATATCCTTTCTATGTATAACATACGAGTATATAGAATAAAACAGTTATGTAGAAATAATGCAGTTTAACAGAAATGTATGGATATTGATCCAGTTCTATGGCTTGTAAGGTGGCTCATGTATGCAGAACATAAAATTCATAAAATTGAACAATTTAAATTCTTATTAATGAAACATCATGATCATGATGTTAATATTTGGTTTAATTCTAAAGAAGCCAAATATTAGTATGATCTAAAATGCTAAAATTCATGATTAACCTCTAATAAGTTTGCCAGTTAACTGGTCAGTTATTTCCTTAAATGTTTGGACGCCATCAATAAGTTCTATCGGATTTTGATTCAATCGACAAATTTATTTTGACTGACGGCTTGGGTGATGTTACCTCCTACTTTTGATATAGGATGTTCCAATGTAAACTTGATTATCTGAACTGGCCACGGCGATTTACGAGGTCACATGAAGCATGGCTGAAGTGCTTGGTACTTATCATTCAACTAATGCTCATACAACTTCAGTAACTTGTCTGAATTGTTTGTTATTCAGCGTTGTAGAAACTAATACTCAACGAACTTTCGAACCATGTGATATTTCCGAAAAAGACTAGATAGCAATTTTCTTTAACTTACAAGAGATCATAAAAAGTTTTCCACAATAAATTATTTTCTTCGTGAAGGCATCAACCGCATTCAAAATAATCAAACAATTGAAAAAACATTTCGTAAGATTTATGCTTCGATCTCTATTGTTGATCATTCCTGTTCTGCGCTTTGATTGACAGAGAGAATTAAGTGAATGTGTACATATTTAGATTACTCGTAGAGTTAGATAAATCACGGTATGAATATTCTTTCAATTATACAGCTAGGCTAAATAGATGAATAGATGCTAATGATAATTTGCAATTTAATCAGGTTCACGATGCATGTTCTAAATGTCAGATGGATTGTCGACGAAAATTCGGTAATCAAGTAGTTCATGAAGAACATTCCAAGATGATTACAATCTTAATAAGACATTACTGAATGGCATCATGTTCGCTGCGACGTTCGAGATATTTACGAGAACCAGTCATGTCAATCAAGACGAGTTTTTTTATTTTCGTGAACTGAACATGAGATTAGAACATTCTTCCTCGGCTTCCACTTCGAAAATGCACTTTTCTGTCGTGGAGTCTTTTAAGTAATAAGTAAACTGTTGTACTTCATGAAACGAGAGCTACAGCTATTATGTTCAGACACATGGGTGGTTTTTATGATTTTTGATTTATAGACTCAAAACAGTAGAAAATCAACAAATCCTGGTGAGAAAGCGAGACGCTTGGCTGTGAGTCGGCCAGAAGCATTGACATAGTAATTAATTCTCTACTTTTTGATGCTATTGATAGGGATCGACCATGCCTGGAAATTTTGCCGTGTCTGGGCAGTCGATTTGAAATATAACTGGACCTGTGTCTGGGTAGTTCATTTGAAATATAACCGGACCGAACCCGTGTCTGGGTATTTGATTTATTACTCTAACGGGCCTGGATGCTCAAATAGAATGATCGCGAAAGCGAGCCAATCGACCCGGTTATGTGCGCGGGTGGGTATTTGGTATTAATCGGTGTCAATGTCGGCATTGACTATCCGGCCTCATATTTAAAATGTGTGGAGAATAAGCAAAATGATCTAGAATGCGAAAAATTAAACAGCTGTGCAACTTTTGTCGCATTTTCGATCATTTTGTTGTCTAGAAGTTTCGGCTATTTTCTCTTTCAAGGTAGTCATCCTATTCATTATCACAATTTGTCTAATGTTAGTTATGCGAGTATAGTAGGGTATTATCGTTCAACACTGTTGACAAGATCTACTTGGGAAATGACTGAAGCTGTGCATGGAAAATAGTCGATTACTAGCATAGCCTGGTTACCAGCCACTGCCATGCGATAATTCTTCCTATTCAACAGTTACAAGATTTTGTCAATATTGTTAATTTTTTTGACTACTTAATTTTCAAACTTAGTGCTAATGATATTTTGTCAAACGAGACAGCTGCTAAGTCAATCAATATGAAGTAAAATGATACATTTTCCTCTGGTTCTTTTCCTTTAAATGCAAATGTAGAACTGCTAGATACTGGGTCACTCATGACATTGTCACCTGCTAAACAGCATATGCTGATCTCAACGCTTATTATTATAATTGGATTTACCGGTATTAGAATTGCCGATTTTCTGATGTTTAGTAAAAGTCTAAATGAATGAATTTTTCATATGCGTATTTAGAAGGAAACGTCACGTTTACGGACTCGTTCATGTTCAAGTCCAATTATCAGTAGATTCAGCAAAGTTCATCCAATTTGCGGGTCTTGGACAACTGATGGCAGAACAAATTTGAGCTTCGGACTAACGTGATTGAGTAAACCAGCAGTTATGAAGATTTTCACTGTGTGCTTGCCGTCAGCAGAACTCATCCGACCGATATCTTCATAGAAATCACGTTGTAACATCGCATGATTCCATTGAACTTCACACGGACATGTGATTGGTCAGATTTCTTAAGAGAATTTCGATAGGTCCACGCTCGCATGACTCTCATACCGCAATTTCGTTTGCATTCATGTGATAATTCATCGATTGGAACCTCTGCCAATGATTATTCCTGGCAAGGCTCCCATTAGATCACCCACATGCCTGCTTTCAGTGCTAATCAGCGATCGAAAAGGGCACTTCTATACACTATGATTTTCTCGATTGATGACATAGCTAAAGCATAAAAGAACGTTAAGTGACAAAATAACTTGCGGATGATTTGCTTTAGATTTTGAAAATAATTGGTACCTTTTGAAAGAAATATTCCCATTAAAATTCCTATCGAGTGGAAACAGTGTAGACTCACCTCGTCTCTTTGAACTCTAACTTCGTGTCATGTTCATTGTCGTGTCATAGACTCTAATTTCTGCAGTGGCGTGCGATTTTCTCTTCTCTTCCTCCTGCCATATCACGTTTGAGGCCGGGGAGTGAAAGTGATGTTGTGAACTTCTCCATTAAACCCCTTTCCGTCGTTTCTGTTTGGTGACAGAAGTTGTAGTTCATTCGCTCCTCACCCTCCTCTTTCTCTTCAAAGACCGACGCAAAGATGAGACGAAGACGACCGCAGCTCCCTCAGAACCTACTGACGAAAGTGAGTACCTACTAATTGTTGTCGTTTCCTCTGCGAGGTAGGCGAATGTTCAACCTCCTCTCCCGCTTTTCCTAATGTTATCATTTTCCTTTAGTTACCAGACAATTTTTGTTGTTTCTTCCGCGGCTTTTTGGGAAATATTTGAATGAGTTTTTATCACATTCTCTTTGTTGCTAGGCAATTCATCACTTTTATAGCGTTCTTACTTTGATTTGCAGGATAGGTTGCTGACATCAGACCGTGTGGCAGAATAGATTGGGGACATCACAAGGGTTTTAGGACACGTCGGGAGCTTCAATTGGGTTTTCGAATAGATTGAGTGATTTAGATATTGTCTTGAATTTTCCAGAGCTCAGTTTAGCGACTAATATTAATAAGGAACTCAAATTAGCGTCCACTGCTCTCTTGATCATAAAATATGAACCACCTATATTATGTCAAGCGTCAATCGAATATCCTATATCGCAATCAGGATTAATGCAGCATGGACAATTCGAGAAGCTATGTTCTCAGCTTTTTAATCAGTTATTGTCCGCTTGTATCTGCAACCGTGTAGGTGGGACAGAGGTGAAAGCGTAGAATAGCTTCCTCTAGAAATAACGATTTTTCAGTAAGACACCATGTCAGCATTAATGAATCGGTCATGAAGAAAATCGGTTTCTAGACGCGTCTGAGGCAGCGTTCAGAGTTCACAAGTTCTTAACCGTTAAGCTAGGCCAACGGGTCACTTATGTCAAAATGTTTACATTTCATACTTTTTAAGGTTGCACTTTTAATCTCACACTTAAGCCCTTTCTAGACTTTAATTACATTGATTTTTCTGACCTAAATATGATAGAATAAATTTTTTCGTCCACTTATGTAAGTGGTGATCGCTTGCAACTACTCAAAGTACGCTGATGGGTCAGAATCGACCCATGTAGTATTTCTGATTCCTTCGTTAATTAATGCAAGAAAAGTGGAAGCTCCAGTGACTCGAAACGTCCATGCGCATTACAGAATCCCGATGGCTAAGTTATTCGTTCCTACAACACACGCATAGGCAGCCAAGGTCAGCTGTAACACAATCAAATAACTGGGAAAATCAGAAGAAGGTAACGGATACAGCAATTACGTAAAAATCGCGATCACGAGACATTTCTCTGTGGCCGGTGAGTGAGTTTTGCTACGGGATGACGCCGAAAAGGGGAAATCAATATTCGACACACGGTAGACACTAGACAGTGCTTCTCATTACGATAATTGTTCATTGCTTGTGTATCACTTGACATGGCAGTGTCACGACGAAACATTCCTCTTGACAGAGTTGTAGATATTATTTTGGAGGACCCCGACGATGATGCCCCCGACAACGACGAGAACGGAAACGATGCTGATTCTGTGCAGTTAGACAATGAACTGTTAGCTGACATTGATAACAACGACGACATTGATTCCGATCAAGAGCAGGATGAGCTAGAACGCGAGAATATTGAAGTGGATGAAAGAACATGGTGGACTCACGCCCCAGCTTATTCGGGGAGACGATCAGCTGACAATGTTGTTTCAAGACTTTGTTGTGAATTCGTCGCGGGAATACATCCAACGTCACCATATGATGCATTCATGCATTTTATGAAAGATGACATTTCTGACATTGTGATTTATACCAATCTCGAAGCAAGGAGAGTCTGCTCACTTGCAAGTACATCTGACGATATAAAACGACGTTGGACACCAGTGAATGATGAAGAAATCATGGCGTTTATTGGATTACATCTTTTCGCTGGAGTGAATAAACAAAGATACACTAATGTGAAACGCTTGTGGGGTCCAAAAAGGAGCAGCTCATTTTTTACAGCAACGATGACACGAGAGAGATTTGAGGAAATTCGACGATTTTTCAGAACAGACGACAAGCTACGAAGGGAACGGCGGGATAGACTTTCACCGGTTCGCTACTTTTTTGAGAGGAAAATGAAACAATTTCAAGACATTTATCGCCCTGGGCCACATTTGACAATTGACGAACAACTGCTTGGCTTCCATGGCCGCATCGTATTTCGTCAGTACATTCCGAATAAACCTGAAAAGTACGGTATAAAAATCGTGTGGCTGGTAGACAATGAAACGACGTATGCAATAAACGGATTGGTGTATCTCGGTGAAAGTACATTTCACGAGAAGCCATTCGAAGATATTCAGAGCAAACGCGACAGAACAACAATGGTTACTTGCGAACCAATATTCAATCAAGGGGTGAATGTTACCATGGACAATTGGTTCACTTCGGTTCCTCTGATCGATCTCTTCCATGGGAGAAAAACAACTCTAGTTGGAACTGTTCGCCATAATTCAAAAGGAATTCCTCCTCGAGCAAAAGTTTCACGTGGACGTACAAGAGGCGATGCAGAGTACTTTTACTCTGACAATGCAACTCTTTTATCTTATAAAGACAAAAAATCGAAACCTATTTTGTTGTTGTCAACTCAACATCGACAAGCAAATGAAGGGAACAGTAAGCCGGAGATTGTAGAGTACTACAATAAAACAAAATCTGCAGTTGACAATATGGACCATCAGCTGTCCTTGACTTCATCGGTAAGGAAGTCTCTTCGGTGGACCTACGAATTTATTTTCAACTTGATTGACATCACCGTCTTGAATTCATACATTTTATTTCGTCACACTTCTGATGGGGCTCATGTTGAAAGCATAAAGTCAAGAGCTGATTTCATTGATTCACTTACAGAATCACTATGTTTACCGTTGATGCAGAAACGAGTTCATCTCAGGATGACGAGAGAAACCATGTTGGCACTGGAATTGTTCAACATACGTCGTTCTCCAAATGTGGAAGACAATCCTCCAAAACGAGGACGATGTCGATTCTGTCAAAATGATAACAAGCATACCCTTCGTTGTGCAATCTGCAGCGGTGCTTCATGCAAATTACTTGGATCGTTCAAACACCACACATGCTAAAACTTGATTGGGTCAATGCATGTACCTTTTTTGTAGTCAATTGAATGAATCCTACAAAACTATTGTATTTTTTTCTTTCTAAATATGTGTCGGTATATAAATGTACAGTATGTAGGTACGTACACTGTACAGTAATCTGGTAAGCGTTTATACGTATTTAGAAAATACTATGATAACTACATGCAACATGTTTCGATGTCATTTAGGCTACTGAAATTACAGGCATCTTGATTATTTTATTGTAATTCTAGGCCTCGATAAGCTTATAGGCTTAATTGATCAGTATATTCTGATGAAATTATTTTGACATTTTATTTTCAAACGCTCAATCATTTATCACATCAGTACTGGCCGTTATGTTCATCTAATTATGATCAGATAACATTTTTTATGATGTATAATATATTACTATCATGTACTTAAATTCGAGAATTTTTCATTTTTTTTTGTACTGTTGTATTTATAATCATACCCGTGTAGCCTTCACCTATAGGCCTAATTGATTCTATGTTCCATATTTTTCAACGATAAAGTCGGAAAGAGACATTATCACATTTGGAATACAAAAAGGCATCGAGTTTCATCTCATTTTTATGTATTTATCTACTTGGGTCATAAATGACCCATTGGCGTATTCTGACAGATTTTCTTTTTGGCGTAGTTTAACGGTTAAAGTAGCGGCTAATGTTGTTCGGGAACTCAATTTGTCGTCTGCTAGTATTGGCGGCTATCTCAAAATAGCGTCTAGAATTGGAAAACATATTTTGGATGCTAGCTCAACATGAAGTAGAAATCTTTTACAGTTACTTACATTTTCAAGCAGATTTAATTGTGTTCCTATCTACATATGCGAAAATTCTACTCAGTGGTGATCCCTGAGTTCGTCACGACACAGACATTGACTGCTTTTCTTATAACTTATTTCATTAATATGTTTATTGAGTTTATTGAATGATATTCCGCTTCATTATCACTGCTCACCAGTGGGGGCCTAAACTGCTGCTGACATAGACAGCTAGAGTATTACTAAACCCACAGCCCTGACGATTTTGAATTGCATTCCGGTGTAGATTCGACAACACATCCTGTAGGTTCAGTCAAATTTAGCCTTTACTGTACCATGAGATTTCATTGCTCGCAGTTGGT
Organism: Prostheceraeus crozeri; assembly: GCA_907163375.1. Lineage (NCBI taxonomy): Eukaryota > Metazoa > Platyhelminthes > Polycladida > Euryleptidae > Prostheceraeus > Prostheceraeus crozeri. The sequence continues at coordinate 149,779 of CAJQUW010015057.1, forward strand.
CATGATGATTTGCTCACCAGAGCTTATATCTCATTTATGCCTCGTGATGTATTCGTCGCATTTTGTTGCTGCCATGATTCAGTAGTGAGACTCAGAGATGTGGTACATGAATCATGTAGTGCAGCAATATTATCGATGTCATCCGATCCTTCAATTTGTAGTAATTGGCATTGAGATCTCATTTTTAAGAAAAGTCTACTGTCTCGTGATGCTCTGTTCGACAGAGCATCAATGAAAATGAAAAAGATTTTTGCTTCTTGGACTTAGATCTTCTGATGAAGGACACCTTTGCTGCGTATGCTTGTCCTCTTTCCTTATGAATTGTTTAAATAAATGATTTCAACCTGATGTATCCTCAGCTAAGAGATAATATCACTTTGTATCACGAGACTTGATCATTTTCAAAAATTGAATTGTATTTTTGAATGCTGATGAAGAAGCAATTAAATGATTTGTGAGATTTATCAATATTCTGTCGCGTCATTTTTCGCATGAAACTAGGAATGGAAGTGGATTTTTGACCGGTTAACGGGTTAATCATATGTTTTATGTGATTTGCCCATATAAGCCCTAATATAAATCTGTTTGTCTATATAGTAGTTAATTTTGTAGGGATGAGGACTATTCAGGAACCGGCATTGTTGCTTGATTTGTCCCATATCATGAAATGACAGCAATTTTTATTAAAACATGAAAATAAAAAAAAATTAAAACATGATGTAGTCTCTATTTGTGTTGAGTAAAAGTCATGAGATTGCCATTAAAGTAAGTTTCTTGCCCTTTTGTTTTAATATGTTGTAATGACAATCGTTCAAAAAAATGTGTATAACAATTTTTCAAAACTTGCAAAGCATTAAATTTTGAACACCTTTGTGCTAGTGAATCACTATCACATGATAAAGGTTCCTAAAACGTAGCGCGTCGTACGCATTGAAGCACATACATATCGTTATTTAGACCATTTTCTCAATATTATGATACCAGTATTAACAATGCTTAAATAAGTTCTTGCTTCAAGATGTTTTGATGACTGCCTTAGTGTCCAAAAGCAGTTTACTTTTCACATAGGAAATTTGCCACCACCTCTGGCCTCGATATAGATCACCGAAATAAGCATGCTAAAATTTTGGAAAGAGGAATAAATCGATGTAGATGAATACAATTTTGGCTCTTATCGCAGGAGGCCTTATGTTAGCTCAAGGAAGTAATTAGTTAAATCTTGAGCAGTGTATCATCTCAGTAGAAATAAAACTCGCACTGTTTGAATGCTAAGATCGATGACACGGTTTTAAGAAATTAACCTAGGCATAGAGGATTTTCAGGAATTGATAAACAGTGCTATCATACTCGTAGTGCATATATGTTATCTTAACATGAATGCACGTAAACTGTGCAGCCGCTTTTCCGTTCACTTAACTTGAACAATTTATCGTGTCATTCATTGTCTTTTAAATGTCTTAGCTGTTACAGCTCTTAAAATGACCATTATGAAAAGAACCTAATGTCGGATGATATTTTCATGGATTTGAAACACTAGAAATGGATAGGTTTTTCGGTTAATATAAATGTAATATCTTTGCTATGCTCATGGTAATGATAGACTACATGTAATTGCCGAACAATGTTGGTATACTTAGAACATTAACCGGTCAACTACTTCCATCCCTACGAGAAGCGAATGCAGACTTTTTGTGATTCTAAGATTGATTTTCATTTCCGCAAGCTTGCCCGTGTCCGCACCGTTGCTCACAGTTCAGTTATTGCTGCTGAGCTTGGTATGTCAAGTTTCTCGCTAAGATTTGACTTTTTCCGAGATACGTGGAAGCTGACAATACATGATGTTCTCACATCTGACAGCGCGAGATAATACAAGCTGCATAATCGGGAAATTCGTTGTCGGCATTGTTCCGCAATGACAATGCGAAACGTAAGTTGACGTCAAATGTTACACGTCACACACACCTTTTGTATCAAACCCAATCAAACTATAGAATATCAAAATCCATAGAGGAAGTCAAAAACCTTCTGTCGAGATGGTTAGCCTGCAACACTCTTTAGCAGCATTACGCAGCACGAAGTTGCTACGATGGGTCGATGTTCACTCATTTGACGCTTCGCTTATACAAAGCTTGGAAGTTGCCACTCAACTTGGCCCTAGGTCCAACCTTCTGAAATATTGACTGAAGAATACCCAATTCATTTCTATTGATTGTTGCCAACTGGGTTAGGAATCGCGAATTGTGAAGCATTTATGTCAGCTTGTTTTTACTCAACCTAGACAACTTTTACCCATTAAAGACCAATGCCTATTAGGGAACATTTCGGCCCGATGTTTTCGAACGCCTGCAAATTGCTTTTGAAACAAAGATTCTTAACTTTTGAAAATAGCTCGGATTTTAATGGTTTAATCATGATATCCACTGACAGACTTTATCTTCAATCAACACAAAACTGCTTCAATGTAGATGCGCAACAATGTGGATAATTTCAAACTTTCTGCACTTGGCCAAGGAACATTTCGACACGTCTTTTTTGTGACGATTGCCCTAGAACCGCCAAAATTGCCAAATGAAAGAAGCGATCAACACGCTTCTAGTTGAACCACTCCCAACCATGTGTGATGCCTAGATCACCCACGAATTGCGTTCAAAAATTTAAAAATGTGCTTTTGAAAACCTACAATTTTTGTGAATAGGTCGCCCATAAGTGGATTAAATGGAATGACTTAAGAATGGTGCATTCATCTCAATTGACAATTTACTTCTTCGTATCTGTTTCACAGCCGATCATGGTGAATTGTTTCTAACAACAATTCGACAGTTGAATTCCCAATCTTGACCTAACTTCAGGCCGATCTGATGAGCCTGTGATCTGTGCGACATTAATGGAAATTCTGAAATAAAAGCGTGTATCACAGAATTGACCATTCCCGAGTATCGCACGATGAAAGCTCATTCAGGAGCTCAGCTAAGGAATGAGAGGAATTAATTTGCAAGTCGCTGTTTTCAACAGTGCTTCTATCAACCACTTTCTTCATTATCTTGTCAAACCATGTCGAATGGAAGCGGTGAGAAAGCAAATGAAAAGGCAATTGGATCAGTAACTCATGAGATGTCTCACTCACTATAATAATTCATCTGCTGATGAATTATTATTGTGAGTGAGACATTTTATGAAACAGGTTTTTATTGTTTTAACTTTCTCACTGATACAAGAGAAATCATTTATCTTCCCGTCGGTGCGTTCGAACTGTGCTGTCATTGATGCTCTGAGCGCTACATTCTATGCATAAATGGAGCTTATTATTATACATTCAGTTTACTCGAACAATGCATGTACATGTATATGTCTACAGAAGAAAGTTTAGTTTGATATTTAACTGGAAAAGATGGATCGTTTTGCTGATGTACTTTAATAAGTTTGGAACTGGAATAAACAGCTTGGTGGTGAATTAGAATAAATAGCTTGCTGTTGAACTGGAATAGATGGCTTGGTGTTCAACTTGAATAAACAGTTGGGTGTTGAACTGTATAACTTGCTGTTTCGCTAGAATCAGGGTTGGCTTTTTGCCGGCTAAAACTGGTTTTTGCCACCAAGTGGCAAAAACCAGGTAAAAACCGGCTAAAACTAAAATTCCGAAAAATCAGTCTATTTCTTCACGAAATGATCGACAGCAGGTTGGGGTCTAAGTATTACGGTGCATACGGGTTTGCAGTTTGCAACTCTTATCTTCCAAAACATGATATTCATTCTGTGATGGAGCCACATGATATGTTTTTATAACGAATGACAAACAATGCTGTCTTTCTTTACGATTGCTCTGCCCTTTTCTTGTGAATTAAGAACAAATGTAGACTTCAGCACCATTTTGGCTCTTTGGTTCATGTAACAGAAGTTGTTAGATACTCGCAGAATTATCATGAAATGAATGAAAAAATGAAAATATATGAATATAACTGGCTTATACATTGAACTAAATTAAGCAAACCACTTTCTTCATGTGGACGAGCTTCAATAATCCCACTGTCATTCTTCTGTGTTGAGTGTTCAGCAAGAATGTAGAGTGTATTTCAATAGTAGCTTAGGTTTCATCAGATCTAAATTCGAACCCAGGTCTCATGAACACAGAGAAAACACTCTATCAAAAAGTCTCTGCACCGGAAAATCTCACCTTCCAAATCAAGCAATGTGCAAGCAGTCACTTAGAATGCATTTCTACCTTTTTAGAAATATACTAAATGTACTAATGCTCGTGACTGTAGCAGGAAATCATGATTTGTAAGAACAAATAATAATTGAATAACATAGTTCGCAGCAGCAATCTTGATAAAGTGAGGTATAGTGCATGTCTGAACAGCTTCAGTTATAATCTCAACAAAGGAACATGTCCAGTAAGCTGTAAAATTGATCTTGTTGATAGAATCTGAATGCGAAAAACAATTTTGACATTATTGCGATATACAAGTTTGTTTAAAGTTCTTGAAATTTCCATATTTTGAGCTCAAATAAAAACTTAACTTTCGGTTTTAAATTCATTTAACATAACCTTATCCTCTAAAAATGTGAGGGTAATTTGTCATGACATGAAAAATGTTGCAGGACAATATTTTTGAGCTATAGTCCTTCTGGGAAATGCAGGATAGATTTCATAGAAATATCCGTGTAATTATAATGGATATGGGACATCTGCTTTAGATTTAGAAGACAGGCTATTCTATGCTGATTCTATGAGATCAGCAGGGGGTTAATCGTAGAAATCTGAGGCCAGATTTCTACATTTTCCTACCCTTCTAGCTTCATGGAATGCCTGTTTTCTATCTTTTATATAGAACCAAGTGATTTCCTTCCAGCATGGACGTCTGTTGCATCTTACAATGAATGAAATTCGTAAAGCAACAAAATGCGTGCACACTTAGAAGAATAATGCTCAACAGCTTTGTAAAAATATTTTTTATAATAATTCATATTCTTACACCTATACTTGGAACATATTCTTGATTGAAATACGATATTGATAGGTTTGAATTGTGAAAATACAGGCCTAAATGTTTATCGAATGAAAAAATGTAAAGTGAACTTATTGCGACTAACGTTCATCAATAAAGTAAGGAGTGACGATGATCCCTTATATTTTATGTACCCAAAAAACTTAAGTAGTAATGCTGGAAAAATAGTTTTAACCAGTTTTAGCCAAAAAATGACGAGAAAAGCTGGTGGTTTTTAGCAGGTTTTTCCCGCCAACCCTGGCTAGAATACATATTGAACGTGATGAACGTGATCAGATAGCTTGCTGTTGAACTGAAGAACATGCAGCTTGATGTTCAGTGGGAATACATAGCTTGCTGTTGAATTAGAATAGGCATTCTATTGCTTTATCATAATGAATAGATGTTGTATCAATTTTGATGAATAGTTTTTTACTGCTGAATTGGAATACATAGCTGGCTGTTGAAATTGTTTTGGTAGATGTCTGTTGATTGCATTTAATAAAATGAATGCGCCTTGTTTATACTTGAAAGTTTATTATCCTTATTTCAGAGACGTCGTTTTTATTGATTTCATTTTCACCATTTTGTAACCAGTGCTTGTCATAAAAAGTAGGACGTGTCTCGAAAATGATAGGTTTGATGCGACTAAGATTCGAAGCCTTGTCTCTTGGACTCAAAGCGAACGCTCTACCACGAGTTCATTGCACCAAGGTTTGCATTAGCTGCCCAGAATGATATTAAAGGTTTACTGTCAACATTTGCTTGTTTTTAAATTGAATTGGATTAGCTTAATTTTATTTTAGATTGAAGATTTTATTTTTAAGTACTACTTTCTGTCAAAGGAGTAGCAGTTTAAGGGATTTTTAGAGATAGCTTTGTATAGGAAACATATCTCAAATTGAGCGCTTTATGTCAATCAAAAGTATTGTGCAGACAATTTATCAAGTGTGGCGAGTGTATAGGCACTTCATGCGGTGACAGCCTGTTATGTCTCTGATTCACACATCCTCCTGCAGCCTTTCGGCCACGGATCGCCTTCTTATTGAGTAGTGGCAGGCTGTGTGGTTCCTGTCCTTTATGCCGACTACTTTCAGTCTGTCCAGTCAACATGCTGCGCTTGCGGTCCGGGTACTTGTGACCAGCGTTAGATCACTTTCTTATTCTATTCCTTTGTTGTAGGTGTCATCGATGGTGAAGTGGTGGAGACTATCGTGGTACCGACGCTCAGCGCTGCTCAACATTCATCAGTACCCAACCTCGGCGGCTCCGGGCAAGAACGGGGCGTGGACGTAGGAGACGGGGAAATCATCGAGGTGAATTCTAGCTATAAAATATGTTGTTAAAAATCTCTATTATTTAAAGAATTATCATTATTAGAAAACCGCGAACAAATTCGCCAATCTATATTTGTGAAATGTATTCGACAAAGCGACCGCTTTCATGCGATGCGGCCAAATAATTGAGCCAAAATTCTTTTTGTATGAAAAGCACTTCTTTAGAAGTATTTCAATACTTCTAAATATCTTATTGAAAATGAAGCACTTATTAGAAAACCTTGCATTTGTAAGGGAAGAATTATTGTGAACCAATATTTTGCTTGAATGATAAGTACACTAAATTTGAGGCGAGAGCCATTCACCGGACAGTTAACGTTTTCAGCGGAAACACAATCTCAAGGAAGTCCGCGATCTCTTTTGAAATCCAGATAGATGATTCGCAGTAGGTTGTGTATTGAGGAGATCAAGGCCAGAAGATTTTTGGAGATCTGCAACGATGACACACCTGCATTCGTTTCAGCTACACTGTCAAATATCACTTTTTCTCTCAAAATGATTGCATTAAAATACCTACCAAACTTTCAGTCGGAGCCGTGGCATTTTCTGCCTGCTCCAGGCTGCTTCAGCTCCGAACCCTTGTTTCAAGATTGGACAAAGCCGAAAATGAAATTTTCACAGAAAGATGTGCTACGGCTATAACAAATCTGCGCGTCTGCCGAGTAGTGCTCAGCTCCACTTGTGGGGCGGGACCAAAGAAAAGCGCATGTAATTCTAATTGGAAGCAGACCGAAGATTTCAGCAAGTTGAGATTTTCTACGCTTCCTCTGACTACCTGAAAAGATCTAGGTCTAGAGCCATAATTTTTGAATGGAATGTCTTCGAGTCATTTCCTACCATGTGCACGTGTTGATGTCCTGCTTCTGATCGGTGATGTATACGAGAATGTGGCTCAATGTGGTTAAAATTCTCCGAAATTTTGTGTTTGTCGATTTAAGGAGACTTGGGAGAATGTATTGAGCTTCATAGGCAGAGGTACATGCTCTTGATGGGAAATAACCTGAAGACGTTTAATGACAAAAATCATTGTTCTAGACCTAGAACTGAGAATCAGAGGAAATAATGTCTCTGCTTTGCTGAATACTTCCCATGTTTTTCTTTTATCCTGTCTGTTAAGAAGAGGAACCAGGTAGAGCTCTGCAGACGAGCAGATTTGCTGTTGCCATAGGCTGTGCGTTATTTTGTGAAAGTCTCATTTCGGTCTCTCCTTCCCTGCAGAAGCTTGTTCTGGCAGTCGGACATAAAAGTGACCTCACGTTTGAATTTTGGATTGGATAGAAAATGCTTAAAGCATTAAGAGACAAAACGATGAAAGTAACTAGAAAGACTATCAGAACAAAGATTAAATGGCATGTTAGAACTCCCTATAAACACATGGTGCATGGTTCAAAATATTCTAGACTTGTGAGCCATGTCCACCTACAGATGAAGATGACTGATGGGTGAAGCCTCTTCCATCAATCAGTAACCAACAGAATAGGTGTCACTTTAAGTTGCAGTCAGTATGGCCAATGTAACACCAACAGTCAAGAATTGAATTCAATTGTGACTGACAAAAGGAATATCATCTTTAAAGAAAGCAGCCAGGATTACGCCTATCGTCAAAGAAAATTAAGGTTGGCATACGGAAGAGCCTGCTTTACAGAAAAAATAATGTGCTTTTTGACAACACGAGAATGAAAATCTCCGATGAATAGGAGTCTTAGAGAAACGTCTTTTCACTTCACCAGTTCTTCTGGGCGTTCAACATGTGGACGATAATAACGACGAATCGTTCTCAAATGTTTGGGACACAGAACCGTTTTACGAAATATCAATATGGTTGCCTCTATGGCCTAGCACCCTAAAATGTAAAGTAGTATGTGATAAATGTTTGAACTAATTAGGCCTTGTATTTGATTGCTTTCCATCAGAGGAGCCAAACATGCTGATCTTGCAATTTAATTAGAACACTCGCTTTAATCATGATTCCGGAAGGCATCTACGACTATTGTGATACTCCAGTAGCAGAATAACAGAATGACATGAAATCTAGACACTGTGATAATCAGCATGTCCCTCGATACCCGATAATGAATTGATTTCACACACTTACTTTACTTTTCGTTTTTCGTCTCTTCTTCCCGATTCCACCAGGGTTTGACGTTGCTGAGATGACTTTTTTCCATGCATCACGATCTAGAGCAGTGCCCTCCTTGATCTTCAGGTATTCGAGATATTCTTTGGCACAGGCATACCATGTTTTCTTCGGTCTTCCTGGTGGACGGCGACTGTCAACCGATAACTGATATGCATCACCGTTTTCATACAGTGTCTGCATATCATATCATATCACTCTGTCATTTCGCTACCAGACTACCAGCGGTGGCCAAATGTCTTCAGGATTATAGCGAGTGTTCTAATCCCACAAATCTTAAAATACCGACACAGTATTTTCAAAGTGACGTGGAGCGCTGCACAAGCCGTGCCACCTGCATGAGCAATCCTTTCAAATAGCTTATGACTTATTCAGTGTGTCGTCGACCTATGACAGAAAGGATGTATTTGAATGTTGTGTAAAATGTTCTTTTCCTGTCTGAATGTTACAAAATGTGCCTCCTTCTCTACAGTCGAAGAATGAACCGCCTGTGGAAATAGCGGAAGAAATCGAATTGTCGAAGACGACTGAGGAAGGCGAAGTTCCGGTGAAGGCTCAGCCGAATTCCGTTTCGAATCATGTACCCATTTCCCCTCCAATGAAACAGAAGAGCGGTCTGTGGAAGATCTGTTTCTCCACATTCATCCTAAGTCTCCTCATCTCTGTCGGAGCCTTAGTCCTCCTCTTCGAAATTGGTCCTCATTCGGAGGTTGTGAGACCATTGACTGAAAGCCCTTTGTTCGCTGATTGGCGGCAGCAATGGTACCTTCCTCTGCGGAACAAAATCCTCCCATCCAATCACTAGCCTACATTTCCAGCGACCAAGGCCCTGTGCGCAGTGAACAGTGACTGTTAAGAAGCTCATTGTCGTGTTTTCTCCTCGACTCTCCTCCATGTCAATTTACTCCTTGTCTTTCCTGTCGTCTTCATCATATCGCCTCAGATTATCAGCCGATGCAAGGGGATTTCATGTTATAAGTATGGATTAGGAATATTATTCTCTTTTTTAAAACAAAAATGTTCAAAGAAATCAATGATAATGGGATCTTTTCATCATTTTTCATCTTTGTTAATTTCCCGTCAGTGAAAGAAGATGTGTTTTTCTGTGATCGTAGCTTAGAATCAAAGTGTATGGATCATTTTCACCCTTTCATGTCTATTTCTCCATTTTATATCAACTTACCATCAATCAAGAGGTACACATTTATCGATGTTACAATTTGTTACTTTTAGGATACTTTCAATCTTTCATACATTGTTATCGTATTTCAAAATGTAAATTGTTGTTACTTTGTGTTGAACCTTTCCCTTGTGATAACTTTGTTATACAGTGCACTGATTGTTCTTTTTAAATGCTTTGAAAACATAGAGGAATGAAGAAGCTTTTTGTTCTAAGTGACAACCGAAGGGAATTAATCTAAAGCATCTAGCGCAAAGTGTAAAAGAACTGAAATGTTGGGTTGTTGGAGAGATTACAGTTTTTAAATGTGTAATTATACTAGTTCCGAAGGGATTTCGCATGCGAAACAGATGACATCAAAAACACCGATCATCTGTTTGTCGATATTTCCCCGCTCATTGATATCAATCGAAGGCTCGTATTGATATCAGTCACAAATGCAACACGTTGCCCTATATTACATCACCATAACGTTTTGTTGATGCATTTTTTCTGAAATGCTATCAACGTTGGAATTTAGCGAAACAATTCCAGACAAAGCGTTAGTGTGACGTATGACTAAAACAGCTTGGATCTGGGCATTATTGACTTCATTACAAAGCAGTGCCTTTCATGATTTGCAATACTCTCTACACCTATCACAGCGCTCACTAATATCCCATTTGAAATGTAAGCTTCTTGCTGACTGAAACTCGTTCAAAGCATTTAAAGATTGTAGCCCTATTCGTTGGTATTCGTTTTGGTGTCCACAGCGTTAAGTCGGCTGCAGAATCGAGGCTATTATAGTCGTTGTCGATTGCTTCGTCTTTTCTGCCTCGTTTACAAAGCGGAAGGACAAGCGTTTTTCGTGTGTATTTTTTTAAAACTTGTTTGGGGATTTCTCATTGAGATAAAACCCAAATCTTTCTGGAGCATGTTTTGCTTTTTCTATCTTTGTCCGTTCTTAATGAGAAAGTGATCGGAGTACGCTATTTTGGACGTGTATTTGTATTGCAAGTTTTGACCCAGCATGCTCCCTATTATATACCCTGTCATCTGATTTCTATCGTTTCAAATATAAATGTATATTCACATGAACAAGAAGAAAGTATTGCTGAATTTGCGAAGCATGAACATAGATAGATAGATAGTTGCGAATGAGGAAATTAGCAGCGCGCTTTCTGATGCAGGGGTTCGATTGAATAAAGGGCGATGCCACGATTAATGTGATCGGCAATTCTCAGTCAACATTGCGAATTAACGATAATTCTAGCTTGTGCGAACTGTTAAGGTACAGTCAAACTAATTTGTGAAAGTATCGCAGATTTATAATATCAGATGTGTGCTAATTAATGATAATTTGACCAAACCAATTTGTCCACAGAGCAAATTTTGATTTTTTTACTTAGTAGGGTTTTCAAAATCCCGACTTTTCCTGATCCCGATTTCTTTTGCGATTCCGGGATTGACAAGCTCATTAGATTTGTTGTAAAGCACAGGCTGGTCATATACTGGGTGTACCTATAGGCTTGTGCAGGCTGAGTCATGGAGGGCTCTCAGAGGAGTTCTGAAATGTTTAATCAGCTTAGAACTTTATTGTGAGATAGACACATGCCTGAACATCTATGACTTGGCAAAGAGTTTATGTTTCAGTTTTTACATGCGGGGCATACTAAAGTATGTAGCCTACCTGTAGGCCTATTGGATCATGAGGAATGATCTCATTAATGATGACAATCATAACATTGATGAAGCTAATATGTGGTTTTCTCATTTTCATTTCCATCCGTCCAAATGACTTCTGTTACGTCTTGTAAAAGCATGATGTTGTATAATACCGGTACATGTTATAGTAAACCACGCTTATTCATATATGGCTTGACCACTTTCTTAATCTCCAGACCAGTTGACTGAATACCCTATACTGTAGATTACCTATACTCGGCGTAAACATTTTTTGCGAGTGCTTTACAATATTTGTGTGATTGGACGCCTACACACTGATATGATGAACTCCAGGAAGGACACACACGCTCTCTCGCGTGAGCCAGTTAGCATCACCCTTGGGAGACGACAAGCATGCCTAGGTAAAGAACAATATTAATCGTCTTGGCTCAAGATGAGACTGATACAGCTGAGCAAACCTTAAAATTCTTATAGGCATCCTACTGATTATGAGATGGTGGCGAATCCCGGGATTCAGAATCCCGTAAATCCTCATCGATCCCGGGATTGGAAACCTTAGTACTTAGGGATGAAAGTACTTAAGTATTCTTAATCATCGAAACGAAGCTGACACGATTCTGCAATAACTTGCTGCGTTTGATGATGGCAGCAACAGCTCTTGTCATTGGCTCGGAGGAGGACAACTTTTGAGTGTCGAACTGGAATTAAGACATTGTCTGTGATGGTGTCTTCTTAACGCGTCAATGCTGTTCCATCGAATCTTCATCTGAGACTGTTTCGTGCATTAAGTCTATCCATTTCATCGCCAGACACCGTCAATCAGACATGGCCACTTCAAGGACTTCCATATCTCTTGAGAAGAAGAAACAGTTCATTGATTTCTCGAGTAGGCATGATCATACATGTAGGGCCAGGGCATGCAAATAAATGTACATGTATTTATGGTGATGCATATTGATAATTAGCTGGTCATGATGGATAGGACCTTACTATTGCAAGTGACAAGTTAATTTGGTGCAGAAGTAGGCTTCAATGCTTCTTATACAACTTGTTCTTGCACACCTCGGATATAGCGTACTAATTTTTTAGGTCCCTTGAAGTAAGTTATAAGTGGGTTCTACTGTATTTCCCTCTACAACAATTTTTGTGTTGATAATATTGCTCGAGTCGCTCGAGTATGTAACAACTTATGCCACGGAATGACAACGATCAAACAATTCAGAAAATGGGTTTGAAATTATGATAACTTTATCTCATATGTAAATAGATCTGGTTGAATCGAAACAAAAAATGAAAATTTATCAATTGATAAGCTAGTGACATGCCATGCATTATTACGCAGCACCCCAAACATCCGTGGTTAAGGACATTCTATTCTTCTACGCGCTGCACTAAGAGTCAGTAATCACTTGATCTGATGCTGTTAAAACATGGGGAATGGTTTTGAATAAGCGCGGGCGATTGTTTATAGTTTGCGCGTTGTCTGCGCTGCCGCTTGAACCGCGGATGAGCGGCTAAGCATGTTCTGTCTTCCCTGAGCATGAAATTGAGGTCCTACCCTGCGCAAACGGAAAGTCGGCCAAAGTCTGGGCCGAAGTCGGCAAACAATTTCGGCCCGAACGCGACGTGTCCGGGCGCCCCGAAGTCGGCCCGGGTTCGGCTGGTCGACATCGGCCCGTAGTGTATTGACCGTATGTAGCGGGTCGATTTGTGGTGGCCGAATCTAGTCCGCGAGATCTGCGTTGGCTTGCCTTAACCTAACCACATGTAATAAGCAATAACAACTACTCAGATGATGAAACTTGCCTAGATTGAGTCTATTGAAGGTCAATTTCGTAAACGTAGACATCGGGATTCAGGTCGATCGTACCTCAAACAAGTTTAAATCTTGAATCCAATGGATAATAACAATCATATCCAGTGGTATTCAAAACTATCGTAGATGAGGTTCATTAGGATATTCTGCTCCTAAATTTTGATGTCTGAAACCAACAAAAATGCATTATAAGCGAATTACGATAGCAAAACGCAGACAAACTGTGAGCAATGATGTAAAACATAAACCATGTAGAGCTCTATAACGACACATGACACAGAAATGAGCATTAACTTATTGTAAGATGAAAGAAGGTAATAATTAATCTAAACTATTTTTATATTTCATCATTCCAATAACTTACAACAGCACGAGTTAATCGACAACACATTTTCCCAGGGTGGACAACATGGCGTTAAAGCAGAAAGTCCGATGAATCTGATATTTAATTTAAAATGATTTCTCCTTTAGCTGAAATAAATAACAACGTACCGCAAGATGGTTTACTTACACATCTAAACCAACAATGTAGTGAAACATTCGAGCCTGTAACTTATTTTCAAAGTTTGGGACTTGTTGCCAAACAGGGTTGAGGAGGGAAGAACGTGGTCCCGGCGGAAATTCACATTTCAAGGAGGCCCAAAAAGGTCAACAAAATAATACTTGAAACCGAGCTATTACTAATACAAATCCGCAGAAAATTCTCATCCCTTAAATATTAGAAAAAATTTCAATCCCAATTAACGACCTTATATTTTAAATAAAGCTTCTTGTAATGACACCCGACGTCCTGCATGCTGACTTGATCACGGGAATAACCCAATGCTGGTAAAATCAAAACATGCGGAGGCAGTGACAAGAATAGCCTCATAACATATTTACACATTACAAAATGCTGTCGATCACATCAGTCTGCAGCGAAATGCTTCAAGGATCAACAGCAGAAATACATACTCAATACTGAAAAAACCGAATCATTCGGAAGCAGTTACAAAGAATCGCAAAAATTGCTTGTCACAGTCGGCAGACGATGAAACATCAGGTGTCATTTCATGAAGTTTTATTCAATATGTAAGGTCGTAAATTGTGAGTGAAATTCTGTTTTTTCCCAACCAATGGCCGACCTCCCGTGAGACTATAAACTGAAACATTCACACGGAAATTAAATGGCATGAATAATTACAGTGGTATGGCATAATTTTCTCCTTTTAATTTTTTTGTTTGCTCATAAGAATGCATTCAATTGCCTTAACTCTTTTTCATGTACAATAGGCCTAATTAAACAACCCACTGCCTAATTATACTATATTACACGTAGGCCTAACAAAACGACAGACGGCTAGCTCACAAGCTACATTATCGAAAAGCATCAATCAGCGAATTGAATTTTTTAAGATGGAGGACATTCATGTTCATTCACCACTACTGTTTTTAGGAAATATGCTTCAACATCAAGGATCGAACTTTCCATCTCCTATCAACGATCCTGATGAATCACGCGATCAATTCTTTAATCAAATACACATCTTATTTTGTAACTTCAGGACAATTAGAATCTGTTACTATACAAGTAGTGATGCAAATGGAAAATTTTGAAATTTTTTTTTCGGTGATTCACGTTTTTGCCTTTGTTTTGGAGACTTGTTGCAGTCGTTTGAAAAGACTATGCAATATTCAAAGACCGAAAACTTCTCTGTCATTCCTGCATGTTAACTTTTGGAACCAGCTGCACCCTCCATGTCTCAGATCTTTCCAACTGAATATCAGACATTAAATGGATTTCAGATTTCTCTAATTGAATTTCAGATATCTGTCAGAAACTCAGCTTTGAAAGGATCTTAGATTCAACTGGAGAATCTCCAATTCATCTGGAAAAGTCTGAAATTCATTTAAGTAGATCTGAAATCGATTGGGAACTATCTGAACCATCTGAACCAGCTAGAAATGGACTGTGTGGTTTGTCCTCCAACGAAGATATCGGACAATACGCCAGCCAGAAGTCAGAAGCTATCATATAGATATTCTTCTACTCATCACAGATATCTTTAGTTTCCAAATATCTCACGAGTTTGCAGTCTTTATATATCTTCCAATATATGGTCGCTCATGTATAATGCTGTGTTGGACTGTGTGCATGTGCTTCACATGTTCATCAACACATGGAGAATTTGTATCATTGCAATCAAGGCTGCATAATAAAGCTTCTTTCAAGCCATAAACAAACTCCCAAACAAAGTGCATTATTTTTGCTCCAGATCTTTCACATCAATGCTTGAAATTATACCCCTATGCAAAGGAAAAAATTCACGTTGTCCCAAAAGATGTTTCGTGGTGCCGAAGTTCTGCCGAAAGTCGATTGATAGAAATTATGACGCACTTGTGCCGACATTCATAAAAATGCGTGGTTATTAAAACATTTGTATTTGTTTCATATTAAAACATCTTTCGCAGTTCATATCATAACACAGATAATATAAATTACGATAGAAACTTCATTTGAATTAAAACTGCTCAAGATGGCCGAAGAGTCGCACTTTGCTGTTGTCGGCCCGGACACGGTCCGACAACTACGTTTGCACAGGGTATCACATTGTTTAGCCTCTGATGCATGCAGGCACATGAGACGCAAAGTCTATACATGTATAACAGGATTGCCAACAATACTAACTTATATAACAGATGTTGCAGCAATATCCCGGATAGCCACGGATGTCTAGGGTCATGTGTACATGTAATTACGCGTAATTTTCGCGTGAATTACTCGTAATTGAGTGTGGCATGTCACCTAGTGTATTCACAGAATCAACTGTTTTCTCAAATTACGGCGCCGAGATTTACAAAAATCACAACCCTTTGCGCCATAGCCCTCGAGAATATTATCATGACACATTCTTCACCGTTCATAAGTGGCTAGAACTAGCTATTTGAGCTATCATTTAAAAGACTGGTGTGGTGAATATTTGACGCTACGCAATAGCACAAAGAATTCTTGCAATATTCCTACCATTCAATTGGTCTGGTTTACAAGTTATAGCTTTATGGAATATCTGTACGATTTCGACTGATGTTAATGTACGTACATGTAGGTCATCTTACTCTTTAACATTTTTAGCCTAAAGGTTGATAATCCTGAAAATGGAAGCGTCTTTTTAATGGCACTGCTTTCTGAGGGCCTAGCAATCCCGTGTAGTTAGCATACCCGGCCTAGCCCCGGGACGAGCAAACCGAATAATTTTGTTAGAAACTTGCTAGCTGTTTGCTAATTTTGTGAAAAATAGAAATTTTGATAAATTCCTACTATGTTTGCTAATTTTGTTAGAGGCCTTCCAGTTTCCAAGCAAAATAATAAAATTATAAAAAACTTTTTAATTTTGTTAAATATTTATGAAATATTAGTCAAATTATCCTAAATGTCAGAACAAAACATTAATTAAATACACGTTTTCAGATAAGATCTGATATGCCATCCAAAAAGCAGTGTGTTGTCAGGAGCATTAAACTTTCGATTGACAAGAATCGATGAGAAATTGTCACAAAAGGCATTGATTCACTAATATCTCTCATTGAAGACCTGTGATTCGATGCTTGGTCAAATGAGCTTGAAAACAAGTTTCATCACGAATGTAGCAATCAGATCTTGTGTTCGAAATTGTATGTTTTACTTCCATATTGCTTGTATGAATCTTGTGTATTATCTTTGTGAAACTATACTGGATAGGTCATGACATGAGCCTTAAATCGAAGAAACAGTTTAAGTCGTGTGAAATTTCATCGACTCTGAGATCCTATCGAACTGTAGTAATCGCTTCGAACTTGCTCTAATCGTTCTTAGGAAATGATAGGAATTCCCGTGACGAGAATCCTATATTGGGTGCTATATTTAGAAGTCTGTATAAGGCGCTCAGAGAGTTGCTATCATTTCCCGATGTTTCACGAGTGTGTCACGAGCATGTTGCACGAGTAATCAGTTTTCATGATTTTTTCTAAAGCATGACTTCATTCTAATGCATCCCAACCTCTGCAATTATCTAATTTATGTTTCTGACCTATTCTGAGAAGGGATTATCATGTCTTCAAGATGGCGAGCCTCCCGACTTCGAACATTGCAAAGCATTTCTGCGCCGCGCTCTACGTCTATCAGTCAGTTCACGGATTCCTCATGTAGTGTGTGGGTGTGATTCCGCGCGTTGAAGTGAAGACTGACGGCGCAGTTTTCTCTATTCATTGAAGATACTGTAATATGAATGTTGCTATCCTTTGTTTAAGATCATTAGTGTTGATATGAGTGTCCAGATGGATTGTATATGGTGCGTCACTATTATTCATACATGTGAGTAGCAAATAAATCGTATTTGTAAATCAGGTGTAAAAACAGATGACTTGAAAAAACATTCTAAGCCAACCATTCAAATTATAATGTCCTTCAATTACCAAATAAAATGTGCATTCAGTTAAGGAATTAATCGTGTGATTCATCATGATAGGAGATGGAGACTTCGATCCTTCATGATGAGGCATATTTCCCAAAAATAGAGGTGGTAAATAAACATTAATTTCCTCCATTTAAAAAAAAAATTGCAAGCGTTCTCCGGATTCTCGAATAGAATCCGCAGGGTATGCGGCTGCCTTCCAGTGGGTGTTTCATTCGGGAGCTGGTCGGTACGATGATGATAGTGTGGTCCCTCATCAAATCGTATCAAATCATAAGAAAGTTAACTTCCTCTGAAATTCATCAGCATCGAGTATAGAGAGAGAATCCATGTTCTATGGACAATCCTCATCATGACAGCGCGCATCGCTTAGCAATGTGCACAGGAGTCGTCCCATGCGTCATTGAATCTACTGCAAATCTATTCTTGAGAGAGAAAGGGATACTAAAAAAAGTAGTCCACCAATGTGGCATTGAAACTGTCCAAGATACATGACTGAAGTGAAGTGGTCGTGCTAAACATCGGGATCACAGGGCTTCTTTGGGACCGCACTATTATCACTGTACCAGCTGGTCGTATGGAAAAAGATTGAATCTTCTTTTAATTCGCTGATTAGCTTTTAATTAGCTTGCGTGCGCATCTAAACCGTCGTTTGTCAGGCCTACATGCAGGGTTGGCATATTTTTTTAAATACAAATTTTTGTGGTTTTTTAAATAGGTCAAATGCTTCACTGTATAATTTGGATTTGTGCAAGACATTTGAGGGTACCTTATTGTTACTGATTTCAGTTAATGGGGAAATTATTTGATATCAAATATCAAATCGGATTTTCTGCTTAGCCGGCATATGTTGTCCACCGTGGGAAAATGTGTTATGGATTCATTCGTGCTGTTGTAAATCATTGGGATGATAAAAGATACTAAGATAGTTAAAAATATCACCTGATTGATTCTTATAATAGAAGCTCGATCAAAACCTGTGTCATCTTACTATTTTTCAATTATGTTATATTCTGTATGGCCTATTCCTTCTCTTTCTTATGTGCGTCAAACACATTCAATACTTTTTGCATCAAAAACTCTATTGTGCATTTTAGACCGCAATATCATTGTCTATCAAGGAGATATCATAAATCGGAACTGATTGAAACTGACCAAACCAGCACAATTGATGGTAGAGGAACAATTACGACAGTTCTGTAGGCTGACATCTGCTGATGAGGTGAGTCTTTAAATTATGTGATTCTTTGCCACTGCCTCCGAATGTTTTGGTTTTAGCAGCAGTGAGTTTTTCTGCTGTTAATCCTTGGAGCATTCCGTAGCAGGATGACTTTGATCAACAGTTATAATGTACAAATATGTAGGGCTATTCTTGTCACTGCCTCCGAATGTTTTGGCTATAGCAGCATTGAGTTTTTCTGCTGTTAATCCTTGGAGCATTTCGCAGCAGGATGACTTCGATCAACAATATATTCAATTAATATCAACGGTAAATTTCATCAATGTTTTGCTACGGCGTAGGTTAACTGTAATTTCATCAATAGAATGTGAGCGGTCTGCGAACCCACTTTATGCGTCAAGATCAAACCCACAAGTTTTATGATGTGTAAATTATAATGCAATATATTTACACATCGTTAAACTTATTTTCATCCTGACTCATTAGGTGGATTCGCAGGATGCTCACATTTTATTGATAAAACTACAGTTCATCTACGATATATATTGTGGCAAAATATTGGGGCAATGTCTAGAAAACATTCTAAAAATGTTTTAAGATAACATTTTCATAATATTCTCATGTATTGTCACTTGAACATATAACATTTTTTGGAATGTTTTTAAAGCAAATTCACGACATTTTCTGAACAGTTTTAGAATGTTTTTTGTTGGGAATTTACGTAAGAGTTGTGTAGGATAATATCAGAGAGAAATTTGAGACATTTTATTAGAATTTTACCAAATAATTTGCTATTTGCTAAAAATTGGCAAATCATCAGCTATGTTAGATAAATATTTGATAAAATTTTACCAGAAGTTTAGTAAAATGTTGTCAAGTATTTGCCAAATATTTAACAAAAGCATCTGGTGTGTTCGTCCCGGGTAGTGCCTAAGAGTTGGTTCACGAAAGTATGCTTAGCAAGGAAAGAATTAGTGAACAGGAAGCCGATCATATCAGCAAATTAACGGCACAGCAATAGTTTTCCATTAATCTTCGAGACTGACTGACCCCATCCTGACATGGTCCCAGCTGAATGATTCAAGCAATCTTCCGCAACTTTGGGTTTCGAAATCATGCATGTCGCCGTGTTTCGTCGTCCTTGATAGCTCGATCGGCAGTGCGTGTTCAGCGTAGAGATAAACTGCCTTTCTTTTAAATCTTGGAACTTAACTGCAAGCAGGTCGTCGTTCTCTATTGTTGACGTGGCCGATATCCATTCCCATATTTAAGTTTCGATTCAATTGAGTTGTCGCAGGTATAAACGATGGACAGTCTTGACTAATATCATGCCGTACAAACCATTGATCAAATATAACTGCATGGAACTCTTCCAAGAATTGCCAACTACAGATTGTTTCATAAAAAATGGATCACCCTTAAACATCGCCTTAACTTCAACTTTGTCTAACTCCGCCAAACTTGAACGAATTTCTCTGAAATTTGGAAGAGATGTCAGTTGTACTTACTAATATCATTGTTGGAAATTTCAAGCATGAATATTGAGTTGTCTTCCTGTTATAGATAAAAAAGTAGTAGATAATTTGATCTTCATTTAGCAATGTTACACAAAATCATACCTCACTCTTATAAAATTACATTTGTTTTCTTTGTTATGTAATATGTTGTTCTACAAGCCAAAAGCTATCAAGTAAAACAAAAACAAAGAAAATCGGTCAATCAGAGTCAGTATAGCACCATTATTCATCAACAATGATGTAACTGCTACATGTGATTAACTGGACTTCATGTTCCATAGCTTCCTGACTTCGTTGCGGTGGTGTTGGCAGCACTCCTGATTGCTTTCAGCTAGAAATCTATCTCTTACCGGTTGAAAACAATACAAAGCACAAATGAACAATAACGAGATCGCATTCACAAAAGACAAAGTGTCAGCCTTGCTAGAGCTAGGGTTTTCTTTGCGAGCTACAAGCAAGCGACTAAATGTCCCTTACACAAATGTGCATCGATGGCATAATGATGATTTTCGACTCTGTCGTAAAGAGGGCTCTGGCCGTCCACGCAAAACATCCAAACGTAGAGACCGCCTAATTTTGAGATTTGCTAAAGTTGATCCTAGTCTCTCGTTAACTGAGATGGCTGCACTAGACTCGTCTGTTTCTAAGTCCACTATTCATAGAAGACTTATTGAGTCGAATTTCAAGAGCTGTAACAGTCCCTCTCAGATCGAATTATCAGATCAGCATACAAAAAGACGTCTCAGATGGGCAATGAGTCATTGTCACTGGCGAAATCAATGGGATCGGGTTGTCTGGTCTGATGAGGCATCAGTCCGTCTGAAGGATAGTGATGGTCGATTGAGATTATGGATAAAATCTGATCAGGAAATTCCGAGACATTTACATCGTCCCCGGGTACAAGGTGGTGCGACTCTACTGATTTGGGCTGGCATTTGGACCAATGCCCGCTCTGAACTTCACATACAGCAAGGAACCATGAATTCTGAACGCTATGTGAATGTTTTACGAATGAACATTGGCCAAATGACAGATCAACTTGGTGATCCATCGACTTGGTTATTTATGGATGATAATGCTACGTGTCACAGGAGTAGTAGAGTCAACTTGTGCAAGTCTCAATTAGGGCTTAGGACATTATCTTGGCCAGCTCGTTCTCCTGATCTGAATCCCATAGAAAATGTATGGAGTATTCTAAAGCGTAACGTTCATCGTTCACTGCTACCTACAGATGGCGTATCACAACTTACGTCACTGCTAAAAAGAGAGTGGAGAAAGTTAGATCAGTCAAAAATCAACGATATCATCGAATCAATGCCTAGACGAATTGGTAATGTCATTGACAATAAGGGTAGGGCCACAAAATATTAGCTTCTTAAGAACCGTTACTGTGTCATAGCTTTCAGATTATATAAGGACATTTAAATATATTAGGGACATGAAATAACATGAAAAATGCCTTCTGTATCATACTTATGTTTTATTTAGTCAAATTTTAGGATGATCCACTTTTTATGAAACGGACTGTACTATCTTGCCAGCAGCTTTCCATGGAGTTTAGTCAACCTGAGGATGCTGCAGTTGATCCAAACTCTTTGACGTGCGCTCCTTCCTAGATCCGTCCCTTCGTACTATAACTCGATGTGCAACACGATCTTGGAACGAGTATCAGTGATTCTCAATTCATTGCCGATTGGCCGAGGCTTTCTGATGACTTTCATTTTCCATTTAGGTAATGATGGTGAAATAATTTAACCATATACTCTCGTCAACGCAGAGATGATCTTCAGTTAGTACTGCTTCCTTGAGACGCAAGTATGTCCACGGCCTCCAAGAAATCAAGTATTTGTATTGATGAGAGCTGAAGGTATTTCATGATATCTTCGAATCGTTTTCGTCTCATTCATTATCTTATCATAATTAAACCATTGAATAGTCCGATATCATCTTCTCTCCAGCTTTCTGGTAGCTGTTATAAGACTCCATTGAGTAGAGAAGTTTGGGAATGTCAATTCTTGAAAGGTAATCGCATTATATTCATATAAAAACAAATTTCCAAACAAATAAAAGAAAATTCAAAAATAATCTCAAGTAGCTCTAAAATAAGAAAACTGTAGGTACAATTCTTACTTAACTTTGACCCTTTGGAAATCAGATGAAAAATAGGTGCAGGCAAAACCAGCAGTCCTAAATGTAAAGTTGCAACGTAAAAAGTTGTTTTTTCATTGAAAGTCATCTCAACAAGCTTTCTTCCGAAAATAATGCGACATAAATTTTACTTTCGCATGACAAAAGCAGAAAAAATATTCAGAGCTGGATTAGCAAAGCACATGTTAGCTTTAAGTTGAGAAATTGCTTTATTATTCATTATTAGTATATCAAAGCCCCTTATATTGAAAAACAAGTTGACTAGGGTTAGTTAAAGATATATCTTAAATATGCCAATACATAGAGAAATACCTAGAAGTATACATGTAAGTATGTTTCTACCGATTTTGAAATATATGTCATAGATTTAATATGCCATACTTTCTTTAGATAGATATATTACAGATTTAGTTCACGAATACAATAGGTCTCATCAATACAGTAATACAGTCACCTTATTCTATGCTCACTTTTTCACAAATCTACAATATATCTAATTTTAGATTATTTTCCTCGCAAAAAATCCAACTGCTATTTTCGAAATACGATTATTCATCAAATATTCATTCAATAACCCTGAAATTTCTGCATGTGTTTTTTGGGTGTATTCTCTAATTTAGAGCTCCTTTCATTTGTTTTAAAGATGCATAGTTTAACCCTCAACCGTACAAAAGAAGACAAAATATACACATTTAAATTCAAACTTATTTCTTCTTGATGCAATTAAAATTAAAAATTTGTTTTATATGCCAGCCTTAGGATTTAGCAGGACTGGCCAAAGTATAGTTTTAATCGATATCAGGTGTTTTAGTAAGCCATAACAGCTAAATAATCCTTTCCTGCACAAACGAGTACAAATTGTCTCCATAGAATGGACGTATTCATCACTTCATAAAGGCAGGATAACATCGTCAATTAGAAATGCGGGCATTATAGATATCTATGTTCAGCACCTATCTATGATGATCTGTCTGACAGCAGCTCAAACCTCGGAGACCTGAAGAGCAGTCCAGTGGACCCCTTTTACAAATTCTTAGTTTATCTACTTAAATCGATATCAAATCTTTAGACAAGTTGATTTTAATAAAAACAATGATGTTTGCGTGTAGCAGTCGATAAAACGAATCGTCTCAGTGTCTTTCAGCCTTCTCAGTAAACACATGCAAAAATGTGGTGTTTTTGTAATTCAGCGACAATTAGCACAGTATCAGTTGTACTAGGAGCCGGTTTTACGATGTTTGCTGTCGCCATGAAACCTCAGATAGTTGATTATAATGAAATTGATTTATTCCATGCAGCATAGCCCTTACATTTGGCCATTTTTAAAAAAATTTCCATAATAATCGGAAATAGGCCTGAACTGAGCTATAATTGCTGCAGTTCAAGACCCACAAAACAGCTGTGGAGATCTCAAACTCATCAATTACTGCTGTGAAAACTTTGCCAACAGTCTGTTTTTAGTGTTGAACTATGAATATAATGACGGCTTTCATTTTGAGCATTGATTTATGCTGACCTGTTCATGTATGCTAACTACTTATGCACGATCATGTGCGACAACAAAATATTCACATTTTGCGATCTTCTAGCATAACACACATGCACGAGCATGGTGTTTACATTGAATAAATGAATGTCATTCATTATGCACCATCATGGACCTGCACAGAATCATTTTTCATCTGATAGTAAAAATTTTGTTATGGGAATTTCTACACCCTCTGAGACCTGAGGGGGGCGGGGGTCCAGTGAACCCCCTTGGCCTATCTACCATGCTTCTACTTATTCAACTGAAATGCAATACCACATGCAGAATCACTGTCAAAAATGATGATTTTATATGGGCATGAGCAGCTGATCATGGGCAGCAGCCTCAGCAGAAGAAGTAAAATAGAAAAATATGGCTCCGGGGTCGACTGGACCCCTCCCCTCACGTCTCTGATGGTTAACAGCAAATTTAACAACTTCCATGATCGTGAAGTGCGAAGGAGTGATGATAAGATTGCTGCGATTCGTGAATTATGGACAATGTTTCAGCGAAACTTGGTGAGATTCTATATACCAGATATTGTTATCACGATAGACGACCAACTACTTGGATATCATGGCCGGGCACCTGGGCACATGCTTATGCCCAGCAAGCTCAGAAAATATGGCATGAAGATATTCTAGGCATGTGAAGGCTCCACCGGATTCGTCTTGACAGCTACCACCTACACTGGTAAACAGACTGATGGGACTGTGCAACGAAATCTTGCGACGGATGTGGTTTTGAAATTGGCTACTCCATTCTTTGGTAGTGGTCGCGAGATTACGAGCTATTACCGATCGATGCTTCACCTCACATGATCTTGCCATAAACTTTGAGCAAATTAATTGACTCGTCTTGGAATACTGAAAGCTAACAGAAGAGAAGTTCCACGCTGTTTGAAAGAAGCGAAAAACAGGGGAATGTTATCCACAGAGGCTTTATTTAATCATGAAAGAAGGATAAGTAATCCCAAAAGTTAAAAATCCCCTAAAAAATCCCAAAGTTAAAAAGTATAAATGTTATAATAAATCCTATGTAAATCGCCTCCACATTTATAATTAAAACACGCAGATTATGCTATGATTGCCAGATTTTAATTGTGCTAGGCTATGTTCCAGCCTCCGTGAATAATAAGCTACTATCCCATTCCCCGTGTATAATGAAATATACCAAAAAACGGACGAAATATTGAAAGTATTCTAATTGACGCAAATCGCGAATATCAAGCAATGCGTATATGCAAAATAACGAAGATATAATCGAAAAAGCAGCACAAAGCAAATTTTTAAACATGAAGTAAGGAAGGATGAAGTTCTGGGAGTGATGAAAATCACAATACATATAAAATTACACATAAATAAGTGAGAAGATAGATAACTGACACCAAAGGAAACGTATGAGACTTTATCGCTCCTAGAAAATTGATCACATAGTGAAGTGGAAGAAATTATCGATGTTGTGGAAAGAAAGCGGTCAGCCGTGATGTAGCGATAAAATGGAGCAAAAACATGGAACGTGCACACTTCTGTCAAACATTTTTAACTGCTTGCGTCTCACAATCTTTAAATTTCTCAGACTCTAGACTATTAATCATGAAGTGTAGAGATAATGGAAAAGCAAGGAAACTAGACACTTCAATGAAAATCTAAGTGTTTGATTCTAATCATCTTCTCTCAATTCTCGGACTGCAGACTCCCAATTAATTATCCACATTTCGCTGTCAGTCATATTAGAGAAATAATTACTCCGGGTTTCTATTCCACAGCGGTATGACGCGTGCTCCTCATAACACGTTCCATAAAACATCCCTAAAATCACACTTAGAAATTACAATAAAATCGAAGTGATTTAAACGAACAATCAATAACGTTTTATGTTTGACGGTTAGTCCTCATGTGGAGATCATCTAAAATAAAAGCAAGGCACTAAGATACAACTCAGTGAAATTCTGTCTACATATTTAACTTCTCATCTTCTCTTGAATGTGTCTGCCAACTACACGAGAGAAATGTCCAGTTCTTGTTTCAATGCCAGAGCGGTCTGAAGCGTGCTGCACGTGTGCTACACATGTGCTCACACATGGCTCACACAAGAAAAAGGGAAGATTTGTGTGACACCGTGCACAGAAAGCAGTGCCGATAAGTTAGTTATCGCACTGGAAGCCAGTCTCGCGCTACGCGCTCGACTGTTGCTCCCAGTGCAATAACTATTACTTATCGCACAGCGAACATAGCCTAGCACAATTAAAATCTGGCAATCATAGCATAATTTGCGTGTTTTAATTATAAATGTGGTGGTGATTTACATAGGATTTATTATAACATTAATACTTTTTAACTTTGGGATTTTTTATAACTTTTCATAGAAGTATCTACACTTCAAGATTGATCGCTTTAATTACTATAAGAGCAGCACGCGGAATAAATTAATTGTCTGAAGTATAAGAAATTGAAGGATTAAGGCAGCTGCCGATTCCATGTTTTTGTTGTACTTCATTGCTGCATCAGGGATGACCGCTTCTGCGACAGCAATAACTTATACCACTTCACTATGTGATCAATTTTGGAGGAGTGAGAAAGTCTCCCACGTTTCCTGTGGTGTTAATTACTTTTTCACCTATTCATGTGCAATTGTATCTGAAGTATATTTTTCATCACTCTGAGAACTTTCTTTAAAATTCTCCCGCACGAATTAAGAATCTTGAAATCTTTACATCTTCTTGTGCTGATTACAATTGAAACATCAGAAACAACTTTATCCCGACTATAGAGAGCAAACTAAAAGAAATCACATTAATTACCACAAAATCTTAAGCGCCCGATCCATGTTTTGTTTACTGTGTTTGTGTGACATGACCAAGACTTGACTTCATACATTTGTATTCTCACCCGCAAACAGACTTCACTTTCAACTCGTGTTGATGATGTAAACACCGCAATTCATTCCATTCCTACACAATGGCATTCACACATTGCATACAGCCATGATTTGTAGGAGTGCAATAAGCAACGAAAAAAACTCGCAGTGCGATAACCAATCCACTAGTTGGTTGCCGCACGGGAGCTCTTGTTATCGTTCGCTGTGCGATAAGTAATAGTTATTGCACTGGGAGCAACAGTCGAGCGCGTAGCGCGAGACTGGCTTCCAGTGCGATAACTAACTTATCGGCACTGCTTTCTGTGCACGGTGTCACACAAATCTTCCCTTTTTCTTGTGTGAGCCATGTGTGAGCACATGTGTAGCACACGTGCAGCACGCTTCAGACCGCTCTGGCATTGAAACAAGAACTGGACATTTCTCTCGTGTAGTTGGCAGACACATTCAAGAGAAGATGAGAAGTTAAATATGTAGACAGAATTTCACTGAGTTGTATCTTAGTGCCTTGCTTTTATTTTAGATGATCTCCACATGAGGACTAACCGTCAAACATAAAACGTTATTGATTGTTCGTTTAAATCACTTCGATTTTATTGTAATTTCTAAGTGTGATTTTAGGGATGTTTTATGGAACGTGTTATGAGGAGCACGCGTCATACCGCTGTGGAATAGAAACCCGGAGTAATTATTTCTCTAATATGACTGACAGCGAAATGTGGATAATTAATTGGGAGTCTGCAGTCCGAGAATTGAGAGAAGATGATTAGAATCAAACACTTAGATTTTCATTGAAGTGTCTAGTTTCCTTGCTTTTCCATTATCTCTACACTTCATGATTAATAGTCTAGAGTCTGAGAAATTTAAAGATTGTGAGACGCAAGCAGTTAAGAATGTTTGACAGAAGTGTGCACGTTCCATGTTTTTGCTCCATTTTATCGCTACATCACGGCTGACCGCTTTCTTTCCACAACATCGATAATTTCTTCCACTTCACTATGTGATCAATTTTCTAGGAGCGATAAAGTCTCATACGTTTCCTTTGGTGTCAGTTATCTATCTTCTCACTTATTTATGTGTAATTTTATATGTATTGTGATTTTCATCACTCCCAGAACTTCATCCTTCCTTACTTCATGTTTAAAAATTTGCTTTGTGCTGCTTTTTCGATTATATCTTCGTTATTTTGCATATACTCATTGGTTGATATTCGCGATTTGCATCAATTAGAATACTTTCAATATTTCGTCCGTTTTTTGGTATATTTCATTATACACGGGGAATGGGATAGTAGCTTATTATTCACGGAGACTGGAACATAGCCTAGCACAATTAAAATCTGGCAATCATAGCATAATTTGCGTGTTTTAATTATAAATGTGGAGGCGATTTACATAGGATTAATTGTCTGAAGTATGAGAAATTGAAGGATTAAGGCAGCTGTCGGTTCCTTGTTTTTGCTGTACTTCATTGCTGTATCAGGGATGACCGCTTCTGCGACATTAATAACTTATACCACTTCACTATGTGATCAATTTTGGAGGAGTGAGAAAGTCTCGCATGTCCAAGCGGAGCCCTCAGAGGACCAGTTCTCGTCAACCATACCCGGGCACCCGCCTACCGGAGACGCTATAGAAGACCCGCTAGATGATCTCGCCAATCGTCTCGATCAACTCCTAGCGCGCTGCCCACAATCGCCTGACTCTAGCTCTCCGACTCCTGCTGCGCCATCGCCTGATGATCTGCTGTCACCTTTCAGTAGCCCAGCTCGCTCGCGGGTTACTACTCCCGGCAGGGATACTTGGATTTTACCAGTCCAAGACTTACCATCTCATATGTCGGCTATCTTTGACATTATGGATCATCCTGACTGGCCACCGGAGCCTCCTGATCCGGCGCCTCCTGACCGCGATCCACCGAATGTTCCAGACAATGGTTCAGACGCAAGCTCAATTCCAGAGATGCAAGATGATTCGCAAGGACTATTCCTAGCGCCGCCACCAAAATGGATCATTCCAGCCTTTCCGAATACGAAACCAGCGTTTCCGCCTCCTGACTGGGGGCCACTCAGTCGCCAAGCTGCCACCGGTTTCCGACCGTTCGCCCGTAAACGCTCGTCCGTCGGCATGCGGCACATTCTTCCTCCTGCCGAGCAAGACTATCTCCAACAATATATCCGAGCCTTAGAGGAAGCCAATATTGTGGAAAGAGCACCGCGTGGACCGTACCTATCGTCCCCCTTTTTCGTCGACAAGGAGAACGGCCAAAAACGACTGATCATCGACTACTCTCACCTCACGGCGGCCCTTCGCCCGCGAAAGGTACATCTCCCGTTATTCTCTAACGTCTTACGAGCCAAGACGAACCTTAAACCACATATGCGGGCGATCCGCATAGACTTAACGCACGCCTTTTACAGTGTGAAGCTGCATCCCAAAGCAAAGACACTGACAACTTTCCGGGTGGACGGCCAACGCTACTGGTTTAACCGACTTCCCATGGGCCTGTCAGATTCGCCTGGTTTGCTTCAAGGACTTCTCCAGGAACTTATAGCGCCCTTGCAGGCGGAGGCGGCACTATGTTATGTCCACGTTGATGACATTTTATTGGTTGCTCCGGCGGCCAAAATTCGCAAATTCAAGGCCCAGCTTCTCGCCAGAATCCGGTCGGCCGGATTCATTGTAAACCGCAAGAAATCTCAATTGACGCCTGTTACAAACATCGACTACCTCGGACTTGAAATTAACCTCCGCCAGCGAGTTTTTCGCCCATCAGCCAAGCATCGACGAAACCTTCGTGAAATGGACCGTTGGATTGATAAGCCAATGTCACACCGCACGTTTTTACAACTGCAAGGATATCTGGTATTTTGGCTTTCGGTAGTCCTGAGAATCTATGGGGTCCTCCGGCAAGGTTTGAGGGCCACTTACACGTTCCTGATGCAAGCAGCCCAGATCTCGCAATGGTATGTGCCGTTTGGAATCGCCACCGAAGGCTTCTGCTACGTGGACGCCACGCCTCTCAAGATTGCCTACTATGACAGTGTCACATCAGTTGCAGCAGCACAGGTGAGCAGGCAATGGCAAGCTCATAATGAGCTCTTTGCGCTTGCCTGGGCAGTGTCTCGCTTTGGTCGTAACCGTACGTATCTTGTTGATAATGTTTCTGTGCTTACTCTCCAGGGTAAGGCCCCCTTTTGGCTCACCGTGAAGGCCCTTCTCTCTTTGCTTAATATTAATCTTAAATTTGTTTGTACATCTTGTAATTTGGCGGACTGGCCTTCACGGTGGGCGGGGGAGGGA
Source organism: Prostheceraeus crozeri (assembly GCA_907163375.1). NCBI lineage: Eukaryota > Metazoa > Platyhelminthes > Polycladida > Euryleptidae > Prostheceraeus > Prostheceraeus crozeri. The sequence continues at coordinate 179,881 of CAJQUW010015057.1, forward strand.
TCTTTTACCTGGAACCCTTCGCATTGTATCATGAATTGTTCTTCTAACCAGTGTTTGTTCAGCGGTCGACGGAGCCGATTAGTTCCCACAACTTGAGACTCTATTCAGCATATGTGCATGACTTGGCTTTCTTACGTCACTCTGACGTCATCTTCTTGACGTTTTCTCTTTACGTCAGTAGAAAACGTCACTTTTTCTATTGATTTTTGTGACGTCATTCATAACTATATAAGCCAGCACCTCAACTATTAGGGGAACACTTGTAAGGCTCCGCTCGACTCGCGAGTTGTTCCTGTGAGTTTATCAATAAAGGATCATTATTGCATGCGTTATTGCACTGGGAGCAACAGTCGAGCGCGTAGCGCGAGACTGGCTTCCAGTGCGATAACTAACTTATCGGCACTGCTTTCTGTGCACGGTGTCACACAAATCTTCTCTTTTTCTTGTGTGAGCCATGTGTGAGCACATGTGTAGCACACGTGCAGCACGCTTCAGACCGCTCTGGCATTGAAACAAGAACTGGACATTTCTCTCGTGTAGTTGGCAGACACATTCAAGAGAAGATGAGAAGTTAAATATGTAGACAGAATTTCACTGAGTTGTATCTTAGTGCCTTGCTTTTATTTTAGATGATCTCCACATGAGGACTAACCGTCAAACATAAAACGTTATTGATTGTTCGTAATTAAAATCACTTCGATTTTATTGTAATTTCTAAGTGTGATTTTAGGGATGTTTTATGGAACGTGTTATGAGGAGCACGCGTCATACCGCTGTGGAATAGAAACCCGGAGTAATTATTTCTCTAATATGACTGACAGCGAAATGTGGATAATTAATTGGGAGTCTGCAGTCCGAGAATTGAGAGAAGATGATTAGAATCAAACACTTAGATTTTCATTGAAGTGTCTAGTTTCCTTGCTTTTCCATTATCTCTACACTTCATGATTAATAGTCTAGAGTCTGAGAAATTTAAAGATTGTGAGACGCAAGCAGTTAAAAATGTTTGACAGAAGTGTGCACGTTCCATGTTTTTGCTCCATTTTATCGCTACATCACGGCTGACCGCTTTCTTTCCACAACATCGATAATTTCTTCCACTTCACTATGTGATCAATTTTCTAGGAGCGATAAAGTCTCATACGTTTCCTTTGGTGTCAGTTATCTATCTTCTCACTTATTTATGTGTAATTTTATATGTATTGTGATTTTCATCACTCCCAGAACTTCATCCTTCCTTACTTCATGTTTAAAAATTTGCTTTGTGCTGCTTTTTCGATTATATCTTCGTTATTTTGCATATACTCATTGGTTGATATTCGCGATTTGCATCAATTAGAATACTTTCAATATTTTGTCCGTTTTTTGGTATATTTCATTATACACGGGGAATGGGATAGTAGCTTATTATTCACGGAGACTGGAACATAGCCTAGCACAATTAAAATCTGGCAATCATAGCATAATTTGCGTGTTTTAATTATAAATGTGGAGGCGATTTACATAGGATTAATTGTCTGAAGTATGAGAAATTGAAGGATTAAGGCAGCTGTCGGTTCCTTGTTTTTGCTGTACTTCATTGCTGTATCAGGGATGACCGCTTCTGCGACATTAATAACTATACCACTTCACTATGTGATCAATTTTGGAGGAGTGAGAAAGTCT